>JAQMYF010000013.1:16902380-16927916 GCA_030014195.1 Neosilurus mollespiculum | reverse complement strand
TCTCTCTCTGTCACACACACACACACACACACACACACACACACACACACACACACACACACACACACACACACACAGAAAGTAAATACATTCATTTTTAGTTCTTTGTTCTGTTTCTTTGCTCAGTTTTTCCAGCCATTTCATCAGAGGACAGCACGGGAGGGAGGAGCACCAGCTCAAAGACATTTCTTTTCCTAAACTGATTCAGAAGTTTAAAAATGGATGATGCCACAATATACTAGTTTTTAATTAAAGCTTGCTGACAAAACAGTCAGTAAATAACAGCAGTTATTTAAACAAATGCTCTCAGTGTCATAATTCCAATTTTTTATAAAGTAAAGCTAACAGCTCTTTTGCCAAACTGTTCAGGCTGGAAATTGACTTTTAAAAAGGATTTGTAAGACCTTTCAACCAGGTGGCGAGGCAAACTTATCACCGTAAAGTGATATTTGGTTGCTGTTTCTGCATTCATGCTTTATTAGTCATGCAAAAATACCTGTGCTGGATTCTGCAATTTCTGCAGATCTGTGATGTAACGAGCATTTTTTTCCGGTGAATTTAACAGGATACATCACAGTTTTATTCCACAAATAAATGTCTCAATTTTGTTTTAAAGTAAGGTTGTTGTTTTTTTATTTAACTTGATCAGTATTTCTTAGGCTGAATACCAAAAACCTTAAACAACATTTTCATTTGCACCTACATTAGGTACAACATAAGGATCATAATAGTGTTACACGCCGTACATAGTATTCTACATGATTAATACAAAAACATAATCTGATTTCAGACACAAATTCTGTGCTGCAGTTAAAAAAACAAAACAAACAAAAACCAATACAGTACCATGCACATTTTAATTTAATTTGTATGACTGATCTTAAAATTTTGTAATCACCTCTCATTATGAGTGACATAATACAGAAAAACACAGACACCTGATCAAGCTAAGGATGTGACAGCTAACTATTATTTGGTGGACATTCACCAAGTGACTGGACATTTAATTCAGGAGGCTTCATCACTTCTATAGAATTATGAATAATTGTGTGCTTATTAAACACTGGGTGAGACTGACAGGACTCCAATATCCAGAGTGGGAACCAGAAAAAAATGACTGGCATTCTGATATGGTTAAAAGTAGGTGATAAACTTTCAACCGACCTCCCACTCTGTTTTGACATGGTTGGTACAGTTTCACACGGACAGCCTTCTTCTGGCCTAATACATGCATTTATCTTTAATTTCCCAGTAGCCATCAAGTTGAGGGCTTGCGCACTACATACTGCACACTTCCACAGTGACCATTTGTACAGTAAATTATTAGGTAAGGGCCTGATATTTTCAAACATGTTTTACTTTCTTGAGGATGAACTGTGTAGTGTGAAGCACTCCACAATTAGCTCCTGGTACAGCATTAAGAAACAGCTACTTAGAGCCTGAGAGGAAACTGAATTCATCTGCTCTTATGCGCAGCAGATGGAATTAATCATTTACCTATGTATATGGGACTATGAGAGCAAAACATAAGCACAGTGTCATTGTTTCTCTGATTTCTTTTTTTGCATTTCATACCCAGATATTTATAGGAAGAGCAAAAATAAAAACAAGACATGAGCCCTGGCAGCATACGGTTTCACAGGATAGAATAGAACAGGGCGGGCGTTATTTATAGCTCATCTTGTTTTGCCATTATTAAGGTTTGGATTAGAGCTGGGGGAAGTGATCTATAAAAAAAACTCAAGACTTTTAGTCTATTTTTAAGGAAATTTCCTATTCATAAATTCTTGATTAAACCTTTTATCATGCATACAATCACACCACTATGAAAATTCTAGGCATTTCAGCAGTAAATGTGTTTTTGGAGTGTATCCCTTAACTTAATGACAATCCCACTGTAAGTTTTTTAAAACATTTAAGCGAAAAAAGGCCATATATTTGTGTACAAACACACTTTTCTGTAAAGATTGATCCACAATTTTTTTTTGCTTTGTCTTGCTAGAGGGAGCTGTCGCAGAGATTTATGAATGGTCCTCAATATCACACTGTACTGTTAGACACCCTCCTGAGAGAGCATTTCCCAATTTTGAGTGCACCCAGAGTGTATGTGACGTATGTGAGTGGGAGAGCGCAATAGAGCAAGAAAAGCAAAACGTCAAAATGAGTCTCATGTCAGTGGCTTTATTAAATTAAGTGACAGCTTGTATTCAATGTTCACAAAAGTCATTTACCACACTGCACACAGAACAACTGATGATACATTTAGTTTATTCAACCACCAACTCACTGCAATCAAATAGTCTTTCAAGCTAGCTGTCTTCAATGTATTTCAGCTGTGGGCAGATAACCCTTTCCACACTACAGCGTCAGAATCAGTGTTGAACCAATCTGAGCTGTCCTCCTTATCCATATCAGGTTCAAAGTCTGTTCAGTACCGGGTCTGCTAAGTCCTGTTCCCAAGGTGTTTTGGTAAGAGTGAATCTGCAAAACCGATCTTGCATTTGTAGTGTGGACAGGAAAATAAAACTACAAGTGAACCTACTGAGTACAAGTATGCACAAAACATGTAAACATGCGGAAAGGTTTATCAGTCTGTATTGTCTAGGTAAAAACCACGATACATCATGTGGTAAAAGTGCACTCGCACCAGAGATCTTCGTGACAAATCCATCATGCCAGGCAACAGAAAAAGATACAACCAGGTATCAGATAACAGTAGAACTTCAGGTCTGCCCTGGTGTGCAGCTGAACAGATCAAATTGTAGGCTGCTGAGGTATGACATCTTAGAACAGTATAAATAGATCCGATAAATTGTGATGGCCATATTTAGCCTTCTATTAGATCCAATAGGCTGGATTATTTCTAAAGTAGATACATTACTGGTTATTAGTGTTTAGATTCAATTTTCAGTGAAGGCGAGAGCTACATGTGGGTTTGGTGTTCAGGTGACCACATATTTTTGGTCATGTTGGTTTTTTCTTGTTTTGCATAACAGCAAATGCATTCGGCTTTGCACATGCTGCAGTCTTGCCTTTCCCTTCTGTGTTTTTCTCATATATTCAACATAACTGACCAGTAACATGGAGAAAACACAGCTTTTAACTTGATCTAAACTAATACGGGAACACCAGCCATCATTGCTATGATGCCTTCCCATAAATGCACAGCTTTGCAGGTTTGTCTTGAGTCTGGATTTAGTAACTTGGACACACCAATTTTACAAGTGATCTTGAAATCGATTCTGTTGATTCAGATCTGGATGGAAACAAGTTCTAGGAATGATCTTTGCAATAACATATCTCTTCAGAACCCATCTAAATCAAACGAGGTGTGGACAGGGCCTGAGATCTGATGAAGCTGTTACAGCTGTGAATCATACAGTTTCTATGTAGTCATTTTACCACCATTCTGTCACAAATGTACTGTATTTACCATAATATATGGCTAATTGAAAAATTACTGGACTTCAGTGGCCTTGTAGGCAGCAGATGTTCAGACTGTGCTAACGCTTTCTCTGTGTTACTTTCACTTATTCTTTGCGGATATGCAATGTGGCATGTGACAGGGTTCCATGAGTGACAGAGAAAGTTGGCGAGTAGTCAACTGCCATCAAAGGTGTTTTGTGCATGACTCAATGAATGACAGTTGCTTGGAATGAAAGCACCTAGCTGTGAAAATCTTATGTCTCCTTGCACCGTAGCATGCATCATGCTCAGCTACTATGTGGTAAAGCGGAATGACTGCAGGTTTGTGGCTCAGCACATCAAGTCGTTTATTAAGTTGTTTTTTGTTTGTTTGTTTTCTCGTAAAATGTTGCGTGAAATCACATAAAAAATTTGAACAGTCATTTACGACAGTTAATGCTTATAAAAGACTAGCAAAGAGATTTAATTTTAATAACAATTTGCATTTACATTTAAAGCTGTGTTAAAGCATGAAATGTTTTATCATGAAATCATTATTTTATTTTATGATCAGTCAATATAAAAAGTGATGTAAAAAAGTCAGAGTAAGATATTTTTTCAGAACTTTATCCACCTTTAATATTACATATAATCTGGTAAAACTGGTTGCATGAATATGCACTCCCCTTGTTGAAGCACCTTTTGATTTTATGACGATATTCATTCCTTATGGGTAGTAATCTATCAGGATGGGCCATCTTGACTTGGCAGTCTTTGCCAAGTGATTGTTTACTTGCAAAAGCATTCCAAACCTGTCAGATTGTAAGTGCCACCAGTGCACAGCCCTCTTCAGATCACCCCACAGACTTTCAACTGGATTCCAGTCTGGGCTCAAGCTGTGCGATTCCAAAACTTTCATCTTCATCTGGTGAAGCCATTCCTTTGTTGAGTTGGACGTATGCTTTGGATCGTTGCTGTAATGAAAACTGAGACTCCTTTTCATCTTCAGCTTTTTAGCAAAGGCCTGGAGGTTATCATCTTGTTCTCATCTGTCAATACTGATTATAACACATTTTCTCCACATGCGTTTGGGAGACATGATGTGGGCTCTTGATGGGTTTTTTTTATGTGTAAGAAAAGGTTTTCCATATGTATGAAGAATATGTAAGAATTTATGTCACATGTAGAACACAATCAACAGTTGCTAGGAATTCCTGCAGCTCTTTGTGCTGAAGGCATCTTGGAAGCGTCCCGGACCAGTTTTCTTTATGTTTTTTCATTAAATTTGGAAGAACGTCCAGTTCTTTGTATAGTGCCATATTTTCTCCACTGTTGCTGACGGTATTTACATACATACAAAAATGCCTGCCATGAGCCTGATCAAGCAGAAGAAAGTGGAGAAAACAAGCTATACTGCTTATGAGCTGGTAAAGAAAATAAATAAGGAGTACGACTCTAGAAGGATGAATTATTAAAGTCTGAATTGGTGAACTATTTAATACTATCCCAATTATGAACAAAAGCAAAAAGCTAGTGTTCAGTTAGTTTGTAGTAGATACGGTGCCATGGCAAATTGAGGACATTGCCATTATCCAGATTATAAGCTCTTTATGGAATGGAAGCTGTAATATTGCTGTATGTGCTGCATTGTGGCTGGATGTGCAGTATGTATGACAATGCAAATTGGCTGGGGATCCTCCTTGGTGTTTGGCACTGCCCTCCAGGCAAAAAAGATATTTGAAAAGCTAATCTCATGCATAACAACTCATGGGATGGACTGGGTGTAACAAGCAAAGGGGCAGACTGCATGACAGGGATAAAAACAGCAGTATTATTAAAAAAAATTAAGAATGAAGCAGCCCAGGGCATTAATTGAAATCACTGCTTTATTCATTATGCAGTACTTGCATCAAAGAAATGCTACCTGAGGAAATTGGTGATGAACAACACGGTCAAAATAGTCTGTTTCATCAAAGGCAGTGGCCTCAACACCTGACTTTCACCAGGCATGTGTGTCAAAATGGGAGTGCAACACATGCACCTAGTTTTCATACAGATAGAATATTTAAGAGTCAGGTGATCAGATCATGCTTTTCTTTTAAAAACTTTGATCATGAATTTGTTTAGTAATGAGAGACAGTGGTGATCTTCCTCTGATAATTTCCCTGAAATGAACTAAGCCTAAAACCACAAGCACATGACTTTCTTTTCATTCACTGTGACCAATTTCAAGGTTTCCTGAGATCGTTAAAGCTGTGATTCAAATCCTGATCTTACTACTATGCTTCAGACAAAAGCAAACACATCAACGCTAGTCTTTAAAAGAAAGTGCTGGCTGGCCAGATGTGCTTCATTGATCTGAACGGACTAACAGATAATTTCATGCACTAACTTCCTCTGAGAATGTTTGATGTTTTGAATAATGAGAAGGGGCTGAAAAACCTTTTGACGTTAAAATCCCAGAATCAATAACTCCATTAAACCCAAACCCCTCGGAGGAATCAAATGCTACCGCTGACCTGTGACGGCATGCTAAAATCCCACAGCAAAAATGGAAACTGTAAAAATTGTGTACTAGCTTCTCCAGTGCCTACACGCCGTTGAGAATACCTACGGTATTATTGCTGCAGCCCTTCCCAATGATGTATACATGCAAACACATGAGCTTCTCTGTAATCTCTCTCAATTGTGTGTAAAAACGTGATACCAATGCATTGTGTATGTGTTTTCGTGTGTGCGGTCCCACTCTACTAAACTCTTAAAATTAAGTTACCTTAATAACTACTACTAGATCAATAATAAGAACCTGCTATTAGAAATAAATCCCCACGCTGACTGTTTTTAAATTGGTTACACTGGCCTGCCATGGAAAACACAACATTCTTCACAACCTACAAACAATGCAGGACAAACAGACATACAAGAAGATGGATAGCTTTTAACTGCCAAACCCACACAACAAATTAGCCCTTAAAATGCACCAACATTGCCAAAACAGAACTCAGAGGCCTGCTAAAACATTGTCCTGCTGCTGTCGGTGTGATTTATGAACAGTGAAAATATTCTAATCTCATAGCTGTATGCCAGTGACTACTGGGTGGAATGCTTACTCTAGCTCAAGGGCTGAAAGAGATGAGACTTAGCATGTGTCTGTTTCGTCTAAAAGTCTCCAAAGCAAAGCTAAGAATGATTTAGTGAATTGACAGTCAGTCTTTGTGGCAAGAACGCTGCAACACTGCCACTGTCGGCCTACTGCTGTTGTCTAATAACTCCCATCACCCTGCTGGATAAGAAAGAGGAAAGGAGGCGAGAGGAGATGAGTGAAGGCAGCGTGGCGAGAAAAAAAATGATGATAAAGTGAAAGACTTTTAAAAAGGACACGAGTTTGTACTGATAGGTCTGGGTCAAATGGCAAGTTTGATGTTAACTGTCAGAATGTTGCACTTTTCTTGGTTTAATAGTTTTATAGCAGGTGAGACGTTATCAGAATCAAAGTCAGTACACTTGACGGGCCAGCTTAGCAACACACCCAGGATGTTAATGCTAGAGGTACAAGATCAGACTCCAATTTATCTGAACTTCAATGAGATGAGAACTGTAACCCCAAACTGATAGCCAAGCTGATGTTCCAAACATGTTTTAAATAAACTGTCAAAATCAGATGGACTGCATAAATTGGGTGGCAGAAATTCCATTTTTATCATCTTAGATTTGTTAGTGATATCATGAGGATAGTATTGACTAATATGGAATATTACAGAGTAGATAGTTGATAGTGCCCTGATTCAGATACTGTACACTAGGAATACATGCCGACTCTCTGCAAACTGTTGTTGCAGTATGCAAAATTTACAGGGTATAGTGACTGCAGGCTGTAAAGCTATACATGGCCTGCTTTATGTTCGTTCCAAGACATATGTCAATGCAGACTTCAAAAAGTCAGAACAATCATGAAATAATATGCAGTGCATCAATAAATAAGTAAGTAAGTAAGTAAATAAATAAATAAATAGACCCATGAGCCCTGTGGTGAAGTGGCTCATGATCAAGAGGTTAAGGGTTCAAATCCCTGTTGGATCCATTGTGCTAAAACCCCTGGGCAAGGTCTTAACCACAAGTCTAATATACTGTAGTATTGTAGTATTAATGGTTACCACTAAAAATACTGGAAAGATAACCTGTGATGGACTAGCATCCCATCCAGGAGGAGTTGAACTCCTAGTCTCTTTACACTACAGAAACCAGGATAAGCTCTGGCTGTAATAGGCCACAATAGGCTGTTAAAAGCCCAACAGGCTTACTATTTGAAAAAAAAAAAATCTAATAATATTGATACGTAATCTCCAATAATTTGTATCCTTCCACACACATAACAGTGAATTTTTACCTCAAGCTAATAAATATGCACATGCTGTATGACCACAAGCAATGTTAAGCAATGTTACTCAAAATAAGATAGAAAGGAATTTGGATATTTAGCCAATTATTGATAAAAAATTATTAGATAAAAATTTTCATCTATGGTACATGATATCATTCAAGGACTCTGGAGGAATTTCGATGCTTAAAGGGCACAGACAAAAACCTAAGCTGAACACCCGGGTCTCTGATCCCTCCGATGGCACTGCATTAAGAACTGTCATTCATCTATGGCTAATATAACCACATGGGCTTGGGATTAGTTTGGCAAACATTGTCAAGCACGGCAGATTACATCAAGCACTACAGTTACATCAACAAATGCCAGTTAAAAGTTTGCTGTGCAAAACAGAAGCTTTATGTTAACTTTGTACAGGAATGCCATCAACTTCTCTGGCCTTGGAGGCATCTGGGATGGACCATCCATGTCTACGGGGGTCAACCTACTCTGTTCAAATGAATTACCATTCCAGTATCTTATTTTTATTTGGAAGAAATAGACAATGAGTGCTTCAGAACAAGGACAAAACTGACCATCCGACTGTTACCAGCAACAAGTCAAAAAGCCAGAGTCTGTCATGGTTTGGCATTGGATGTGTCCTTGGCAAAGGTGACTTAGACTTCTGTGGTGTCAGAAATAGTGCAAAAAACTTCAGTGAGATGTTGAAGCAATATCTTTTCAAGGGAATCCCATGCAGATTTCAAACTGGCAATGCAAAACTACATTCTGCACACATTACAAAAGGCATGGCTGTGGAAGAAAAGGGTGCAGGTGCTGTCCTGACCGGTCCACAATAAGGAGTGTGCAGTGAATTTTGAAATGAAGAATGTGATAATGACCCTGTTTTGTTAAATACCATACTTTAGGACTTTTTTGCAGGAAGAATGGGACAAAATAACACCAGAAACACTTCAGCACTTGGTGTCTAAGTGTCTTTTGGTGTTGTGAGAAGAAATAGCAACATTAAAAAGTGGTAACTGCTTTACAGGCCAACCTTTTAAAAATGTGCTACAAGAATAAAAAAATTAATAAGAATTTATTGTGAATGAATAAAATAATTATTAAATGAATGAGAAATTTTGGGGTAAATATCAAATGTGCAACTATTATTCACAAATCATTGTTTTCAGTTTTAACTTCAACACTCCCTTCCATGAGGAATATAGACACATGGAGGGAAATCTTGAAACCCATTATATGCAAGTTCATATTAAGCCACATAAACTACATAACCATTCAAAAGATGAATGCAAGTTTGAGTTTACTCTTCATTTGTAATCTACATCACTGCTTTTGTTCTGTAGGGGACAGAAGAAGTCTGCTCACAAGTACTACCAAAATCATGACAACCCATTAAACCTCCTGCATCTCAAAGCTGAAAAATCAACAGTGATCATCCTTACAGAACTGAACACACAGCTTTGTTTTCTGTGAAAATACCAGTGTTGAAGGGCTAATAACATGGGAGACAAGCGCAAAGCTGCTGGAATGCTCATCATAAGCAGCTTAACACGTGGGTTTAGTTAGTTCAGAGACACATGACTGGCAGCAAACTCCTTTGGTCTACTGCCAGTAGCAGGTGTAGGATCCCAGCCTGGTTTGTGACATGCATCAGACACTTCAAATCCATCCTTTTCTTTCTCTCAGGAAAAAAGTGATGAGTCACCCAACGTGAGCTGGGAGGCGCCAGATGAACATAATGGGATGGCAATGCTTCGGTGCACCTGCATGTGAAGAGCTGTCAGTCTTATGTCTACCACAATCCCCTTATATCCACTGCTCGCATGTCCTCATTAAATTCCTACAGTCTAACTATTTCCTGCCCCACAACAACAAGCATCAACAATGCTTGCGTACAAAAGCCACCCATCTTCCAGCCCCCAAGAAAAACTCAGGCACGCACACTTTACTTCTTGTGCATCAATATTTATATTGTGCACCTGCTGATGGCTCATATTTCATTTCATTATTTTTCATACGTGCAGAGCGTTCGCTCGTTTCACTCTTGTTCACACACACACACACACACACACTATGGCCCAGAGATTGGAGATATTACCCTTGAGGAAGAGTCTCATCCCTCGATATTAGAGGAAGTCTGCCAAGAGTGAGTATCATTATTTCCACTTTTAAAAGAACGGAGTTACATAGAAAGAGATGGAGAGGGTGTAAGCACTGGATAGGGAAAGAAAGCAAAATGAAATTGTGCATACAGTCATGGAGGAAAACATGGAGATGGAGAGAGTGAAGAAAGTGAATGTAGGGGGGAGGACAAGGTAAGAGAAGTACAACAACAGAGGGAGATAGACGCTGAGCAGATGTCAAGCAGATGAGGAATTTGCTTTAGGATGTCATGTTAACAAATATGTGATCTAATCTGCTTTGCACAAACACATGGGAGAAAATAGTGTAACTAGAGAGGCATCAGAAAGTGGGTATGCCACAGGGGGATAAAATGCTCTCCACTTCTGTCTTGGCACACACTGAGAAGTGTATCTGCTGAAATGCGCTGAAGGTCTTGAAGGTCGTCACCATCACATCTCTTCAGGTGGCAGCAGGAGAAGAAGCAAACTCAGAATATTGCTCAGAGTTTATAAGCAGAAATGACAGATTACCACCACTGTGAAGCCAAGAATAGATAGCAGCATCAAGCACTGACAGATGTTTTCTCTACAGCCACCAGATAATACCTTAACTTTCTCTAAAACAATCTATCAGCAATCTATGCATCCTGGAAGCCTTTCCGCATTAATTCCAGCCTGAAAATGAACCCATGCATAAAGAAGGATGTGTTTATGACAGCAATCCGATCTGCCACCCTCATGTGACCCCTCTAGGGTTGATAAGGCTTGTGAGGACAAAGATGATGCCAAAGTGATTTTTGGAAGCATGCTGATGCTACAGGATGTATCCTCGCCTGGCAGGGAGCTGGCACAAAGGCAGGCAGCTGATAAGTGCCAGAGGGGTGCAATGAGCTTTGAAGGTCAGCCACTGAGCTCCAGGAGTCAATGCGGAGCTCAATGGGGCAGAGAGGACAGGAAGTGGACCTGGTGTGTTTGGTTTGGCTCTGTCTCTTTCAATGCATTCTGAAGTACATTCTATTAAAGAGTACCTAATGGTACTGGTAGAAAATCTTATATCCCTAGTCATTGTGCATCCTTCATGTATATACATGAGAAGAAGTAATGTTTCAATCTCAGACCAACAGAGATAAATCTGGCTATGGTGTCATGATGATACTAGATTACCATCTTTGTGTTGTTTTTGCCTCAGCTTCTTAGACATTATTTCTAATGATGACCTACAGATACATTAGTCTCCCAAATAACATGTTTCTTCTTAACACTGGACAAACCAAATAGTTCCTCTCTGCTGGCACATGCTGATTACAGATTGATGTGGTGAGCGTATGCTAAGCAAATGTGAAGAAGCACAATTTCCCATAGGCACTCTATAAAATCTAGTAGAGTGCCAAACCCAGAAGAACAGAGGTTATAAGAATAGCAAAGAGGAATAAACCTGGAACAGAAGGTATATATACTTTAGGAAAACTATATATGGGTGTGCTCACATGTTTTTGGCCATATAGTCTTCCTGGCCCCTCTGTGATTATATATAGTCAGACAACCTTAATGAAAGATTCTTTTTACCGTTTTAGCTTAAATAATGTATGTAGAATATTCTACACAGGAACGCTATTTTGAGAATTAAAAAAAAGAATTAAATAAAACAATTAAAATAAGAAAAAAATTACATTAAATCAAAATGATGGAGACGGTTTGTCAAGGTCACTTGGAGCAGGCAGCATCATCATCATTATCACACTTTAAAATGACAAAATAAACCATACAAATCTTGTTTTTCTTGTGTTTCTGCAGAGCATAAACTAAATCACCTTTAAGGAGCGTGGTTTACTTTTCTTGTAATATAAACTAAATGAGTGGACTAAACAAATGCGCTCAGCTATATAGCGCTCACCTGTCATGGTAAAAAAAAAAAAAAAAGAAACAATAAAATTCTCATTTTAGTTTGCTTTTATTTATGTTTCTGTGCAGTATATGTGTTTAAGTATAGACACTTGAAGTGAATTAGAGCTTATATTAATGTGAGGTTATACTAATGTGCTTATTGAAATAAACTACAGTAACAGCTCATACACAGGCACTTGATTAGCAGACATTCCACAGAGTCTATTTTTAAAAAGTGATGTTTACCAAAGATAAAGTATATAGTTGTTGAGGCTTGCAGGTCAGTGCTTTGTAACAGTCACTTTGCTTTGCAATATAGTCAAGAAAGAGGAGTTTCTGGGTTGTGGTTGGCTTTTAAATGACAAATTGCATTTTTCAGTTTTTTCAACAAAAGGAAATATCTTGTCGTTTTCTGCAACATAATCCATTAAAATGTGTGATGGTTTCATAATTAATAAATTAAACATTTTAATCAATTGGAAAATTGTTGAGAGACACATAAACCCTGTATCCCACCAACCCATGATGGATTATTTTCATGTAACTACCCGGTTTGTCATGTGTTATTCCTTACATAAATATTCCTCCCACACACATAAACAAATCTAAAACTGTCAAATTCAGTCATTTTCAAAACTACTGTAGAATAATAATGCCACCATCAAAATAGCTAATCTTACCATCTGCTTATGTTCTCTGAATGGTTGCTTGATACAAGGATAGCATGATATTTGTGTAAATTTTGGTTATTTCACTATAGAAAAACACGACAGCCTATCATGAATACCCCCTCCCTCTCTCTTGCTGTCCTCTCACTCTCTTTGATCAAAATTTGTTTACCTTTCTGCTCAATGTCAAGCTTGCTTTTTCAAATATCACTCATACCTTCTCCTTTGAATCCTTTTTAGACACCGTGTTTGGTGTTGGCACCTCTGTTAGTGTCAATCCGACTCAGCTCTCATGAAAAAGCGTCACCTGAACCCACTTGCAGGCACCATCCGGCCTATGCTCAAAGTTTGCACGCAGGAAGGTCTTCCCCTCATTTGAAAGCTCTCCAACTCACTCTCACTCTTCACTCCCACACAATATTTTGTCACTTAACTCATGTAAACACGTTCAGAAATGAAAAGAATACAGACTATAACTCAAATGCCTTATGAATACCAAGGAATATCCACCTAAAACAGAACACTTAAAGTCTCCAACAGAAGCCTAGGAATAAATTAATAATTTAAAAGTGGGAAAAGCCCCATTACAGAGGCGCCTAGCATTCTGAATACTATATACAAGGAGTGTTATGTGTTTAAAGGACATATACATGGAAAATATGGGTTGTATGTTACAAAAACAACTACTGCTTTCCATAATGCAAAAATGTTATTTCTGCTTTCAAAGCACCATTTTCACTCACAGCCTTGACAGTAACTGCAGGGACTGCAGAGATTTGCTGCAATGTATCATAGCTAAGCTTGTGTGATATAACACTTTAATCGTTCCTACACAATCCTACACTGCCATGAAATCAATAGATATATGCTCAAGTACTATCATGTTTACCATTTAACTCTTTTACCAACTCTTTTTTTAAAGAAGACGGTACTTGTTGAAAGTTAATTCTAAAAACTTTTGCAATCTGCCCGTGTGCAAAATCTTAAACCGAAAGCTGCTATTTTAACCATTTCATGGGTGGTTATTTGAAACCTGACCTCAGAATGATAATATCATCAAGGTCCAAGTTAACATGGAGAAGTTTTTTTTTTCAGTATTTCAGGTGATTATGCTTAAATATATTAATCCTGGGGCATATATTCCACTGCATAGGCAATCATTTTAATCTAAACCTTATGACACCGCCAACACAAATCTGTCAGTAAATGGCATCTATGTATAAAAACCTTATACTTGTACATGTTATATTGGGCCTTGATGACATAATTCTGATACCATAAAATCATTTAAAAAGAAGGTATTGGCCTGAGACTTTTCACACAGAAAGAAATTATTTAAAATTTTTTGAATCAGATTAACTTTTACCAAGCGCTGCCTTCTCTTTGTTTTTACCAATTCTAAATGGTAAATTAATCTAAGGGGGTAGCCATGGCCTAATGGTTAGAGAAGCAGGTTTGGGACCTAAAGGTTGCTGGTTCGACTCCTGAACCAGCAGGAAAAATAAGTGGTAACAGCGGGAGAGAGCACCACCTTCCTTTCCTCCACCTTCATGACCGAAGTGCCCTTGAGCAAGGCACCAAACCCCCAACTGCTCTCCGGGTGCGGCAATGTGAGGCAGAGGTAATAATGTTCCTTGCAGGATTAATACAGCATATCAAAAACAACAACAACAATAATAATAATAATAATAATAATAATGATGTGCATGAGCTGTTTTTCCACCCTTTAATTAGCATTTTCTATGAGAGGGTTAACATATGTTGTCAAATATGCATCATACCAATGGTCTGAACCTTTATTATGAACTATAATGCAGTTGTGCTATAACTGACTGTTGGCAGCTAACTACTCTTCACCAAACCACAATTAATATAGCTGCTCATAAAATGTTAAACTTTTTCACATGAAATGAGAACATGTTGCCATGTTAATAGCTTTTACACATAAATCTACCTATTAGTACTCACCAGCACCACTCAATAGGCTTAGGTTTTATTTTCTGCCATCTTAATTAAATTTGTTGTTATTTAAAATTTTTAAGGACAAAATCTTTAACACTTAACAATTATGTACTAAAGGTGATGTGGATGACACTGAATATTAATTTTAGCAACATCCACCATCCATAGGGCACAAAAAAAGTTCACTTAAACAATATTTTTATGGTGTAATTATTTGTTGTTGTTTTTTGTTTTTTTTTAAATCATGACAGATGCAGACAAGCTCCCAGGGCTGGCAAAATCAGAAAAGCAAACTCAAATTTCATAGTTTATTTTTTATATGTTTATTTATTTATTTTCATTAGGACGGACACAGGCAACTTTCCAACACAGGCAGGTGCAGAGCCTAAGAGCTGTGTAAGTGTGTCTCTGTAAACCCTTCTCTGAGTTTTAGTTCTATGTGGAAAGTTCATAAAAAGCAAACTAAAACAAAATTTTTATAGACTATATTTACATATTTTAAACCATGACGGAGATTGGTCAGGTGAGCTCTGTGCTTTGGGCTGAGATATTAAGTGCTACTGAGTGTTTTAGCATACTCATATTTAGAGTATAGTACATAATACACAAACACATGAGAAAACTGGCTTCATAAAGTTGCATCTGCACACATTAAAAACTTTTGTAAAAACTACAAAGATATACAAGCAAAAGAAAATAGAACAAAATTTTGACCAGCTGCAGTAGCGTAGCTGGAATTGTGTTCACTTTTGTCAGTTTATGCTTTTGTATTTTTTTGTAGATAAGCACACCGACATCTCAAAAAACTCTTCTTCAGAGTAGAAACTTGGGACCAAGTGCTAAAACGAGTTTATGAAAAGGTCATTGTAGGTCAATTTCATGGTTAGCAAAATAGCTGCCAATTGTTTATAATGGGTAGGTAGCGGCTGGTGCGAATTCTTCGAGAGTTACGGTTTATTTTTCCATTTTGAAGCATGATAATGATGACATTGCCTGCTCGAGTGAGTGTCTGTCAATAATTCTGTCATTCTTGTATAGTACACACTAAAAGTGTTTTAAATGAACATGGAATTTCTCATGGCATCGAAGAGTTATTCTGTACTAAAATTTTGACAACTTTTTTCGCTTAAATGTATTTCATAGACATGTTCTATTTTCACTTTGGTTAACAGGTTCTTATATCACTCACAATGTTATTCGACTACCTGCTGAAACTGGTGCCAGTGGGATAAAGCCCACGCTTAATCTCTTCTCAGATGTTTGCTCCAACAGTTAAGCTTTTATGTTACTGCTGGTGTCAATGCCATCATGCTTGTCATATTGTAGATTGCTTGCTGAGTGCCGGCTGCAACTCAGCACGCGCACTGTATAGTTGCATTAACATGCATCCCATGAAACCTGGCCATTTTAGCTCCATGGTAACTGTGCTAGCATGTTTACCTGTGATACGAGCACATCACAAAACCACTGATATTACAAGAGAATAATGAAAATAGTCAACAAATTAACACTAGAACTGCTAAACTCATCATAGAATGAACATAAGGTGTTTCAGAGTGTAGGTTTCCTTTAAATGTGTTACAAACTCTAACTCAAATTATGATACAGGTGATGTACATGCCTAAATTCATTCAAATATGATTAGTCTGACAGGAGCAAGACTGTGTGGCTGTTGGTCTAGCGGTAGGTGGGCAAAGGATAGTGTGTAGCTGTGTGATTATAACCTTAACAAAAGACTGCAAGAAGCCTGTGTCTGGAAAAGCAGGTCGTCTGTGCTGCTTATCTGTGACAGACCCAGCTGTATGCACGCTGTGCAATGTTTATTATATTGTTTCATAAATAATCAGTATTGACTCAGACACAACGGTGAAAGCTGGGCCAGCGAGGCGCTGACTGAGTGTAATTAGACAGCTTGCAATAATTTCGCGTCAAGACAATAGTCGTAATGCAATAATACATAAACATTCATCATTAGGAAAAAGTGTGAGAGTCCACAAGGAGCATGATCACCGTGGCTGCAGTTTAATGGAAGAGAAGTGCTGATGAAGCCACTGCATTCACCCATCACAGAAACCAGACAGTGAGTCAAATGTGGAGCTGAGAATATTAGTAACAGGGTCAGCATTTTCAGTCATGCAAAACTGAACAAGTTTTGTGAAGCTTTGCTTTCTCACACCAACTGAATCTCTCACAAAGAAAGTTGCAGGGCGGCAGAGGCTTTTCCGGAGGAAAATGATTCTTTGTTTCTGCAGAACTTTACCTCGGCATGTGTTGCAAAAACACACACTGTACTCATGTTCACCAATACCAGAGTGCTGCCAACCAAAACAAAAGATTAATGTGTGGGCATTGTGAAAGCCTGCTTACAATCACCACTTGATGTATGACGAAGACAATATCTAATAATCTTGAATTACTGTCCATGATATTTGATTGGCTGATTGGTTTATAAGATGAAGAAGCACTTACACAGTCGAAGATAGACAGCTGGCTGAGAGAACTATTTTCATGTGGACATCATGTCAAAACAACCAAGTCTAATTTAACACCAAGTTAACATCAATCAGAATTCCCATTTGAATACTGTTTGAAGGTACTGATTTCAGATCATCCATGACTATGGTGCACGTGAACTTTGGTCGGATGAAACATATTATGCTGAGATATTTGACATAGCATATTATGCTGAATATTGAATTCATAAAACTTTGGGTGAATAAAGATTTCATAGACAGAAGGCTTCAAAATATTTTACCTAAAAATATATTTACTGAGTTAATGCTGATTGGCTGTTATATATCGCTGACTTGCATGACAACGAGCAGCAATAAAAAACAAACAAACAAACAAAACAAAACATTTATTATTAATAACCAAACTGGAACCCAAAAAACAGAGGCTCATACACCACCTCTCACTTACACAGAACAAAAACACACAATCCAAATCAGGTAGTCCGAAAAACTAAGTTGAAGGTAAATAAATGTTTATGGAGCAAACACCAAAATCAGAAGCTGGACAGAACATGAAATCAATAAACAGATACATAAACTAACAAAACAGGCGATACAAATGAAAGCGATAATCAGCTACTGAACGGAAAAGTACTGAAAAAACAAACCCAAGCTTGTTTAGTTCTGATAAGAACTATTCAGCAAACAGGTAGATATAATTGTCTGCATTTGCAAAATCCTCAGCATTTTGGGTAATTCCTAGCACATCTTGCACAGAAACTTTACCCCTGTGCTATTTGCCAGAATGTACAGGAACATCCAGGTTGCTATTTCTTACTCTCCAACATTTTTTAAACAACTTCTCTTCTTCCCACCTTTCATTCCTTTGATCCCTGTGACTCTCTTATCCATTTATTACTAGTACACACAAAGCAATGACTCACCATCACCATCTTTACGTCTTGACAGCAAACACTGCATTGACCTCAGGGACCCTGTGCTACAAGCTGCTCTACCTGCTTCATTTAATGGACTCAACAGTGACGGTACATGGCAGCATGTCTGCATTACTCCAGCTGTGACCAGATCACAGTCTCAGGTGTTGCTGCTTTTCTCCTCCCCACACATCAAATTGGCCCAGAAGCCATCTCAGCTAATCCACCTACTAAGTGCAACCGTTATCTGAACTAAATGAAATGAAACTAAACGTGAGAGCAGTCTGACTTCTTGACCACTCTTGCTTGGTGTTCATGCAGATGTTTCTTTTTCTTGGGAAATAATATCGCACTAATAGCTTTATTTTATCTTTAATGTTTTTAACAACGTTCCTTCTCATTTCTTATATCACTTCTGTTTACCTCATTAAGTTGGTAATTTCCCTATTGGTATCTATTTGATATTAGTCCTGCTTAAGATATTAACTCTTGCTCTTGAAGTCTGACCTCATTAGAAAATAGGGGGAAAAAACCCTACTCACTTACCAAATTGAAATGCAACAGTAATAATAATGATAACATAATGGCCTGCTTCAAATTAAAATATCTCCTCTGCTTATATAAATGTGGTTTATGACTGCAACCTGAACTTTTGTCATTAGCATAAAAAAGCACTGTCAGGCACTGCTGGTATAAAAGCAAGCACTGGGAATTCTTACAATGCACAACAGGAGCTTTACACAAGCTTTTTATGGGTCTTGTCACATTACAAGCTCAATCTGGACACTAACTGTTTGTAACTTAATCGTTCCTCTGTAAACTGAATACAAGACCTGGCACCATTCACTGACTGTCTTACTCTCATTCTTGAGCTCTTGGATCTCACATTGATGAGACAGTGCAACACATGGCTGTGTAGGTAGCTCACTTATCACACTGACTAGTACACATGACTCTTAGTCACAAGCACTGTGGGAGAAAGAGAGTGAGAAAAAGAGGTAGGGAAAGACGTGGAGTTGGCAACTCTTCCTTGTATATGTGGGCATTATTCTGGTGCTCCTTCTGCCCAGTGTGAGCTCCTTATATAAGAACTGAGGCAGACAGACAGACCGAAAGAGACATGCACACATGTACAGACTGCTGATACCAACAGCTCAGCTGTGCAGTGAGTCAGGACAGTGGACAGCTGATGGGTGATCTCCATTATACTGATGTGCTTAATGAGCTGAAAATTCAAGTTCAGCCTCCTGAAATAGCATGCATGCCAAATTATTCAAGCTTCCCATAATAGGCGTTGGTGTTTCTGAAGGAGTGCCTGAATGCCCTTTCACTCATTCAATACCATTAATATTTGATAATTAACAAACTGATCAAGTATGTGAGTTACAGTAGTGCAACATATATCCAGTAGACCGCAACAAAGTATTAAGAGTACATACATGTGATATTGTACGTGAAATTATTTCAGCTGTGCAAATGAATACCAAGAAACCGGTATGTTTTTGGTATCAAAAGTACAAGTTCAACCAAATAATAAGCCTGGATTGTGCTTCCAACAGGGTGATAGAGAATCATGCCTGTTTTTAATGCAGTACTGCCTCAGGGTCCGAATATCAGTATTATACCGAATAGTAGTACCGGGCATCCAGTATTGATTTTCGGCCTTGTCCCTTGCACACAGAGATTCCTCCAGATTCTCTGAATCGTTTGATGATATAATACTGAGGATGATGAGAGATTCAAAGTCTTTGTAATTTTTGAGGAACATTATTCTGAAATTTTTCCATAATTTGAAACAACATGTTGTTGCTTATGTGCCAACTTTTTTGAGACATGTTACTCCCATAAATTTGAAATGAGCTTATATGTTTCATGAAATAGTAAACTTTAATTTGCAGCACTTGATATGCTTTCAGTGTTCTACTGTAAATCAAGTATGGCTGTTATTTACATTTTACAAAGCTTTCCAACTTTTTTTTTTTTAATTGCTATTGTCCTACACTGAATGAAGAAACCATTACTTCATTACCAACAGTAAGTGAACTTATATAGAGTAAGAAAGTAAACACGAAGCTTTGGAATTACAACATAAATTAATACACAAATATTCTCAAGAAAGTATCATCACCAGCACAAAATAAGCATACTATTCAGATCTGTAATCATCTGGCCTTAAGGCAAGCATTGCTTTAATCAAAGCTATTTTAATTAGATTGATGATTACATTCACGCAAATGCACACCAACAATAAGAGCCCAGGGCTAGACTTGCACCACCTGATATACTAGTTACGACTTTCTCAACTTTATGTCACAAACAAACACCATTAAAATCCTCCAATTCAAAAGACACATACCAAGAAAACAATGCAGAAAGTATATTCTGTATTTTTTCCTCACACTCGCTTACTAAATTTAATACAGAAATTGACATTTAGAAAGTTAAAGGATTAAAAAAAGACAAGTTAGGATCACACAAAACCCCAAGTACATGACAGCGATTGCAAAAAGGAATAGATCACAACGCGGCGCACTGCTGACCCTTTTTTATCAGTCTCAGACAGACACACTCTGGCATCAGGAGACCCAGGGGAGGACTTTACTTGTGTTCTCAGACCTGTCCATTCGGCTCTGGCAAAATTACTACAAGACGTGCTGTCGCAAAATGTGACTGCCGTTCAATAAGGACGATTTCACGGGTAAATTTTTATCTGAGCATTTTCTTTGATCTGATGTTATTACCTCTGGCAGTGTCTGTTAATGCTTAAAGTGAAACTAGATTTATCAATTTAAAATAAATCTGAAACTCTCCATCAATATTGCACCACCCGGTATAAAGGGAAAGTGCCTGCATCATTTTACTGTGGAAAAAATATATATACTTTACAACTTAAAGACTATGTATGATTTTTGGACTGATATGAAAGACTAAGTTCAACGCCACCCTTACCTAAACAGCAAACACAGGATTATCTTGTAGAAGAATAATGTTCATCCCTGTAGTGTCATGGCCTTATTGACACCTGCCAAGAAAACAATCCCCACAGCACTACACCAACCTGGACTGTTGATATAGGTAAGTTGGGTCCATGGATTCATGCTGTTGGCACCTGACTCTGACCCTACTGTGTGCATCAAGTGAAATAGAGATTTAGCAGACCAGTGTGTTCTGTTTTACTGAGCCTGTGTCCATAACAGCTTTCTGTTCTTTCTCCGACAGAAGTGAGGCCTGATGTGGTGTTCAGCTGTTACAGGCCAACTGACTCAATATTCAACGTGTAGTATATTTCAAGATACTTTTCTGTTCACCACAATTGTACAGAGTGGTTCCCTGAGTTATTGTAGACATTTTGACAGCTGCAACCAGTCTGGCTGTTCACTGCTGACTCATGCAGATCTGTCATTCATCAGATTTTCTTTTTTCTAGAGACTGAAATTCTAGAGACTCTTGTGAATGAAAATTCCAATAAATCAACAGTTTAAACAATAAATAGTTTAAAAAAATAATAAATTATATATAAAAAATTTAAACTGACATGTCTTGCACTAACAATCATTCCACAGCCAAATTCACTGAGATTTTCTGCATTCTAATAATTTATGTGAACATTACACAGAGATGACTGCCCATATCTGCATGATTTTATGCAGTGCACTGCTGCCACATGATTGGCTGACTGGATAATTGCATGCATGAGTAGGTGTGCAAGTGTTCTAATAAAGTCAATCACAGATCATCATATTTTATTTGATACCTTCTTTATTTTTATGAGTTACATTTCATGCTGTGTAATGTCTAAGAAATAAGTAGTTCATGTATCACTTATGTTAAAGCATTCATTCCCAAGCCAGCCTCTCTATTTTTCTCATTGTCTTTTATGTGTCACATAGGCGGTTGATACATAAGCCCTGTGGCTGGGATTACCATGGCCATTCCTTGACCAGACGGGTGAATTTTTTAAAAGAGAATCGCCTAAATACGGAAATATGGGTGGAGATAACACACACTTACCTGAGAAACATTAACATCTGTGCTGCGTACATCTCAGCCATCATATTTACTGGCAGTAACTGTTCATTTTTACCTCCACGGAAATCTACAGTAACATCCAGTAGGTCATGTACGTCTCACAGATGCATTCATGGGTGAACTGATCTGGTACTTGGCCCATGGTTAATTTCAACATGACCAAGCTCACCAGCATTCACATATTCAGACAGAAGTGAACAGAACACTCGTCGTTGAACCCTGGAAGGTTAAAAATCATCTACCCTGGTCTACTGTGATGTCATTCCAGCTATGTGAGACGTACAGTACACTTAAGGCTTCAAGGCAAAAGTGAAGCTTATGTTAAACGAGAAATTGCAAACTAAAAAAATGTTCTAAATCTTACAGTATTCATTTGAGCAATTGTGTGTGTTTATTCTACACTGTAATTAATAATTTCATCAGATCAGTGAGGTGCAGAAAGCTCTCCAGGAGGGCAGCAGGAAAGCCACAGAACTCTGGTGTCAAGAGGGGACAGGGGTTTAGGCAAGTAATTACCAGGCAGTAATTGCTCTCATTAGCTTTAAACTGGAGCATAAGCAAGGACTGAGGCTCTGCACATGGTCTGGTTTAAAAAAAAATGGACAGAGAAAAGGACAGCACTCTTGCTGATTCCATTTCAACAGCGTGACTAAGAAAGAGTCTATCAAAGCCCATGTCACTTGAGACACACTCTCTCTCTCACTTTCTCTTTCACGTTCACACACACAGACACACACAAGCACGCACAGAGAGAAAGCAAAAGAGATAACTATGTGCTAAATGATGAAATGCTTTAAAAATATGAGGGATGGTTGGCACTAATTTGAGTGCAGACAAAGAGAACAAGAACACAGTATAAGACAAATGCAACAGAGGACTGAAGGTGTGAATCAGACACAAGTGTTTACAGGTGATGTGTGAAATCCATGCAGACTGACATATGGCCTTGAGGCACTGGGACTCACTCAATAAGAAATAACCATATGCACAGGCTTAAAAGCTTAAAAGGCTCCTGCATTTGAACAGTTCATAGGCCATTTGCCATAATTATGATTTCAGCATCGGATGCAGTCTGGGAGCATCTACTGTCTCCACATCTTTCTGTAACACTCTGCTAGCTTTAAGCAAACATACAGGACAGATCACCAAGAAATATACAATAGTGGATAAAATCATTATCAGGTAAGTTCTTTGGATATTTTACACCTGAGCATAGTGCCTCATCAGAGGCAGAGCATATCCCGCTTTCTGTAGTGTGAAGCAACTGCTGCAGGTTACCTTCCCAGGTATTTTTACTGGTACCCATTTATACTTTGAGGTGAACAGAGGCAAACTAGTGGTTGAGACCTTGCCCAGGGGTCTTAGCATGGTGGGGGTCTAACAGGGATTCAAACTCACGACCTCTCAATCATGAGCCTAGCACCCTGACTACTACACCACCACCCCACCCAAAAAAAAAAAAAAAAAAGAAATCATAATTTTACTTAATACTGAAATCACTATTACTGACCATGATAATTAGACAATTCACAGCTTGTAATTTTAGGTACAATATAAACTTTCTAATGTAAATGTACAATGTAGACACTTTAGAATTGCTAGGCCTGGTTCACATAGACCTGGGTATATTTGAAATGTGGAAATGAAAAATGCTGGATTTAAAAATGGTAGAAAAAGGCATGCTGGGCATGCATTACTGGTAGACTGACCCATGACCTATAAAACATTTGTGGGATTGTTGTTTTGATAACAAATGGTTTCTTGCACACCACAGAGTCCCATGAATATTTTGCGACGCACTCAAACATGAAATTAAAATACAGAAAACAGTATTGCAATGAGTTAAGTCATCTTAGAGCTGCAGGTATCACGAGAGAATCCTACATCAGCATCTTAAAAAAAGTCACATTTTATCCAAACTGCAAAGCAAAACATTTTTTATTGTAATTTAAGATTTTTCCATGAATTTTTTCCTTCTCCAGTTTCATAATAATAGAGGTCATATCATGATCTTTTGCATGTTATTAGATTCCATACACATAACATAAGAGATTGTGGCACTGGCTAAAAGTAGAGCTCCCATATGATTTCCCTTTCTTGACAAGTTTTTTGTGGGAACTCTCAAACCCCATACCCATTGATACCCTACGTATATTAAGATTCATTCATTTTAATAACTTGTTTATAGAAAGGAATAAAAATGAACACGCAATCTTAGTTTCAATATGTAAAGTACAACATTTAGAAACCGTAGGTTTAGAGAACATTTCAATAACACAAGAATATAATTAGTTGTTTATTTCACGTCATTAATGATGTCACATCACGTGACCTGACTATTAAACGACTCTTTTTCTCTATATTACTCTCTCCCAGAAAATTTTTTGTACATTTTTCCTTTTTTGAGGAATTTTTCCTCTTTACGAAAAATAACACAGGGTTCACCAGAGGGACAGATGGACATACGCTATATGTTTTTCTTGGTGTTATGGTTAGACGCTTTTTCCTTATCAATGCTGCTCTGCTATAAATATTTAGGCACTGGATAAAAACATGAAAAGCTCTTTGCATGAAAATGTTTGCATTAATTTTCAGTAAAGAAACAGCCATAATACAACTTACTGTCTTTAAATGGTGTCTGAAAACTAAACAAGAACATTTTCTGCAAAGTGCAAGTGCACAAAGCGCCGATGATGGCAGCAGCATGTGTGTGGTATAAATTTCTCCCTCTATTTATTAGGTTGCCTATGTGGGCACAAGAGCACGGACGTGACAACAACATCGAGCTCATGCCTTTACGACATTTGCATAAGTATGGAGCTTTGAGGGGCTCGGCTATTAACAGTGAATAAATTAAAAATAATCTTAGTGTTAAAACCCTAACCCTGCCTTCCTACCAAACTGACAGATCTGTTAACCTGCCTTCTTCAAACCAGCTCTGAAGACTTGGAGGCACTGCGACTAAACTTTGGCTTCTCACTTGTGGTGGGTTTTGCCATAATTTTAAACATTACTGTCTCCTTCCAGGATACTTATAACCATGTTTGAGAATATGCTATTGATTAATATATTGCGATACTATACTGCTCGGAGCTGTGAGAATAATCTGGATATCTTCTGAGTGATGTGCTATAGACACCACTTTTATAATGGTGGAAGCTTCTCCCAGGGTTTTTTTCTCAGTTGACACTTTGACATAAAACAGTACTTATCATGTAACTGTGGTTCTTTTACACTGGATTAGTATCACATGCATAACACATGTCTACAATGTTATGAAGAACAACATGAATAAGTTGAAGGGTGATCAGAGATGACCACTGCCTTTACACGACTGGTAACACGGAGGTAGGAGTGCCATAAAGTGGCATGCCTCTGAGTGTTGCCCATGAGGATGAGTAGAGGTAGTGGTATGACACAATACACTTGTTAAGCCATGATATAATGGGCATATTTCCTCAGACAAGTCATATGCTGCAGTGCTGTGCACTTCATTGTTTCTGATATTTAATTTTTTCATACAACAACAATAAATATTGAATTGATTGTTTGAATAGATCTGAATCCAAAAATCTAACCAAATTACATGAAGGTAAATGTTTATATGCTCTTAGTCCACATAAAATGTCATGTCATGTCATTTTCTGAACCGCTTAATCCTAATTAGGGTCGCGGGGAGGCTGGCGCCCATCTCAG
>JAQMYF010000013.1:16857936-16874448 GCA_030014195.1 Neosilurus mollespiculum | reverse complement strand
CCCCCCCCCCCCCCCCCCCCCCCCCCCCCCCCCCCCCCCCCCCCCCCCCCCCCCCCCCCCCCCAAACACTCGTGACCAATAAAAGTGTGTGAAAAATTAATGATAAAAGGGTTAAACATGATTTGTTCCAGCCAGCACTTACTTCATTTACTTCAAACTGTTCATACGATACACTGAAATAAATGAATACTACCAAAAAAAACCCCCACAATTATTTATTTAATTATTTAGCTGATTATTTAAGCACAAAAGGCAAATTAATCCGATTAGCCTTTCTGGCGAGATCTGCTTTAATTAGCAGCTTGCTAAGCCACCAGTTAAATGAAGGTTATATACGACTATATCCACTGTCTAACAAAAAGATTTTATTCAATTATCCATTATTCCTAAGGACATGTCTCAAAACCACAACCCGAATTTGCAAGGTGGTGCTATTCATATATATATATATATATTTTTTTTTTTTATGTTTTTTTTTTTTTTACTGACCTCACGAAAAGTGCATTGTATAGGTACAACGCTGATGCCACTAGCACGCAAGCATCATATTACATCTGAGGTGAGGTTCAATAACTCTTACTCCCAGATTTTTCAAACCTTGCTTAGTGAATCATATAACTTGTTTACTTAAAAAGAACTGCAAACCTAAGCAGTAACATTATCAACACTGCTACGAGAAATCAGAAGGAGCAGAAATTTCCAGGGACGGAAATTCCACCACCAGTATTCCCAGGATGGGTAAATGTACAGTATGTATCTAAAATGATTAATATTTTTTAAATTCCCATCTTTGCTATTAAAACGATCAGCACTTTATTACTTTTATAGATGTCAAAGAACTTGAGGGGTTTGAATGGATATGTGCCAATGAATAACTTGGCAATGGCACAAGTCTTTGAAAGTTACTAGGGGAACACATTTCCCCCCACTAGCCAGTGTGACAGTGCACACTGTAGTTACTAAGAGTAATACAGGATTATCTATAGCTTTCTTTGAGCAAATGTGTCTGCCATGACCAGGATTTTTTAAATCTTATATTAAAACATTAAAATCACCTATAAAATATTTAATATTGGGTTCATGTTTGGAATTTTCAAGCATCTTCCTCACTGGCTCCAATATTGATCATAAGACAAAGCAGTGTGTCAGCTGTTATGCTGACAAGTGACCAAAAGCCCAATGTGCCAATATTTTGGTGAAAATAAACACTAGGATCTCCAATAATAATTTTGCTTATCATTACAGGTACTACCAAAGATTGCTATATGGTGCAGTTATAGAGAAGCGATTCTAACATGCTAGTTTCTGGATTCTTTTTAAAATAAATGCAAAGTTATTGAGAGACAGTTGTATGTAATTTGTCAACAGTCTGCACTATTTTTCAGCTTAGTCTACACATCCTGGAGCATAACCAAACTCAGCACAGGTACACTGTGGCATCCCTGACTTCTTAGTGCCCTACTGCACTGTCTAAAGAAAATGTGTTATTACCTGCAGTATGTATAAAAAACTAAGCATGTAACAATTTTACATAAATCCATGTACAGTGTTGATGAGCACATTTTACAGATTAAGACAGAAAGAGGATGTGGAGAAACATCCCTTCAAATGGCAGATCTGCTGGAGGCTGATATGAATACATGGATGCCTACAGTATTTAGCGGCTCTTGGCTAAAGTGTGGTGGCCTGAGAAACTCTTTCACATCCTTTTTGTGCACATTTCTGACAACTAGTTTAGGCTAGAATATGTTTTTATCTAACATTTTAAAATGTGATTAACCCAAAACTGAAAATTAAGAAAACTGCATTTAAAGATTGCACTGTGGCTCAGGAGTATCGATTTGGCAGCCTGTATCTCATCGCAAACTAATTAGGGTTAGATTCATTTCTCTATGGCACATTGCAATCCAACAAACCTGATTAAAACATGACAGTCACTGTGTGGGAAAAGTGTATTTCGCTGCAAGGTTTTAGCAGATGCACTATTTTTTTTACTAATGTACAGTATTTGTGAAGCTAGCTGCAAACTCAATGTAATAAGCAAGACTAAAAAGTAATTAAATACATCCCTATGCTATTTTATTGAAATGTATTCATGATTGGTAAGCATGTTACAGGCAGGGGAAAAACTATATTAGCAAAAACCTAATTTTTTCACTTTTAATGCTTGAATTCAGCTACTGAGATATTAAACCAATAAACTTTTCTTTTACTGTGATAAGTAAGACTGGCGTGTTCTTAATGCAAGCCAATTAAAATAATATTAGCACTTAAATTAGTCCCAATTACCACAATCATTTGTTCAGCTTCGCCCCAATTGCTGTTTATTGCTAGATTCCATTATACAACTTTTATGTTGATGTATTTTAATTGCAGGGGATGGATATAAATCATGCTTTATGCTTTGTTGAGAGAAGTGTCCATATCTTTTGATATGTTTCAATCAAGATTAATATGGCTTCACGGTTTAATTACAAATAGCAGTATGAATGGTATTAGGCACAATTAAGTATTAGTCATTACACAATTAGTGACTTGGGTCTTCAATCATGTATTGCATCAGTGCTTATTATAAGTGTTATGTCTACTATGAATGAAAACAGAATTCGGTGGTGATGGTAAAAAAGTAACTCACTGACTCAAGCCACAGCCCATCTCTTCCAGGATTTCTTTCACTCCAGTGTACCCATACCTTTTTAATTTTTAGTAAAATAATGTTGTTGTGGTTTTTTTTTTTTAACTGGGGGTTTATGTGCAAATATCAGCAAATGAAACTGTTCGAATTAGACACTGTGAGCAGAAAGACACTTAGATGAGAAAAGGGATATGGAAAATTGACTGTTCTGTTGTTTAAATATATGGAAATAAACATCATCAAAAACTGTACTGCAACCAAGCAGCAATAATCTTAAAAGCACCAAGATAACTATTATTATTTATTCAAAAGATTTTCTCATTTCTGATTGGTGGAAATGCTTGCTATTCTTTAATGAACTGAATTATTGCATCATTGCCTATGGATAAGTGGAATGATCATTGAGTGATTAGTATGTGCAATATGGTAATGTGACTGTCTACTTTGAAAATATTTTGAATGAATAGTAAAACAATTATAGAATTTGTATATAGCTTCCATTGATATAGAGAATTATTCTCATTAGTCTCAGAGGGTGTTATAATTGCTTATTATCTCATTACAGTGACATCACTCATGAATTAGGGTACATTGCTGCGTGGGGAAAATGTTAATGCTATAAAGAATAAACAGTGCATTGCATATTGCTGCATATGAGGCTGCATAGCTGCAGACCAGTCAGAGCGCACATGCTTGACTCCTGTTCACCAGTGAAAGTTCCTACAATGCACATATATGCATCAAATCCATATCATGGAGCAAAGAAGAAGGTGGACTGGCCTGATAAAACACATTTTCTTTTATATAATATGGACAGCTGGGTGCATGTGTGTTACTTTTGTGCACATGAGGTGGCACATCACAGACTTGCCACTAGAGGCAGTGTAATGTTCTGGGCAACGTTGTGCTAGGAAACCTTGGGCCATAGAATTTACGTGAATATTACTTTTAGGCATAATATCTAACTAAACATTGTTGCAGACCAAGTACACCCTTATAATGGTGCACCCTGATGGCAGCAGCCTCTTTCATCAGGATAATGCAACCTGCCATATCGCAAACACTGTTGGGGCTGGTTTAAGGAAAATTAGCCCCCAAATTCCCCAACTTTGCGATGTGCTGGACAAGCAAGTCCCAACTATGCAGGCTCCACCTTGAAACTTACTGTAATTAAAGGATGTGCTATAAACTGCTTGGTGCCAGATACCACAGCACACCCTCAAAGGTCTTCATGCCTTGAAAGGTTAGAGCTGTTTTGGTGACCTACACAATATAGGCATGTGGTTTTTAGGATATAGCTGATGTAAATAATATTATTCATTCAAGCTTACTTTGAGTCCATGGAACACCGGACCACTAATTGATGATGTAAACAGAGTGTAATATTATTTATTTGTAGCTCTATTTTTAGAGGATTTTCAACATATAATCTAAGCTGGAGAACACATTATCATACAGTTTATTAAATAAGCTGACCGATAATTTATGAGATGAATGTCAAATAGTATGATTCAAAAGGACTAAGCAGGCTTTGGAGTGAGATAGAAAGGTGGTTCGGGGAGGAGAAGACAGTCTTTGTCCTGTGTATCCAGGGAGAATAGATCCTTTTTATGAAAGAGCACACAACAACACACCAGCATACATTCCCCTGGAGAGATCATAGAGACGACCTGGCTCACAAAACAAGCCACCCACCAACATGCTTACTACATCAAAACCCTATTTGCTGTGATTCACTTAAACATGGGCTTGAGAGGGCTTCATTCAGCAATGTACTCTCAACATTTCACCTTCACATTCTCAATGGATTTACTAATGTTCTGATTTCACCTCATCCTTCTCACCATTTTTCTCCTTCTGAATGTGTGACTACTTAATAGCTAACACATGTGAGTCACAATCTCACCTGTCTAAAAATTACCAGAAGCCATGCTTCGCTCAGGGACGTGTGTGCTGGTCTCTGAAGTGCATGCAGGCAAGGGATGCAGACCAGAAAGACATTTGCAAGAGGATTTGTATTATAATTGTGCAGTCACTGGATTGGATAATGAATTACCAAAATTAGAAATATATAAATATATGTATGTATGTTCTGGCAAAGGGCCCATTAATTTTAGCAATATCCACCTGAGGTGCATCAATTTTTTTGTATATACAACACCGGGACCTAAGCAAAAAAAGCCCCCGCTCTTTCATTTTAACTGAAAACTAAAGTTGTAGACGTCTTCTCCTTACTGTAAACATTTTAGGTAACTGTTAGCATTATCTCTTAGTCAACTGAATTATTTCACTCCCACTGAGTCAACTGTATTCATATTCTCATAGTCGAGACCAGTTTGAATCTGTAGACACCCACACTACATCACCAATGCTCATTTTGGCTATCACTGCAAGCAGTCTCATTGTAGTAAAACTTCTTTATACAGTACTAGCAGCTTTGCTGGGTAAAAAAAAATAAAGGATTAAGTTATAGGAAAGCTTATAGCAGTCCACTTAAACATATATTATTGAACAGGCCAAGCCCAAAGTTGTAAGTCTGGCAAATCAGCTGTTAAAGCCCCTGAGAAAAGATATTACCTAGAGTCCACAAAATCATTACTTGCATTATTTTTAGTAAAATGTGCAAATATTTAATAGAAATATGCCTCCATTGCATAAATATTGCTAATTTTAAATTTCCCAACACCAGCACTCCGACTCAGTTTTGAAAAGTTCCAACTTGTGTGTGACGTAAGTAGGGGAACGCGCTCTGCCTTGACATTCATTAGCATGCTAGCATTTCCTATGCAAACATAAGCAGAGCGAGCATGAGGATTTCTGTATATGCATTCTTAAGACCTTAAATTTCTTAATTGCGTTCAGTGCTCATGCCTCAAAGGTTGCGGCAAAACATCACAGGATGGTGTTAGTTTGTACAGTTTTCTGTCTGACCCAGATGAAAAAGAAACGCATGATTAATGGATTGGGCGAGTTAAACAAAAATAAGCAGATGGATTGCCCCCAGCATTCATTCAATCATTTGTAGTGACCATTTTACTGAAGATTGTTTTGAAATTGTTTTGAATGGTTTGACAGCGGTCATGCAACCAGCACTGCTACAGGTGTCAACAGTAACACAGCGATGTTCAGAAGCTGTCAACAAGGATAAGTAATCAAATCTATTTATTTAAAATAAAAATGCCAGAAGACATATTACAATGCATTGGAGCTCAGTAAATAAAGCGAGCTGCTTAAAGTGTGCAATGTGTGTTCTCATAGTCCTAAATCTAAATCTTAATCAGTCTACAGATCTCGGCCCAAAACGAGAAATCATAAAGAATTATCTAATTTCATCTCTATTAACCTAAATATAATATATAAACCTAAAATTATATATATATATATATATATTATTTTATTTTATTTTAATTTTCATTCATTCATTTTCTGAATTGCTTAATCCTAATTAGGGACGCGGGGAGGCTCTCTCTCTCTCTCTCTCTCTCTCTCTCTCTCTCTCTATATATATATATATATATATATATATATATATAAATTTTTTTTTTTTTTTTAAAATATATACCTGTTGGGGGGAATAATAATTTATTAACAGATATTGAAGGCCTACCAGTCCATGTTGTGCAGTCTACCTTCGATTGCTTAAACGGTTCATCTTCAGTTTCGAGTGTATGTCCAAATCTTATGCAGCTCATATTGGTATGGCTGCATGTTTCCATATGATGATATGTAAATTGCGACTTCATTCACTGATTCACCTGAATCAGAGCCTGAGAGTGAAAAATGTTCCAGTTGTACAGCACTTTGTTCCATTTCGGTAGCATCTACCGTGGCACTGAATCCCTATCCTCCACTTGCCATGTACTTACTTGTATGCGAAACCTCCCCTGAATATGTCATTAGTCATGGCTTCCAGGTATATAACTTCTTCTGTTCAAGCAGGAATTACAAGAATTCAGATTTTTTAAAAGCATCGTTATATGGATATATAAACGCCTTTTCACTCATCCGATGATGAACTGTTTCCTTTTTTTTTTTATGTAGAATACATATGCAATATAAAAACACCAGTGAAAATCTTGACAGGGGAACTATAACGACATATACAGCACACAGTGCACCCACTGTGTGCTCAAAGAATCTGCCCAAAATATTCAATTATATATATTTAAGTGGACTGCTAGAAGCTTTCCAATAACTTATTCTTACTTTTTTAACCTGCAGCGGGTACTGCTGCTAGCACAATAATAATAAAAAATCTGCTATGTATGACGTCAGACAGGCCACACAATTTCACCTACTGCCAGTCACTATTGTCTTTATCTACAAGTCTTCTGTATAAGAGAATGTTGGCTGGTAGGCAATATGTATCGGAAATGTACAATTTACACACATATCATGCCTCATAGGGGAAAATATATATGCTCATTAACTTCCCAACATGAAACTGGGACACAGACATCAAATTGTATACATAGAGATACACCATTACATATACATATACATATATATATATATATATATACATACACACACACACATACATACATATATATATATATATATATATATATATATATATATATACACAGACATAAATACATACATACATATATATATATATATATATATGCACCACTTAAAAGCACATAGTCCTGTATAAAGGGATATTAAGAACAAAGAAGGTCCCATGTCCTGGGAATCAGTTGAAGAGCAGTTGAAGAGGTTTGTTTGTTTCAGAGCAGCCAGAATTCAGCTATGAGGCCCTGAAGAAATGCTATCCATGGTCCTTCAGTATAGATGTTGACTCAGTGCTCTTTAGCTGTCCCGAAATGTCCCTTCTTTCTAAGTTGGTATCTTTGAAATCAGGCAGTACAACCACCTATAGGAATAATAGGCCTATGTGTCAAAGGTTCCTGCATTCAAGAATATGTCCGGGCTCCTAGTGATTCAGTTTGAGGGGTCAGATTTCTAATCACAGAAAACCTTGCTGAGGATGCCAAATCTCGGAGTAGATTTATTTAGGGAAGACGGTGCCGGAGTGGTGCAACTATTCACAAAACCAGTGGTGGAAACCGAGGTCTTGTCAGCCACCTTGGGGCCACAAGCAGGAATTTCTGTAGCATAGTTGCTGAATTCTGTACAACACTGGAAAATCAGCAGGAGGGGAAGAAAAGTGTGTGATGAACGATGAGGCCATTCATAACCCAGCTCATCCTGTCATAGTGTAAGACCTTAATCCTGATTGAATACTTGGTAAAGGAAAATATCGGTCACTATTAAAAAAAATTGTTCCAATCCCTTAAAAAATAAGGTGACAAAGGTAGAATTAAAGTTTGCACTCTGCTCCACAATATCTCAGAAAGGCTAATCACACAAGTCAGACCTCCAGGTCTTGATGGAGCCAGAGGAAATTACAAACTGTGCCAGAACTGTGCAGGTAGAAATGCCAAAGATGGCATCAGTGTATCTAATAAATGGACATGTCTGCATGTCCACTAAACTGCTGAATGAATGTATGCTCAACAATCCACTGGAGAGATTTGCATTTGAAACTTTCATTATAGTGCCCTTTATAGACTCCATTATAGTATCAGAAAATGCATTGCTGCTTTTTTGATGTAAAGGTATTTTCTCCATGCAAAATCATATTGGGATGCTTGATCACAATGCAATTTATTTTGTTGAGGTTTTCTTAAGGCTACATGTTCTTCTTTTAACAAATTGGTGTTTTTTTCTGTCTGTAAATGAATGTTTTACAGGTTTTTGCTAAAAAAATTACATTTGAGGAAATCAATAAGGTTTCTACTGAAAGTTTAAAATGTACACTTTGGACATCCTCATCAAAATTTGTACACAGCCTATAATGCTGAAAAAAATTACTGTCACTAATGGCCATAAATTCATTAAAAGTGTGTCATACTCAAATCTGTACAGGATCATATTCAGATTGTTAGGCATAGTGATTGGAAAGAACATGTGTAACACTGCTTCTAGCTAAGTTCTTAGTCAGCAGCAAGATTTTTCCCCACAAAATGGGAAAAGTGAACCAAGTAAGCAGTGTGTAAATTTTTAAAATTATTTTTTTATGTATTTGGATTGACATTTTACACAGTATTTATTAAAAAAAAAAAAAAAGAAGGAACTGCTATGCCGAAAAATTATAATGATGTTGACAATCTCATCACTATATAGATGGAAAAAAGAAAAAAATCATGGAAGATTTATAAGACGTCTTTAATTGTTGATTCGGCTTAAAGATTCACTATTCAGAGCTTAGTGGGATCTATTAGCAAAAATGGAATATCAATTTTAATATAGTATTCATAACTATGTTTTCATTAGTGTATAATAACATTATGTATTTTTAAGATTGGAATGAGAGCCTTTATATCTACACAAGGACCGGTTTCTCTTCCACAGGGCCGTCATGTTTCGCCGCTAACTACCCCCGCCCCCAAACAAAATAAAAAATCGCAGTATTCTGCATTCTGAAAAGAAGCACGAGAAGAAAGTTGAAAAACAGAAGATAAAGAAAAAGGAAAAAGTAGACAAATGTATTTACTGTTGTTGGCGAACAGGTTTGAGAACAAGTTTGATTAATGGAGGATCATACGTATTATTTAGCAGGATAAAAAGCAAACGAGGATGAATGCAATTACTACGAAGTATGCAATGTGCACTTGACAGCCACCATATGTTCTAATACATGTTTTGAAAGACTGCTTCGTTGCAATCAACTGAATCCTAGATAGTGAACCTTTAATACTGCCAATCTGAACAGCTGTCTAGGTCTGCCTGAGTAAACCGAATCACTCATTTCATTATTTTGTCCAATCCCAATAGAAATGACCACAAGCCTTCGTAAAATGTATTATTTACTTCAAAACAAAAAAGCGAATTTTCAGAACACCTTCAGCGCTGTATTTACTGTACTGCAGCTTACAATATCAATAAATATCTGTCTGACTTACCTCTTTTGGCTTTTGCTTGTCTCACCCTCCATATTGTTTTGTGGATCTCAAAATTGTAGTTGGAGGGTAGAACACTAACTGCCTCTTGAAGCTCAGGGTCTTTGAGAATCTCATCAGGAATCTGATTCGCAACCCTCCTCGGGCCTTTCACTAAACCACAGTAATAAAAAAGCAATACAGTTTCAGCATACGTGCATTCAAATAAAGTTGTGAAAACAAAAAGGCAATATGTATTTTTATTGATTTGTGCATGGTTTAAAAACCCTTTAGGTGCTGTGTAACATAAATGATCAGCAATGCATTTCATTTTTTGCATCCTAGAATATGTAGCTAGACTTTGAATTGTGGTCCATGAACTATAGCCAGGGGAATGTATATTTATTATCGAGTTCTTACAGTTCTCTGTTGGGTCTGTGGCTGCAAAAGGTTTGCAAATCTGTAAGCTAGAATATTGAGTTCTGCTCAACACATAATTAATGAAAAACCAGTAATATGTTTTACTGCACAATCCCAAACCAGGAAAAGTTGGGACGGTATGTTGAAATTAAAATTAAATCTGAAAACAACAACTTGTAAATAATCTTTACAATAGTCGTTTTTTTTACGCAAAACAATACCATAGCACATTATTTGAATTTGATATTTACCTCATGATTATTTTTCCCATTTGTTTCTTTTTGGATTTTTTGCAACATTTGAATTGCAATTCATTTCAAACTAGAACTACCACCTGCTGGTTATATGACTCCACGCGGTATACAATGCAGACTGTGAAAGTACAGTGTTGGGTCAAGAAGCAGTGCTGGGGAGGGTCAGTGGTAGTATGATTGTAAGATATCTTCGTTTTTTTTAAGGTTTAGGGCCATGTTTTGTATTAAACTTTGGTTTTGCCGTGATCTTGACATTTGACCTAAAAAAAGCCACTCAGTTTATCCTTAAGTAAGAGTAGACTTTCACTCAGTTGAAAGAAAATCCCTTTCATTCTTGAGACATCACATTCACAAAAATGGCACACCTGAGCCTGCCATGACATTGAATTTTGATATATGACCTCCAAAATCCATCCTCGAGTCAAGGTGAGCATTTGTGCAAAGTTTAAAAAAAGTCCTCAAAGCCTTCTTGAGATATGATGCAATGGGGCAGTGGTGGCTTAGTGGTTAAAGCGATGGGTTACTGATCCAAAGGTCAGTGGTTCAATCCCCACTATCACCACTGTTGGGCCATTGAGCAAGGCCCTTAACCCTCAATTGCTCGGTTGTATAAAAATGATAATTGTAAGTCGCTCTGAATAAGAGCGTCTGCCAAATGCTGTAAATGTAAATGTAAATGATGCGTCACCAGCATGGAAGCATAAAAATGAATGTTGTTATTCGTTCTCTGAACACTTCAAAGGTATTTATGTACGGAAGACACCAAGTGACAAAGCGTTCTAGTTGTTCTAGTTCTAGTCTTACTGTTGCAATCCTTAAGCCTTCTTTGTTATTTTGTCCCAAACAAAGAGGGCTTAAGGATTGCAACAGTGTGGAGTTATTTTTCATTTCAAAATTCATCAAAAATTCTCTGCTGGGGACACGTTCAGACTGCAGGCAGACCACTCCCGCACCTGTACCATCTTCTTCCACAGCCATGCCTTTGTTATGTATGCAGTGTCTATCTTTGCATTGTTTGGTTGAACTATGCACAGACCCTGATGGAAAAATTGCTCCAAAATCTCAGTGTACTTTTCTGCTTTAAAGCTGCCACCAGAGAAGTGGAAGTCACCTAAGGGAACTGACCCAAAGCCATACCATGACAGAGCCTGGCTTTTGAACAGGTTGCAGGTAATAGTCTGGACGATCCTCTTCTTCTTTATTTTGAAGCTCAAGGTGTCTTGTGGAAAAATATATAAACAAATAAATCTCATTTGTGAAATGTTTTTCCACTGTGTGATGCTCCATCCAGATGCCTCTGAGCTCAGAGCACTTCCTGACACAGTTTATATGAGGTAAAGTTCAAATTCAAATTCAACTATTATTTGTCACATACAAAATTATACACAGTACAATATGTAGTGAAATGCTTAGTATGACTGTCCAAAAATGTGAAGAATAAGCTATCAAAGTAACAAGAAGAAAAGAACAATAACTATAACTAAAACTATTTAAAGGATTTTATAGTTAAAGGTCAATATAAGTATAAAATGCAAAAATAGAAAATAAAGAAAATACATAGAATAAAATAAAATATAAAATAAAATATAGGATACAAAAAATATATATATAAAATGAAATATTTATAAATATAAATATAAATGCAAATATAAATGCAGTGTAATGAAATATAATGCAGTGGCGTTTTTTCGAGTATATTGTCTGTCTGTAAAGTGTCTGTGTGCAAAGTGACAAGTGTCTGTAAAGTGAGCACTTCCTGACAGTTTATATGAGGTAAAGTGTTAAGTTGTGGATATAACAAACAACTCACAATACAATCACCACATAAATGCATTTTAAAGCATTCCATTGAATTACAGATAAATCCCTGTCCTGTAAGACATCAAACACTATCCGTGCAGAGATGTTTCGTGGTCTGCAGCATATTCTTCAAAAAAACATATTTTGCCCAGCATTAAAATTTTGTTTGCAGATCATTGTTACAGGACAAAGTAATTACAAAAAATCACCCTGAACTACTAGCATAATAATCTTTAGAATTAGCATGTGATCTTCAGTGGTGTTGAAAATCTATGTATAATGGAACTTTAAGTTGAATTTTCTAATTAGCAATGTCATTCAAAAACTTTCTGGTCTATTTTCAGTTATTTTACCCACTGATATTTGCACCAGTGGGATTCAAGTCACTGCTTCTTCACTAACTGCAGCAATCAATGTAGCAGCATTTCCATCTTTTACCTTGTCTAGATCTCTCACCTTCTCATTTGTACACATTACTCAAATGAAGCATGAAGTTAATAGCGTGCCAACTAGCAGAGTCTAATATATGAGATAACGTAACACATCTGCATTACATATATGAAATGCATTCTGGAGCTCTGAGTATAAACTTGACCTTCTCTACCTTTACAATGGATGCAAACTTGAAGTCCACTGGAGTGAGAAAAGCTCTTGGTCTTTTGTATTAAGATCTAACATGTAGGTATGTAAATGCTAATGTGATCTACACACAGCTTGTCATCTCAGTCACAGTTGAAACTCATCTGATTTATGCACCGGACATACATCAGAAAGTATGTATCACACTTTCGGTCAAATTTCATCTAAATCTGACATGTAGAGGGTAGTTATACATAACAAGGAATGGGGGGGGGGGGGGGTTAATGTGGCAATAACAGCCACAATTTAGGGGAAAACACCGTAATCTGATGAACAAGTTCAGTCACTATTCTGTGCAAATCTGTAAACTAGTCAGATTGCGGTCACGACTTTCTATTGTGTTATAATCATGGTGTGACACGTCTCAAGACAAATGAGTGAACTTCATAAAAGAAGTTCATAAAAACTTGAATAATTAACATATTTACATGTTGTTGCCATCATTCAATTTTTTTCCAGGTGTTGTTTATTTTGAAAATTTTGCCCATATACTTATAAGATGGCAATCTAATTCCTTGTGTTTTATATCACTGAAAATTCTTAACCCATTAAACCCCATTCAACAACAACACACTGGCAACAAATTCCTAAACACAGTACATACATTTTAATATAAGCATAAATAGTCTGATTCAGGGTGCATGGTTCCTTTACTATCCCGGTACTGAGTGCACAATATACGAGTTGTGTATTAAAATACAGCATGTTTAAACCTGCAAGACGCAAAGAATTGGCTATGAGACCATTTTATGTTTTAGTTCCATGTCTTAAGCTCTGTAGGGGGAGATGAAATGAGTTCTAGCGCACAAACACTGAACTTCAGAGGCAAAACTTTAGGTGCTCCTCAAACACATTTATTTGAAATGTCTGTAAAGTGTCTGCACAAAAGGCACCATGCAGTCGTGTGTACTTATTCGAGCTGTCTAATCTCCGTCACTAGCATCACGCTTACTGCATGTACTGCATGCTTCGAGCTGGACAGATATAGCGAGAGCAGTGACAAAAACTCATCACACGCCTCTGAACCCTGACAGTCTGAATAATCACCACAAAACACACGCATGTTTACCTGTCGGCTTTTTAGCGACGACTTCCAGATCTCCACTGGGCGCCGCCATGTTTGTGGATACTGCACGTGGAGTGCAGAAAGGCATTATCAGTGGAGCACCGAGCCATTCAACGAGCATCGATATCATCAACAATCATCAGCGCCTTCTCGGTGCATTGTTGAATATACTTTCATTCATTCATTCGTTTTCTGAACCGCTTGATCCTAATTAGGGAGGCTGGCGCCCATCTCAGCCTGGATATACTTATACACTATATAATATAATACATTTTATTTACATCCCACTCATCTAGGTAAGACATTGTATTCTTCAGAGTCTTCTTTCGCTCATTGATTTATTCTGTTTTCACTAAATATCTATATCAGTGACATGTTCCAACCACCTCTTTTAACAGTTCACTAGACAGGAAGTGTGTGTCTCAGTGGTGTAGTGGTTAGCACATCCGCCCCATAGCAAGAAGGTCCTGGGTCCGAGTCCCGGGCTCGGGGAGGATGTTTCTGTGTGGAGTTTATATGTTCTCTCCATGCATGTGTGGGTTTCCTCCGGGTACTCCACTTACTTCCCACACTCTGCAGCTTGTTAGGTTTATTGGCTGTTCCAAATTTCCCCCAAGGGTAAGTGCAAATGGCTGTATGTGTGTTGGTCCTGAGATGGACTGGCGAGCGGTTCAGGGTGTACCCGTCTTCACCCAGAGTCAGCTGAGATAGGCTCCAGCCTCACGCAACTCTAGTAGGATCAACAGATTCAGCAAATAAGAGAATAGGAAGCAGTTACACTTTTATAGATGTTTATCGAAATGTAGTGTAGATCGGTGGGCTTTTCACTTGGTAGAAACCACTAATTGTAAATAAATGGCGTAGCCCTCATCAGTAAAAAAAAAATTTAAAAATTCACACACAAACTCATTTTTTTTGGGGGGGGGGGCTGTGAGATGAAACTGGAGAACCCAATGAAATCTCCACACAGATACTAACCCAAACTCAGAGCACATTATCTTCATGGTAATATCATTTGCCAGCTAACTTGTTTTAGAATTATTGATAACCTCATATTGAGAAACTCATTCTGTTTAAGAAAGTTTCGATAATACATCTATTATAATATGAACCTAGGCTAAGCCTATAAGAGAGTGCCACCATCACCCAAAAAATAATAACAAAATTTCATTAAGTACAGCCATTTTATACAAATCATAACAGAACAATAATAATAATAAAAAACTGCATTAGCTTAGTATCTAGTTACTTTACAATCACAAATAAATGTACAATATACAAGATTTGTAGTCTTTCATACAAACACTTCATACACGTCATACAAACACTGATATTGTAAATTAAAAGAGGCCTAATTCCATCTGTTAGACAGATTCAGTAACATGATTCTGCAATTGTAGTGAGTCAATTACAATTAGCATCATCATTTATACACTTATTATAGAATTTATCAGCCAATCTATAACCCTGTGGCTAATAGATTCTACAATATGTGTATATTTGACATATTTTTATTAGATCCTAATTGTCATTGAATCAATACAGTTGTTGAGTCATTCACAAAAAAAACAAAAAAAAAAAACAGTTTATTCTCAAACTGTGAATAAGTGTCTTTTGTAATGACTGCGATTTATTACCTAATGTCTGCGTCCCTGCTGCTTGATGGTTCAGGTTTGGCTATAAAAGTAGAGAGAAGTAACAAAAATGAGTCACTTATCTGTTCTTCAGATTGCCAGCTGGTTGGCAGACATAAAGTGTGGGACAGTATGAATTCCAAAGCTTTCTGCATTTCAGCATTTTATATACTGAAGAGAAAGGGGCATGTTAAGACAGCATTGCTGCTAATAGGAGTTAAAATGTGTGCAGCTTCATTGTTTATTCATGCACGCTCTTAAGAGAGATTGTCCCAAAATGTATGCTGTATTTTACAGTAGAGTATGTGAAAATGCTTGTTGTGCATTTCCGTTATTTAAAAGGCCTTGTTTAGTCTCTTTGTTCAAAACAAAACTGCTGCTGCGGTGATTTCTGGTTGGAATTTTATACTTCAACCAAAGTGTGTAGGGCATTACATTTTACAGAAACAAGTGCCTAAATTTATTTGAAAATAAAACATTTTTTTGTGCAAATAATTAACCTAAAATAATAATAATAATAATAATAATAATAATATTATTATTCATTCATTGATTCATTTTCTGAACCGCTTAATCCTAATTAGGGTCGTGGGGAGGCTGGCGCTCATCTCAACCGACTCTGGGCGAATGCAGAGTACACCCTGGACAGCTCACCAGGCAGAAACACACTGACAGATATGTAGCCTACTCTTGACAAAAATCAGCAATGGTTCTTTTACATCCCTCTCACCATAGACAGTGAGAGTCATGGCCAGCCTTTGATAACCCAATTAGCTGCACTGGGGGGGACAGCAGTGACATCCCGCTGATAGTGGGGCTTGAACCCCTGACCTTGGGATAAGTAATCCAGCACCCTACCTCTGGGCCACCACTGCCTATTATTATTATTCTTAACCTAAAAATAATTCTGTTTAAAAAAATAACTACTAACTAATAACTACTAAAAATAATTCCATCCCTGTGTTGCTGGATCTCCAACTTCCTGACAGACAGACCACAAGCGGTACGGTTGAGCAACAATGTCACCCTCACCTCACACTGGAGCCCCCCAGGGCTGTGTTCTGAGCCCCCTGCTGTACTCTCTATATACCTACAACTGTGTGGCCACTTCCAGCTC
>JAQMYF010000013.1:16808998-16837808 GCA_030014195.1 Neosilurus mollespiculum | reverse complement strand
ACCCGTCGATAGTGGGGCTTGAACCCCGACCTTGGGATCAGTAATCCAGCACCTTACCACCAGGCCACCACTGCCCCTGTAAAGAGATATAGTTGACTAAATGAACCACATGCCCCACAGTCTACAAATTCAATCAAATTTTAATTAAAAAATTACTTTAACAGGAAACATGATCACAATGCAGCTTTTACAGAAAATCAAATATAGAGTTAAAGCATTATTGAGCCTGAAGTGAGAAAAAAAATCCCAGAGACAACACAAGGAAGAAATCTTTAAAGAAATCAAACTCAAAAGGGAACCTATCCTTTTCTTGGTGACACCTGATCATGGGATTTTAAATCCTTATAGCCTATGAATGTAAAATGGTAAAGAGTATTAAATGTACTGAAAGTATTTTCAGAATTCACATATGAGACATTTCACTCTAAAATAAGTTGAGTATAGTCAACGTTCATTTTAAGATTATAGTGATAAGAAAAGAGAGTGAAATAAAAGTGGCCATTCTTGGTAATTTCACTCGATTGGCCGCACAAAAGCCCCCTTATTTTAAAATATAGATTTAAAATATTCAATAAAAATTACTTTTATTACATTTTATGGTAACATGCACCATATTTTGATTAAGAGTCTTTTATTTTGCATAGGACAGTCTTTACAATTAGAGCGGAAGTTCCTAAGTATAAATATATAATATCCTGGTAAGGCTTTCAACTGAGTCGAATAAATGAGCCGATCCCAAGATACACTGGAAGGTTGGCATGTCTGCTGCTTAACACAAACTGATATACTAGTTTATTTTCAGGATTCTGGATTCCCTTTTTATATCCCAATGTACACAATATTTTTAGAGTAATATTAAAATATATATTAAGCAAACTTTGTTATCTTTTTATGTTGCATACCTTAAGAGCTGATATTTTAAATTTATAAGTATTGATTAAAGCGGAGAAATATTTTGTACTTTTAAAAGATACAGAGCAAAAATGTAGTACATTTGAAAATGATGTTCTTTTACTCTGTTAGTGTTAGGTAGTTTGCTATACCTCCAAGTGTGAACGCAAGTAATAAGTATATTGAAGAAGTTTAATACATTATGCGAAGCAATTTGGAGGCTTTTTTATTCTCTTCAGCAAAATTCAAGGGAGATTTCAAATGACTCTTTTCAAAAGCTTGATGAAATTGATTTAATTTTCTATCACTATTATAGGTGAGTCCACAATAGTTTTATTTGTGAGTTTTTATTTTGCACTTATATAAATTTACAGGTTCTGTTAAATGCAATTAAAAATTACAATATTCCTACAGTCATTTACATTTTCTGCATTTGCATTCATTCTTATTGCTTGTGAATATTTCTTCCAACCCATCTACAGTTTTAGCTCATAGCATTTTTTTCTACAGTACTGAAATCTCATCAGTGGCGAAATGTGAGAGAAGCAAGTTCATTTCATAGCCAAATATTAGACACTTGGGACTCCATTCTCCCATGTTCATGAGTAAAAATAAAATAAATCAAATTAATCCTATACCAGAATGCCTGCCCTTTACTTGTTTGTACGCTTGGTTGTGTGCAAACTGGAACATAGTTCACCAAGTGCGTATACAGCCGCAAGAGTATTCCAACCTTGTCTGGATGTACTGGAGCTCATGGACATGCACTGCACAATGCAATTTCATCTCATCAAGTCACAGTCAACCTGTCTAAACTCAAACAGCTACAGTAATCACCTGCTTTTATTACTGGTCCTCATCACATGAATCATCATCTATTCATCAAACATGTCTTCCACCTAAGCACAGTGCATGTGTGATTTAACAGGCTGTATTTACTTTATTTTCGGGTTTATGTCTTACATGGAAACCAATGTCTTCCTTTGAAGCTATTCTTATGTTGTGTATTCAGCTTCCCTTGAACATCTCATGTTGGCCACACTGGCCTTTATTTTCAAAAGCAGAGTCTGGTCCATAGATGAAATGGATTCCCACATGTTATGGGCAAATTGGAAAATCAAGCCCTTCTCTTATTAATCTGCTATTAATTTCATCTAAACTCATGTCATTCATTCATTCATTCATCCATCCATTCATTTGCCATTCCGATTTATGCTACTGGGTTCACATTGCGCCAACTCCGGGCAAAGGTGAGGTACACCCTGAACAGCTTGCCAGACTTTGTAGGGCCAACACACAAAACCATTCACACTCACATTCACACCTAGTGGGAATTTGGAACAGCCAATTAGTCTAACATACATGTCTTTAGACTATGGGAGGAAATTGGTATACCTAGAGGAGACCAACACAATCACAGAGAGAGCATGCAATCTCTATAGAGAAACCTTGCTGGGCATGGGTTTAAACCCAGGACCTTCTTGCTGTGTGGCCGAAGTGCTAACCACTGCGCCACCATGCTGTCCACAATTATAATAGTCATACCAAAGATAATTCCAAAATGTCAAGATCAATTTAACAGTAATGATGAGCATATTAATTAACTAATAGATTTGCTTTCCATTAAACTGCCACTGCATTTCTGCATTGAAACATTAAATAAAGAGCTAATTTCCTAATTTGTATGAGAGGAGCAAATCATGGGATGGGAAATTTGTAAATAAGCAAGCAGTTGATTTGAGTGTAGCTGTGTAGTTTTGTGTAAAATCAAAGTCACTGTGTGTGTGAGCAGAAAGAGTCCTTGATACTGATTAAACTGTTGTGTCATACATAAGACAGAGTGAAGATAATGATGGCTGTAAAATTAAAAAATTAGGAACAATGAACTGGAAAGGGATAAAAATAATAAAGTCAAATTTAAAATGGCATGCACACAAAAGCATTGTATAATTTTGTACAAATCTATGTTGTGATTGCTTTGTAGTTCACGTAAAGACATTTGCTCAGATGACACAATGCCTTGTGCTGAAAGCTTTACTCTTGTCTTGAATTCTGGTGATTAGTACAGAATTATTTATTTTTATAATATTATTACAGTTTTTGAACATTATTTCACTCAGCATTCAAAATTGTTTTTTGCACGTACACATACACATGCTTGATAATAAGGTCCTGAGCCAGAAATTGCATTTTTCCTGAACTAATACGTAGTTTTGACTTTAATCCAGATTCTATCGGTTAAAACAAACTACACTTGACACACATGTGAATGCTCCCTCCCTCACTCCTTTACCGAAACACTCAGTCCTAATAGGGTCATGGGGAGACTGGTGCCAACACTGGGCGAAGGCAGGGTGCACCCTGAACAGCTTGCCAGACCATTGAAGGGCCAACACACACACACACACACACACACACACACACACACACACACACACATTTACACTCACACTCACACCTAGGGTCAATTTGGAACAGCCAGTTAGCTTAATGTGCATGTCTTTGGACTGTGGGAGGAAACCGGATGCAGAAAACCCATGCAGGCACGGGGAGAACATGCAATCTCCATGCAGAAACAGCTGAGCCTGTGAAGTGAACCCAGGATTTTGCTATGAGGTGTTGCTATGAGGCAAATGTGCTAACCTCTACGCCGCCATGCCACCCCACATAAGAATAGTGTTTTTTATTTTTTTATTAAAGCATGTACAGATGTCACTGGCCAAGTTTAATTGTGTGCAACTCTTTTGTGAAGATTTTCTTATATCTTAGGTAAAGTCTGTTGGGCTTTTACACGCGAGCCTATTGGCTCATCAGAGCTGGAGCTTATGCCCGGTTTAAAGTAACTATGAGTTAAACTTTTCCTGGATGGGGTGCTAGTCTAGTGCATGTTACCGTCCCAGTATTTTCTACTGGTACCCATTTATACAGTTGGGTGGACAGAGGCACACTTGTAGTTAAGACCTGGCTCTTAGCATGGTGGGGGTCTAACGGGGATTCTAACCCACAACCTCTCGACCATGAGCCCACCCTAACCACTACACCACCTGCCCCATTTTTATACCGTAGTACATTTTCATACTTCCAGCTCTACAGAACATTCACTATAAAATTATATTTTAGCCATGGGTGGCCAGGATTGCCCCACAGGTTAAAGAAGCATCTTTCTGTTCTCTTTACCATCACCTGAAATTTTAGCACAAATTTCCTGTTTTTCTCTTTGGAGTGGAAATGAGATGCTGGCTTGGTCATTAGCAGATGGTAATGAGGTAAGTGAGACAAACAACCCTAAGCCCTGTTGGTTTTGCTATTATTAATAATTAATCACCAATTAAATGCCTAATTGCAGTGGAAAGGTCAATGTCAATGGGAAGGCTGCTGATGTCGAGTACTGGGTTGTGGAGAGAGACCGAAGATGACATGCCTTGCCCGTATTGACAGGAATCCCGAGTGTTTTCATGTCACAATGATGTGCCTGCCTGCCACAGCTATGAGCTAGCAGTGCTGAATTCGGTTTACTGAAGGCTGTCATCTGCCTCTCTGCCCTTCCTCACTACTATGGTCAGGGGTTCAGGGGAATTTGTGGATGAGTTTGCCAATATGTACATGCACATAAGCCACAGGAAGGAGCAGTGATAAAAATCTCAAAGTGTGTACATTATGCATACAGAAAAAACACACACATGGTACACTGATACATTCATATTCACGCAGTCCGTTTCAGTGACACTCACTGCCTTCTGGAAGTGACCTTCAGTGTGGATATTCCTCATTACGATTCTTAATATCACTCTTATATTCTACTCACACCAACCCCAGCTCTAAATTATTCAGATCTGTGTAAGCTTAGCAAGGTCCAGTCCACACTTGTTTTCTTTTTCCCCCTCAGACAGAACTTCCTTTGTTTTTTTCCACTCACTTTTATTAAACTCTCAGCAGGGAGCTGGCTTTAGATGTTCCAAACAGTAGAACATTCTCCATATAGGAGTGTCATGAAAAGTCTTGCATCTTTTTTTTTTAATCTTTTTGTTGACCTCCCCTTTTACTCCTCTTGTTTACCTCCACCCTGAAACCCAGGGCATATCTACGCTCTCTCTCTGTGCATCCATTAATCAGACAGGATATTGTGACAGTAAGATCGGGATGGGATCTCGCTAACAGCCGGTGTTCCTTTGTGAGCCTGAATGTTATCAGTGTTCTTCCTTTACCTGTAGTTTCAGACCTGGTGAGAGTTCGGCTGTCCTCTGTGCCTCCTGCAAAGAGATTATAGCAGCTCAGAACTGCATGTGTTGAGAGGTCTTATGGTTTCTCTACATTCCCCTCCTGTGTCTAGGCGTCTCAATTAATAAAGACTGATTTTTTCACCCCCTCCTCCTTTCCCGGGTTAAAATCACTAGGCAACTCCTGGCAACCATTCTGCAAATGTGTTTGTGTGTGTGTGTGTGTGTGTGTGTGTGTGTGTCTTTTTAATGACTTCAGCATCATGTCCTACACTGTTTATTCATGGAAAACAAACACACAAGTATTTTCGATGCGTGTTAACAGTGTAGCTGAATCACTGTAAAGGACATAATGCTAGTTTCAATTCAGTGCACACAGCTAAATGGAATAGCTGTCTGTGAAGAATATTTGTTCAAGGTCTGTTCTGTATTCACTAAATAAATATCTCACAAAAAAACATCCATAAATGGACACACTCTTTAAAATAGACTTAGTTTCATGAAAAGGTCAGGAACATTGTCAAATACCAGGGCTGATTAGCCTTGCATATTTGCTCTAACTGCATTCACACTGCTCTTCTTGAAGTGTGCAGTGTCTGTGTGTTTATAGAATAGTTAAGCTTGGCTTATATTGTTTTCCAAATAAGAAGGATATCCTTGACATTTGCTTATGGCTGTACGGTGTTGGACCCTGTACACTGTCCCTCAAAGGATGTGTGATTAAGACCTCGAGATCATACACAGACTAATTCAGGGACAGGTGACTGTAGAGCACCAGAAGTCTGTTCCTTGTACGGATTCTAATTCTGTTCCTTTTATACAGATAAGAGTTTCCCATCAGAGTCATGCTAGCATGTAGGAGGCACATGGAGGGGTGGGATATTTTGATGGCGTCTACATGTATGGATGTATTGAAAATCACTTCCTGGTTTGATGACTTTTGCAAGATGCACTCACTTATTTGAAAACTGCTTAATTCTACTAGGGTCGGGGGCGGGGGCTGGTGCCTATTTCAACTGAAACACTGGGCGAAGGCAGGGTACACCCTGAACAGCTCGCCAGACCATTGCAAGAAAAACACACATGCATCCATTCACACTCACACCTAGGGGCAATTTGGAAGAGCCAGTTAGCCTAGCATGCATGTCTGTGGACTGTGGAGGGAAACTGGAGTACCCTATGGAAAACCACTGGGAGAACATGCAACCTCCACACAGAAACACCCAAGATCGAGCCTCAAACCCAGGACTTGTTCACCTTGTGCAAGACATGAAAGCTTAATTATAGTCTGCTAAAAGTTTTGTCTTGTTTTTAAATGCTATCGCTTATGTAGGGTTGTGTAAATATAAACTCAGTGGAGGAGGAGGAGCAGTGGACGGTTGCCAGAGTGAAAGGGTCATGGTTTTCACTCCAAATTGCGCTAGTTTAAAAATACTTTATGGCCCCAATGATCATGTTTTACAGAAATAATTTAATAATAATAATCTGAAAATAAATTACAAAAAAGTCATATGCGTGCAGTGTGTCTCTGATGAAGAGAGAAAATTCTGTCTGTTAGATATATATGCATTGCAGTGGCAGGGAGAGTAGAAAGGGTGATTATAGGGTGCATAACATCTGTACATCACTGTGTTCACTGGCTGTCACTTTACCTAATCTTTACTTGTTGTATTCTATATAAATAAGATATAATGTAGTTTTGGTTTGCATGAACACAGAAGTCCCATTAAACCCCAGAGGGACACTTCTTGTTCCCTGAAATGTCAAAAGCAGAGGAGTGTGTGGTTGTTCCAGAGTGTGATGTAGCTCTGCTGGGTCAGGCAGGTGATTGGCAGCACCCTTGAGGGTGTCTTTACTCTTTCTTTATTTCCAGTGAGTGGCATTGTTATCCTCTGATGAGCCACCCGCTGGGGTTGATTGGGACGGTGTGTGGCATCAAACTGTGAGCGTTTAGTTCTAGCGCAGCACTGCACATTTTGCTTTTGTTGTGGTTGCTTATATGTTTATATTGTTTTCATCTAAATACTTACTACTTAAACCCCCTGTACTAACATTTAAAAAAATCTTTTTTGTATGTCACATGCCACAAAATATTTTATGTTACAGGGTTCATCACAGAATGTCCTTATTAATGTTTATGTAATTAATGCAATACTGATTTACATTTCTTTATTTCTTTGCCTACTACCATTATTATTTTTTTAAATTTTTTTTTACTGTATATATCAATGCGGGCGTCACGGTGACGAAGCTGTTAGCACGTCTGCCTCACAGAAAGAAGGTCCTGGGTTTCAATCCTGGGCTTGGGAGTTTCTGTGTGGAGTTTGCATGTTCTCCCTGTGCTAGCATGGGTTTCCTCTGCATAGTCCAGTTTCCTCCCACAGTTGTTCCAAACTACCCTAGGTGTGTGTGAATGGTTATGTGTGTGTTGCCCTGCGACGTTCTGGCAAGCTGTTTAGGGTGTGCCCCACCTTCACCCAGTGTTAACTAAGGTAGGCTCTGGCCTCCTTGTGACCCTGGTAGGATTAAGTGGTTCGGCAAATGAGTGAGTGAATGAGTGAGTGTATATATCAGAATGTGTAGGTCATGTGACACACTGGCACGTCATGACAGTTTTGTCGTATGTCCCATGTTTTATTCAGACTGGCGCATCTGAATATTGCATTCGACAATAAGGCTGTATTTGGCATGTGAAAAGTTAAAGAGGAAGTGCTATTAGAAGGTAAAAGTAAATAAATGTCTGTATTTTACATTATTCGATATGACTCATGGTAGGCTTATGTAACTGAGATCAAAAACAGCTTTCACTCTTTACCCAATACTCTTTTGGCCCAATTGGTCTCAGGTCTGAAAAATACATGCAAATATTAAAATACATTTACAGTACTCACTCTTAGTACTACATACCTGTACTATTAAGTTCACTGTAGTTATAAAGTAATGCAAAATAGTTTCCAGAGTGAGATGAATAACTGAATAATAAGTCAGGAGTTTAATCAATTAGATAATTTCTTACATAGGTGAATCAAGGGCTTAGGATAAGCCACTGAAGTGATGTTACATCCTAACAAGTGAACAATCTTTCCTTTAAGATTCTCTGCATTCCCTCAGGGTCCTGGCACCATTGAGCAAATTTTGACAGCAGTGAAGGAAGCGCTGTTCTTCAATCAGATAAGAGTAACAGCGGAGAGAATCGCTGCACAAGAGACACAGACATACTAGCATGTACTGACGGTCTCCAATCTGCTCCCACACACAGCCTCCATCACACACTATCACACTCCCAAGAGAACCAGCAAGTGCGCTGAGACATCAGCTTGTGACATCTTCTACTGTACCTTCAGTCCAACAAGTTCAATGCAAGAGCATGATCTCTTTCTCTCTTTCATTCACACCCAGAGAGAGAGAGAGAGAGAGAGACAGAGCTAGTAGAATGTTTTCAATCATTCACAGCAAAAAGGCTTTCTTTTTTCAAGGAAATTAGAATGTAAAATGGTCAAATATTTACATTTATAGCATTTTGCTGACACCCTTATCCAGACTGACTTACATTTATCATTTATACAACTGAGCAATTTAGGATTAAGGGCCTTGTTCAAGGGCCCAACAGTGGCAGTGGGGCTTGAAGCCCTGACCTTCAGATCAGTAAGCCAGAGCCTTAACCACTGAGCCACCACTATCATTACTTGATGTGAATGCACCTAGTGCAGGGGTGTCAAACTCATTTTCACCAAGGGGTGCATCATTAAATTTAAAAGTGATCGAGGGCCGAATAATCACTGAACATCTATTCTAAAAGGGCTACCATGGAATCTGCATGGCAAAATGATTTGTTTATGCATTTGTCCTCTTTTCCTTTATTCACCTGCATTTTCTGACATCGCTTAACAGCAACAATCTAGCATGCAATCTTTCTTGAGTCGTGAATGACTAGCTGTTTATTTAAAATAGGCTGCTGCTACCTAGTGGAACGATAATGAATTAGATTTCATGGTAATGGTCGATGCAAAGAATGTATGGTAATCTTACTCTTTGAAAGCTCTGGCGGGCCATATAAAATGAGTTGGTGGGCCAGATTTGGCCCGCGGGCCTTGAGTCTGACACCTGTGATCTAGTGTAAATATATATTACAAATGAAGCACTGCATTCCAAAACATTTATATATTTGAAATGCAGGAATTCAGTAGTCTGCATATGCATATGCATACAATCAAGTTACTGGATTTATAACTTGGGTCTTTTCACTGTGGTCATGTATTCTATACCAGAACAACTTCTGGCTGAGATGTGACTTCAGCCGATTTGTCCTTGTCTCCAGTAGCACAGTCATGTCAATTATTTAAAAGAGCTAAACAACGCTGGAGTGGAACAGGCAAGCAGTTTGTGCCAAAGCTTCTCATTTACACCCCATATTCCCTTCTGAGTGTCCTGTACATTTGGGCCAAAAAAGTTGCCTTTTTTTCTCTTCTGTTCATTTATCTCTATATTCAACTTACTAGGAAGACTACAGAGACAAGCAGAAAGTTCACTGGGAAAAGACAGCAGGAAGCATGACAGTGAAATTGGAAAAAAAAAATGTGTGCCACAGCATGAATGTTCATGTTCAGCTCTGGATTAGGCTTTTGGTTGTTGTTGAAGAAGCGAAAAAGAAGAAAAAGAAGAAAAAGAAGAAGAAGAAGTGAAAAGTGCCACAGAATTAAAATGGGGGTTTATTGAAGCGAATAATAGAGAATGAGAGAGAGAGGGAGTGCAAGAGTAAGCAAGTGCTTGCAGCGGTAGGCATTAGGTTATGGCAGTGCTCTTATGGAACAAACAGGTTTTGTGTCACATCTGCTCACACCATTGATTGATTTGGAGACCATGAGTCTGAAACTTATTGGACCGCCAAAATGTTCAGAGTTCTGCTCTCGCAACCTCCTGTGTTGATAATCTGGTTTTGGATAGACCCCCAATACAGTGTCCGGTTGTCATGGGAACTGTCTGGAGTTTGGTGACTTTGTCTGTTTTTACATTTGAAAATGCGCAATAAGTCTTGCGATAAACCACAAATACAGTATGCTTGGGATTCAGTGGAGTTCTAAGAAATTCAGAAGCATGCTGGGAAAAGCAAAGCAGCAGAGGGTCGCCGGCAAGTGTTCAATATGATTACACTGGAGCATAGGCTAATTATGGAGGGTCACAGAGCAAAAGATGAAAAGGATAATTAGTGGCCTGTTTACTTAAGGTTCAGCCAAAGCAAGCTGGCTCAGAGAATGTGTAGTGACCCTTGAGATTACTTTTCACTGGACAAAATGACCGCAATCACCCACAGCCCCCTAGCAAAAACCATTTCTCTGACTTTCCTTCTTACACTTATTCTGTCTATCTCTCTCTCTCTTTCCATTAGTCACCCTCCAGTACTAAACCCAAAAAAGGTAAATAACATCTTAACTGTTTGAGTGTGAAGTGAAGCTAAGAAGAACTTGGCAAAAGAAAAGACAAACGTAAGGTATTTCTTTTTCCCTCAAGTACTTATCAGGCCACGTTTCTACCAAAAAAGTCTTCATTATTTAAACGTCTTCTCCCTTGCTGTCTGCCTCTGGGGTTTTAGGAGAAATGTGCCAGGATTTAACCAAGAGAACAAGAGATGAATGCTTCAGTTCTTGCACAAAAAAATGAAAGCAGTGTAGAAGAAAGGTCACCTGAAGAAGCTGTTGCGATGTTACATCAGACACACAGGAAATATGACCTTGGCTTTGTGTTGAATGTCAAGACATGCTGGTTCATGCAGTGCTTAAGAAGCAAAGATAGATCGTTTCGGTATTATTCAGAATTCAGTCAACAAACAAGTGTCAGATTTACGGAAAAAACAATATAAAGTGTTTAAGATGTTGCTGGGTTCCAAGATGCTCAGGAGATATCACACTGTTTAAATACAAACAATGATAAGCGCTATTGCAGCATTTGTCCTGGATATTAATGGTCCCCTTGAGGACATATTGCACTCACCATGTCTCCATTATGAGCAAGCTTCACACCTTGCTGTAGAACTCACAGAACCAGACACCCAAGCTTCCAGACCCTCAAAACTCCTCATGCATCACAATACACAGTATGCTTGTAGGCAGGGGGTTAACACTGTAATAAAACATGCAAACTGAGAAAAACACCCTTACACAAAAGACTGACTGGGAGCTTTGTAGGAGGCTAGAGAACACCGTGGGAATTATCTGTCTGATTGGTATGCAGGTTCTTGGCAGGGCATGGAGGCAGCTGCACCAAGGCAGGTGCAGAGGATGCACTGGCGGTCATGTGTGCCTTTTTACTCATTCATAGAGCAGGTCCTCCATTTTAAATGTGCTCCACAGGCACATGATACTGCTGCTCCACTGCTGCTGCTTGAGTAAAACACCCTCTTTACCAGGTGCCATGATTTACAACAAACACAAGTCATCTCACTCTCAGCCCATGCAGAGCCCATTTAGTGTCCATTACGTGCCATTTCTATGGCTATTTACAGAGCAAGGCCCAGCTGCCTACACTGATATGCATTTGCAATGAATTATAAATTATAAACTTTACTTTAAGATGCTGTAAACATGTTTGGAAGAATCTTCCTGTTTTCATCTTCGTGATTTGTTGTGACTTCCGGATTAAAATAGTGTTTTTAGTGTCCTACTCACATCCACAAACAGCTCTCCCACTCACAAAGAAAATGTCAACATAGCCTTCTACTCTATGCACTGAGGAAAGATTGAACTGTGAGTCCATCCTAATGTTCTTATGCCACTGTGGTGGATGTTACCTTTACTGAAAAAACAAAAGTCTTTCACAGTGAATGGCTAATTAATTTTTGATAGCTGAGAAAGCATTTTTGAAGTTTTGAAGGTGTCTCAAGCAGCTGCTCCGAATCAGCACAATAGCATATCGATCTCATAAGCAGAGCACCCAGCCACTAATTCCTGCCTCTGAGTCAAGAGTTCAGGAATGGGATAATAGGAGGCAGACAGTGTGCCCAACAGGCCTAGAGTCTTTATGGTACTGTCAATATTACCTGTCCCTCATGCTTTTAGAAGTAATGAGACAAAAAGCCCTTTCCATCCAAGACCAGAATCATTTATTATCCACAGCTAACAGGCTCCTGCTGGCTCCCCCCAGTCTGCCGTCCCTGGCTGGTTGCTATGTAGTACTGGGTTGAGAGAGATTGAGTGAGGCTAAACAAGGCGCATCTCTGGACAGACATACATAACTCACAGGCTATTACATGCAGTAACCAAATCTAATGTCAGATACAGGATATCCATAGATTTGACCAATATATCCACACACTACTAACACATGTATGCAGAGGAGCACGGCTTGAAGTTCTGACAGCCCACTGGTCTGATAGCCCTATTCATTTACAGCATAAGATTTACACCTTGCGTAAATCAGTTGGACACTATTCAGTTCAGGTGGTCTGGGCAGCGGTGCCCAATCCTATTCCTGGTGATCTACCTTTCCGAAGACGTTCACTCCAACCATAATTATGCCCACCTGACCATCCAATAATCTAATGAAGACCTATGACTTGGAAATGAAGACTTAAAGTGACGATTGTATTTGTTAGATTACAAATTTGTAATTTGTCAGATTAGGGTTGGAGTTAAATTTATTAGGAAGGTAGACCACCAGGAACAGGACTGGGCACCCCTGGTTTAGGGTTAGGATTACGGTTAGGGCTGTCTGACCAATGGGCTATAACTACTGGACTACAAGTCTGTTTGACCAATAGGCTGTCAGAATATAGGGCTGTAAGTTTATGCAGAGTGTCTTGCAGTGCATTGGTAATAAGCAACCCCCTACACATTGAGAGGAAACAGTCAAGATTTTCCATTGCACTTAGTGAGATATTCCTAATTCACTAGGTAGTGAGATTAGCTACTTGCAAAAAAAAAATGGATGTCCACAGCAAACTGATATAATCTTAGAAACCTGTCTGTGGACTAGGAGCACCCAGGGCCAGTTCTCAAGTAGCATTAGATATTGCGTTTCTGTCTAGTTTAGACAGAAAAAAAACCCATAAATAAATAAATAAAACACCTGAATGATATTTTCAAAAGCCATAATATGCTGTAAGCATGTTTGAAAGAGGGATTTGTTGTGACTTCTTGATTTAAGTAGAGTTTTGGCCTAAAATGCAGTCTTACTCACATCCGCACACAGCTCTCCCACACAAGAAGAAAAGGTCAAGTTAGCCTTCAAGTCTAAAAGCATTTTAGCACTTTGCACCACACTTGTACTGCATCTCTCATATTACTCTGGTATCATTGCAGTGGACATAAAAGTAAAACCACAAAAACATCTGGCTTGGTCTTGGCTTATTAATTTTTGAGCATTAATTTTTATTTTTTATTTATTAATTTTTTTTTGGCCAGAATATATGTTACATACACTTCTGCATTCTGTTTGCTTCTTAGCAAGGAGTTTACTGTTTATAGGTCCATTTATATTTTGAAAATGATTGACCCTGAAGAAATCTATGGTTTTGGAAAACAGTAAAGACACAAAACACTTGTCTTGCCTGAGGTGCTCCTACAAGCAGTTGTATGCAATCAGGTATATATCAACTTGTTTTATTTTTGAAAAAACCCATTAGGTCAAGGTCATCCTGACCTAACCTGTGTAATATGATGAAGAAAGATACAACTGTATCTTTTTCATGTGCAATCAATAAAAAGGGCCATGCACAAAAATCAAACATTTAAAACCTGAAAAACTTAAGAGTTTATCAGTCAAGCACAATATTCTTCTGTCTAGTATTGCTGAGCAAAAATAACCCAATACAATATTGTATTAATATAATAAACTCATTAACAAAAAAACAAACAAAAAAAAAAATACAAAAATACCCCCCAAAACCCAGCAACATCTATAAAGTTTACATTGATGTAATACAGTAAGTTTGTTATTCCAACAGTTTTAGTCACCCTTTTGTTTACTTTTGCGCTTATTGTAATCTACAAATTATGACGGGTAATGCACTGAAATATTAATTATTGCATATCTTGCTGATTTCTTGAGGCAGTAAAGGTCATCCTCATGGCCCATTCATGAGATATTGGCTCATGTTCCCAGAGCTTTTTGTCTTAATGCAGTATACAACCTAGAAGAGCACTTCGAGTTTGCAAACCTCTGCCATGCTGAGAAAACAACAAAATACACAGCCAAGCACAAATCCCCCTCCAAACAATTTCATCAAAATCCTTTCATAACCTTATGCATAAAGTTGTTAAACCCTAACCCCTAACCCTAACCCCTTACCTTAACTCTGATAAATTTTAATGTTTAGGCCACTATGTATGCCGTTTTAAGTCTGGTTTTATGCACATATATATCAGAAACCTCCTTTTTGAAGCTACTTTTATTTCACATTTTACAGTGTACAGTGGCATGCAGAATATACACACGTTGCTGTAGGCATGCAGAACACACACAAAAATACACATGTTGCTGTGGATGAAGAGCATCATTCAGAAGAAGTGAAAAGTGAAGAGTAAGAAGACAAATTGTTTGTCGTGACCATTTTCAGGTGTCCTTCGCTAAGGCATTGCCATCATAAAGGGGAGGATAAATGGAGAGAAAGTGCAAAAACAAAGTCAGAGCAAGAGGGAGTGATGAAGAGATAGTTAACAGTGTAAAGTCTAGCCATTTCCTCTGTTTCAAGGCCTCTGCCTGGAATGAGGTGTGTATGTGACAGCATGTGCCAATGGGGCCTCAGAATAAATAATTGATAGAATTGGGACTTGTTAGCAAGAGCAGAGTAATTACAGGGGGTGCTGATTAATTGACAAATGGTGGGGGTTTTTTTTGTTTTTTTTTAACCTTGTTGGGAAATTAAAAACAGCAACCAGAAGAGACCAAAAGGCCTTCAAGCACAGGGCACACTGCTTCACCTGCAGTCACATCCAGTTAACATTAAAGCAATTACAAAAACATGATCTGAAACTTTACTCTCTTTCATTCTGATCATAATTGGGTCCATATAAAAGTACTGTTGCTTTAGCAGCACACATTTATTACCAAAAAAAAAAAACCCCTGATAGAACCCTGACAGAAGTGTTATGAAATAACCATGAAAAAGGGACAGGGACATAGCTTATGTGAGCAAGTGATTATACTGTTGTATCAGATATATAAATACTCATTAGCCCAACAATATCTAATGATAAAACAATAAAGGTCAGGCCTCATAAATGTGCGTGGTGATAGGTATGCTGTATAGACCCAGGTAGTGGTGTGAAGTGTAAATAAGAAACAGAAAGAAATTTGCCAAATGGTTTCTACTGCCATAGGACTGTATTCAGGGTTTGCAGCTTCAGGTCCAAAATTTATGTGGGAGAATTTCAGCATATTTAGAGATGGGCTAAACACCTGCTTAAGATGATTTTTTGGGGGCATCATTCAGATTATGTAAATTACCTGCATGGAGAGCATGCCTCTGAGGTTGCCAGATTTTTTCTGACTAGACATGTCAGAGACTAGATTTTTCAATAAACACAACCTACTGGCTTTAGAACTTTAAAAAAGTAAATAATAATAATAAGATGAAATGAAATAAAGTAAGAAAATGCCGACTGAAGAGTGAATTAGTATTTTTTTTTAGTGCAATACAGTTGTTACTTACAAGCAGGAAATAACTTGAGGAGAGCAAGCACTGAAATAAGTGAATCAAAATAAACCAATTTAATAGGAACCTTGCCTAGCTATGAATGTTACCCATAACCAAAAAATCTAAAGGCAAGTGCCTAGTCCTAGCTATGAACGTTACCCATAACCAAAAAATCTAAAGCATGCTATTGACATTGAGTGACTGTTAAAGGGTGCTGAGGTCCTCACTCATTTACTGTCATGTGCACAGGCCATCAAAATGATCATGATCTCATCTCCTAATGCCTAGAGGTGGATGTTGTAAAGAGTGTTTAAAAAGGGGTGGCTCAATAACATGACTATTATAGGTGGAAATGGCTGCATTTAAATGGAATGTATAAGTGTATTAAGGCAGCCTTATTTCTGCTTGTTGGCTATTTAGAGAATCTATATTTGTAAGTTTGATTATAGACTCAAAATGGCCTATAAGTCCATGTTTGTTCTATGAATAATGGCTATTCCTTTTGAGAAACTACCAAGAAATTGAAGATCTCATACAATGGTATGTACTACTCTCTTCACAGAACAGTGCAAACTGGTTCTAACCAGAATAGAAAGAGAAGTCTGGAAACCTGTTGCACAGTTGAGCAAGAGAGCAAGTACATCATGGTCTCTAATTTAAGAAACAGACTGGTCTATCAAAGGAAAAGATTAAGACAGTTAATAGAAGCCAGACATTGGTCAGAGGAAGACTGGGGGGAAAGAACTATAAATTGATTAACTTTGAGATGTGTAAGTCAAAAAGAAGAACATTTTGAAGCCTTCTGTCAAATATGTTTGGGGAAATGTGATGGTCTGGGGTGCTTTGGTGGTGAAGTAGGAGTTTTCTACAAGGTAAAAGGGACCTTGAACAAGGAACGCTATCACTCTATTTTGCAACACCATGCCATACCCTGTGGATAGCTCTTGATTGGAACCATTTGCCTCCTGCAAAAGGACAATGACCCAAACTATGCAAGAACTATTCTGAGAAGAAGCAGTCAGCTGGTATTTTGTCAATAATGGAGTGGCCAGCACAGTCACCAGATCTGAACCTGATTAAGCTGTTGTGGGAGTAGCCCACAACATTTCATGGTATAAATACATACATACATATGTACAGTATGTGTGTGCATGTATGGGGAATCTATTAAATCTAAGTTTGATTGCATTACATTATTAAGTGTCACACTTTCCTTTCAAAATCTTATTGAGTGTTGACAACTTATGACGTCCTTATGTCTTTCAAAAAACAATATGTTCTTAAATGCACTATTGGTGCGTAGTGTTGCACTAGTGCTGAGGTAAGCCGCATTTTAATTCAGTCGTATGAAAGGATTATGAGGGATTATGTAAAGGTGATTATGTAAAGGTGAGCTGCTGTATGTGTTTCAGAGCTCACTGGTGAAAATGTTGGTGTTTAAAATGCCTCCAAAAGCAAGAGCCAATATATGTCTTTCAAAAATGTGAGCCCGTATGAGTCTCTACTACCAAGTCTTTCCTCTACTTATTTCCGTTGACTGCTTATTTAATGCATGATAAGATTGTCTCGTTCTCTTTCGCCCTCCCTCCTTTATTCGTACTGAATTATTGAAAAGTGTTTTGATTCCCCCAATGATTATGAATCCATCTCTGTAGCTCTCAGCCATACTGTCGCGATTATCTTTTTCCCCATCCTGCGCCTGTGCATTTTAGTCTTTTCTGGGTGGAATGCAACACCTTGCATGATAAAATGCTGCTTATCTAGTGTAATATATTGTTAGCCAAACGGTACAATCAGGATTCTGTTCTCTTGGACCACAGTGTGTTTTACTTTCTGTGTACATTCAGGTCAGTGTGTGACCTTTAAACCTTCCCATAATGCACTTTGGGATGGTACTGAATTGGCATAAGGAAGCTAGCGGTCTCTCCTGGGATATAAAGCTGTGTTTTCTGAGACTAGAGAAGACACAGTCAGTAAGGTTTGTAACAACTTTAATGTGTAATCAGGCCTCTTTTGTATTATACAGTACGGGCTCAATTGTTTCATACCTGTAAGTCAATAAAGATGTGTAGAATGAGATTTTCAGTCAGCTTCCCTCCTTTATTTATGTCCATGAGTCACGTTCTATGAAGGCAGATATGCATTTCGGGTGGAGCAAAGCTAAAATTCTTATGTATTCTACATTTGATTTAAGTTAGATTGTAGTAAATCAAGTGCCATTATGTGGCCAAACAGCATACTACATTTTAAGTCAGCAGCAGGAATACTTTTAACAACTATGAGTATTCTATACTCGCCTGGATATACTGCGGCTCACAGATACTTAGAGCATCCAGCGATTTACCCATGCAGGGTGCTGGCCACACAACCACAGTAATCATCCGCATTCCCTATCGGTCTTCAACAAAATGCTTTTTAAAATTTTTATTAATGACTCTTCGCATGTCAAACTGGTCTTTAAACATAGACGCAGTACACATTTAATTTGGCAGTTTTTAATTATTTTACTGCATTTACCTTGGAAGTTGTAGCTGGGAATGATGTCACAGATTTGATTGGGTAGCATTGATTTCATTTTCAAATTCATATTCCAGTTTATGGTTGGATGAATTTCTGTGACATTCAAATAGTAAAAGGGAAAGTACATATTTCCCAGACAGAATACATGAGGGTTTGACTCAGTCTATGTCTATTTTAAATAAAATCATAACTTTATTCATGAGGCTTTCGAACTTATGTGTGCTGGGCAGGATTGGAGCACAAAGTGTGTGTAAATGAAATGTAGGTAAATTGAAGCATGCAAAAAATTATTTCAGTTTTACTTTATATGAGCTAGAGGAGCTTGCTGGACATCCCATTGAACAATCGTCTGCTTTCATGAGGATTTGTGTTCCTCCTGTGCAGCTTTAACTACCTCCATTCCACTGGTAAGGATTTCTACATTATACTAGAACGTGATAGAGCTTTCTACAAACTCACTCACTCTCACTTAATCATTTGCCGAACCGCTTGATCCTAACTAGGGTTGTGGGAAGTCTGGAGCCTATCTCACCCAACACTAGGCATAAGTGGAGTACACCTTGAAGAGCTCACCAGACCATTGCACACACAGCCATTCCCACTTACACCCACACCAAGGGTCAATTTGGAACTGCCAGTTAGAATGTGCATGTCTTTGGAATGTGGGAGGAAACCGGAGTACTCGGCCACGCAAGCACTGGGAGAACATGGAAACTTCTCCCAGAATAGGCACAGAAATTCCCGAGCCTGGGAATCGATTCCTGTTTGGGGCCTGAATCATACAGTCTGCCATACAATCCACCCTTTTTACAAACTACTGCAACAAAAATGAAAAATCATACAATTGTCTAAAATACTCATACATATGCTGTGGCATTAATATTAATCTTCAGTGAATATAAATGGACCTTTTCCAAACACTAAAAAGACAGCTCCATACAATTATCTTTTTTTCACCATACTTTATTGTTGGTATTATGTATTTTAGCTTTACACCACTCCAGCCTACACATTATACTGTACATAGTGATCTTAGGTTTGTGTGTAGCTGTTTGGCAATGGAAACTCATTGTATGTGGCTTATGACACACAGACCTTGTACTAATGTTGCTTCCAAAGGTAGCTTGACGGTACAACAGAATTGTTTGCTGCATCATGAAAAGATCATGAGTCCAAATCTCACTGATGCAACATCCATCCATGGTTCAGCACCAATGTAACAAAATCGTCTGTGCTCTCTGGGTGGCATTCTCTGCCTCTCTCTTATCAATCACATTAACATTAGCTAATCAAGGATATTGTGAGGTCCTTTGTATGAAATAGGGCTGAGAAAGTTACAGTGGCCTGTGATCCAGCACAGTTCAAAAAGCCTTAATCCATCCTGTTTGGTGGCTGTTGTATGTAAAGAGAATTGGCAAATGACTAAATTAAGCCAACTGGATTAAAGAACTTTATTGTAAACTAATATTGCAGCCAATATGGAATTAATATTACCATTCTTTTCGGGGGATTAACATCAAGGGCAAAATTTCAAACTGGGAGAAAAGTTTTTTAGTCTATAGGAGGCACAAAACTGTGAGTAATGCACTTCACCCCTTATTTCATTAAGTTATAAAAGTCTAATTCAGCAACTGTTTTAAGAAAAAATATGAACTGACTATATGTTTATCTAATGATGGTATGAATAGGCATCTAAAAAGATACAATTTCATTTTGGCAGGGTATTCAAAATGTTGTTTTTATTTTTTATTTTTTTCATTTCAGCCTGTCTCTCCGTTGCTGCAAAAAACAGTTTTTACATTTTTTTCATATAATTTTTTTACTTATTAAAGTGAAACTTTCTAAAAGAATGCTAAATTTGATGTGTAGTGATATAGTGAAATCAGTTTTGAAAAAAAGTTTGTCGAATTAGGATTTTTGGGGGGTTTAGTTTCTGTCGCTCCATTCCCGGTATCGGAGGGACAAAAATTAGTACTTGTCAAATTTTAGATATGGTTGATACAGAATACATTTATACTGCCCTAATTGGTTTGGAATTATGTTCTAGGCATAGGACAGCTTTATATTTTCTGTATTTTTCACATATCACACATGGCTTCTATTTCAAACACCACTTTGTATGCTTGACCAAAAGTCTTATTGTTTATAGAATAGCTTCATTTGTGCCCAGATGTTGTTGCCTTTTTAAGGAAGGATCCTTGTAATGGTTTCTGCAGAATTGTCAATGAAAAAAGGGAGAGATAATTTGAGGGATTCACTTGGTTGGCTTATTAATCTGAACCCAACAGCTGGTCTGTTGAAGTACAGAATGTTTGTTTCATAGAAATGAGATTCGGTAGAATGAAAGAATTCAGTTGACATAGACAGTGCTCTCTTAATTTACCAATCTGAAAAACAGAAAAAAACTCTGAAAAACTCTTGAACTCTTGAACTTGTCATAGATTCCAGCACCTGAACAAAAATGATAACTGTGGAAAGTAAGAGCAAATAGACTGTAAAACATAAACTGACTTTCTAGACAGCAGTGATCAAGTTTCAACAAAGTTGTACTGTGATTTTTTTGGAATTTGTGGGCCATTCATTTGTTCATATTGACTGTAAATTAGTACTTTACTGAATAGAGGAGGGGTTAAAATGGTTGTTAACATATTGCAAACCCTGCAATTGAACTCCTGCACCACCATATACCATATGGAAAATGCATCTTCAAACCCTGTTATTGCTCATATTCTGTACATCAAAGTTGGGTTTATAAGTAGTTCAACCATTAGATATAACATTAAAGTCAGTTCCCCCAGTGCAGCTAACTGGGTTATCAAAGGCCGGCCATGTCTCTCACTGTCTGTGGTGAGAGGCAAGTAAAAGAACCATTGCTGATTTTCGTCAAGAGTAGGCTGCATAGCCATCAGCGTGTTTCTGCCCTGCGATGGCCTGGTGAGCTGTCCAGGGTGTACTCTGCCCTCACCCAGAGTCGGCTGAGATGTGCGACAGCCTCCCCCCGATTAAGCGGTTCAGAAAATGAATGAATGAATTAAAGTCAGTTCAAACATGACATAGAAAGTGGTGCAACATGTGTATTTGAATGACCATAAAACATCCTTCAGTATTAATTGAATGTTCGTTTCCTGTGAAATTGGCATGCCATCGCACTTTCTGGGCTATGTCTGAATATCTACGTCCTTAATATCTGCTGAAAGATGTAATTGCTTACTGAGTTTGATAAATAAAATTATGTGTAAATAATCAGATGGTTAGTCAAAAGATTTCAGGTTACTTAAGTACATTTTTTCTTACATGATATTCTCATTCATTAGTCGAGAACCCACTCTACTAAAATTGATGCCAGCTCAAACTGGAGCCTGCTTGACATTGTACAAACTGAGTAAAAAAAGTGTTGTAATGTGATCAAATTATCGTTAAATTAAAATTTTGACATACACCAGAGGTATTTGAAAAAAAAAAAGAAAAGGCTACCTTAGTGCCTTAGTAAAAAAAAAATTTAAATAAAAAAAAACCTTGTCCCTCTGTTACTTTTCATCAATGTCCCTCCGTTACCATGACAGTCCAAATAAAACCCAGGCTAAAGAAATATTGAGTGACCCTACAAGATTGCCACTTTGCAAGGTTGCGCTCAGATTGTGTTGCTGCACTATGAAAGAAAAAAGAAACCCATTTCAACTTAGGAACCACATGTTATCAGTGTTTAAAAAACATTAAAAATTTAGACATTTATTTTGCATCCTGTTTGTCCAAAGTTTGGCCCCCTAAAATTTTTTCATTACAATTTTTTTCCCCTCAGTTAACAGTCTAAGACATACTAAGGTGGTCTTTATACAATGCCAGTTGTTATTTTGTTCTGCCCTTGATAGCACAGGAGTCCTAGACCAAAACAGTGTCCCTCCGTTACCCCTTGGCCTGGCCCAGTAGTAGTCATACTTCAGAGAATGTGCCTGCTCCAAAAAGGGCATTAACCTACTGGATGTATAATTCATAACTGATTTTTCCCATATGTTTGTGTAAAACCTCACTCAGGATTTTTGGTTGATATGAAAATGACGTTACAGTCCCCACACCATACATTCAGTGATGTTATCTTGGCATAGTACTAATGCACCAGGATAGAGTTGAACAAATGAGGCTTACTGAGTGAGGTTTTTTTTTTCAGCTAGATATTGATTTACTGTTTGTAAACCCTGCTATACTTAATTCATCAGTGCATGCTAATCTTCTTAGATTTAATGCAACATGTTGCGTAACAATTCAATAGTTAAATATGTGCTATAAACTGCTGCAGCATTCTCCCATCGAGATTTACAATTCGTATTCCTTCCAATGACCTAAGGCATGTTGTATTGAATACTCTGTAGGTAGTAATACACAATAAAGTAGGCCTGTGGAGAGTAGGAGCAGGAAGATTTCCAATCTGATCAATGACATGGGCCATGCCGAGGAGAGATGAGCTTAAACACAAGTGTAAGGATGTGTTGGTTCTGTACAATAGGGTGAATTGTGATATAATTTCCCTGATGGGCAAAGAGGCTTAGTTTATTTTCAGCAGTATCTTTTTGTGAGCATATCTCAGAGGCCTGTTCAAGGTGATATAGGTGATGATTCACTACACTATTTTCAGGCAGTATAAAATATTTCCCCCTCTCCGCTTTTTCCTGTGGTTCTATTCAGGCCAATGAAGAAAGCATTTTTTCCTGATCAAACTTCACCATTCTTATACTTTCCATCTCCCACCCACACACACACACACACACACACACACACACCCACACACAACCCACCCACACACACACACACACCACTGCATTGGTTCAGTTCAAGTCCAAGACTGTGATTTAGCAAGTAAACAATAAAAAACTATCCCCTGGGGCAGCAAGCCCGATCCATTCACGGTGAGAGATGCTGGTTAGATTATCACATGCCTTCAAAGGAACACACTAACCTTATTTGTTCCTAAGGGAGAAGTTTGTGTTCTTCTCATATCTGTAATCACAGTAAAAAAGTTTCGGCCATTTAGCAGTGGGCACAACCATGGTGGCCTGGCTCATAATCTTCTGTTCATTATCAAACCATCTTAAATGTTCACCTAATGCTAGCCCATCATCTGAAAAGATGTTATAAAGATAGTGCAGGCAAATGTGCTAAAGCCACCAGGAGATGTTTCTGTAAGAGACATAGAAAGGAAAACGTGTCCAGTGAGTTGTCCTACTGTGTCTGTGTTGGCCCTGTGATGGAATGGCAAGCTGTTCAGGCCCCACCTTCGCCCAGAGTTGGCTGACATAGGCTCCAGCCTCCCTCCAACCCTACTAGGATTAAGTGGTTTGGCATATATTTGTATGTATAAATTTCGAGTGAAATGACCATCACAACATTGACTGCAGAAAGTTTTTCAGAGTTCAAAAACAAAACAAAACAAAACAAAAAAAACAAACAAACAAAAAAAAAGATGCAAGATGTTTGTGGGGTTTCTTGCACATACTGTCCTTTACCAAATTTTCCACAACATTTAAATGGGCTGTAAATCTGGGTTTTGTTCTAGGCCATTCCATAACCTAATTTCTTCTTTCTGATCCAAATCATTATCTGGTTGAAAGGCTTTTCCCCACAGTGCAAGGAAAGGCTGTGGTCCGATCTATTTCTGACTGTAGATGTACACAGCTTTCCACCAAGATTTATAAAAGTTACCTGAAGATATCTTGATGAAATTTTGGGGTTCTTGGAGACTTTGTTTCACATCAAACAATCTGCTGAATTTGCTTGGGTGGCCAGTCATGGAGAAATTAGCAGTCATTTGAAATGTTTGGCACCTATAGGTTGCTTACAGTGAAATTATTTGTTTTAAATAATATTGAGATTTTATTAGATACTTTCTAGACTAAACCAGATAGGTACTGTACATACAATCTTTTTCCGTAGAGAGCATTTCAGAGCTTAGCATCAGAGCTTGCCATAATATCACATAGCATAGGCTTCCAGAGCAAAGAAGCAAAGAGAATACCAAACCCTACAGTAGATCCTGCAAGAGGTTCTAGTCAGTGGAACAACTGCTTGTAATGTTATGGACCTGATGATGTGATAAATATTAGGGTGAACTATGTTATGTTTCATTTTTTGGATTGTATCTATTGGCCTGTATACATATTTTTTTCATGGTCAGTGCGATTAAAATATGGGTCGCTACAGTAGCAGTCATTAAAACTTTGACCAGATTGCAGATTATAATGTGTTTTATAAACAAATAGTGGAATCATAATTGTATCTCAAAGTCAATTACAAAAGAGTTTTTTGTTACATCAAAGTTTTTCTGTATTCAAACATTTTAGCATTTTTTTAATGTGCATTCTAAATTGTAAAATAAAACAGGATTGTTCTTTTATCAAATAAATGGTAAATATAAACATCTTTGCACCAAAATAGATAAGCAATTCTGCTGTCACAGTATGCAAGCGAAAGTACAGTTTAACATGAACAATATTTGGGTTTTGTTAATATCCTGGGCAGATACCAATCCATGTGAGATTAAATATGATAATGTTTAACACGCTGAGGGGATAAAAATGATTATAATTTAAATTTCAGTATGAGTAATTGTGTTGTCTCACATTATGTACGTTATGTACTGCAGGTCTCATGATTGTTATGGAGGACATTGATAGGAGGGATGATTTACAATGTTTTGCTAATATTCAGTATTCACTCAGAGAAAAATATAAATGTGATGGTAGTGTGAAGTCATGGTTACTATACTATATTCTATATATTTTAAGCAGCATGAAAGAAAAAATTGCTTTCAAACCATGGTTTTATCATGACTATCATGGGTTAATTATAAGTAATATAGAAAAAAGCTTGTCTGGAGATGAAAAGGTGAGCGCTACCATCAGTCATGTGTCATGCCAACAGTAAAACATCCTGAGACCATTCATGTATGGGGTTGCTTCTCAGCCAGGGGAGTGGGCTCACTCACAATTTTGCCTAAGAACACAGCCATGAATAAAGAATAGTACCAAAACATCCTCCAAGAGCACCGTCTCCCAACGATCCAAGAACATTTTGGTGATGAACAATGCCTTTTCCAGCATGATGGAGCACCTTGCCATAAGGAAAAAGTGATAAGTAAGCGACTTAGGGAACAAAACATCAACATTTTGGGTCCATGGCCAGGCAACTCCCCAGACTTTAATCTCATTGATCAATCCTCAAGAGGGCGGTGGACAAACAAAACCCCACAGATTCTGACAAATTCCAAGCACTGATTATGTAAGAGCGGGCTGCCATCCCATGTCTGGGATCTCCACATCCCATCTGGGATGTGGCCCAGAAGTTGATTGACAGCATGCCAGGGCGAATTACAGAGGTCTTTAAAAAGAAGGGCCAACACTGCAAATATTGACTCTTTGCATAAACTTAATGTAATTGTCAATAAAAGCCTTTGAGACTTTGCAGTTATACTTCAGTATATCATGGTAACATCTGACAAAAAGCTCTAAGCAGCAAACTTTTTCAAAACCAATACTTGTGTCATTCCCAAAACGCTTTGCCACACCTGTGGTTTATGATGTTAGTTTATCATGAATACTATGATACTATGCCCTAGGGATGTGCAGAGCGACCAGTATTTGTAAGTTTTTGACTGTGGAAGGAAACCGGGGTATCCGGAGGAAACCCACGCAAGCATGGGGGAAACATGCAAACTCCACACAGAAACGCCCAAGCTGGGAATCGAACCCAGGTCTTCTTGCAGTAAGGTGATCATGCTAACCACTACACCACCGTGCCACAGCACAATTGTTTGTATTTGAAATAATAGGAAAACATAGCCATTCTATAGAATGTCGTAACCCCTCAGCATGGACGCCTCAAGCGCCATCCATCATATGAACAGTTTCAGACAATCAGCATGTTTTTAGTCACCCAGCACACAGGTTTTGGTCATAGGGAGTGCCTATGCACAAGTTCAGAAAGCTATTATGCATATGAGCCGAGCAATGGCCCAGACAAACTTTATATGTGTTCAAGGTCACTGTGCCAAGGTCAAAGGTCACATATGCAAATTAGATACCACACAAGTTTAGGTCATAGGGAGTGAATGAGTTAAGCAATGGCCCGGACAAACTTTACATGTTCAGTGTCATTGTGCCAAGATCAAAGGTCACATATGCAAATTACACACACAGATTTAGGTCATAGGGAGTGCCTATGCAAAATTTCAGAAAGTTGGCATTTGCATGAGTTGATCAATGGCCTGGACAAACTTTACATGTTCAAGGTCAATGTGCCAAGGTCAAAGGTCACATATGCAAATTAGCTACTCCACGCACAGGTTAAGGTCATAGGGACTGCCAACGCAAAAGTTCAGAAATCTGGCCTGTGCATGAGCCGAGCAATGGCCCGGACAAAGTTATTGTCACACTGCCGCCAAATTCCAAGGTCATGTGCCAAGGTCAAAGGTCACATGTGCAAATTACGTACCCCATGCACAGGTTTAGGTCATAGGGAGTGCCTATACAAAAGTTCAGACAGCTATCATGCATATGAGCCGAGCAATGGCCCGGACAAACTTTATATGTTCGAGGTCAGTGTGCCAAGGTCAAAGGTCACATATGCAAATTAGCTACCCCATGCACAGGTTCAGATCATTGGAAGGTCATGAAGATTTCAGAAAGCTCGCCTGTGCATGAGCCGAGCAATGGCTGGAACAAAGTTATTGTCTCACTGCCCGCCCGCATGTCCAAGCCAACAACAATACCCCTCCATAACTCCAGGCCTTTTCATTTTATTACACTTCTGAATTTTAGGATATTAAAGTGTTAGCATACAGTAAGTGTCACTCAATAAACTGTTGTAATAATAATTATATTTTTTGTTTTTATAAAAATAGCAATAAACTTGTATACCCATAAACATAACTAAAAAGAAAATCATTAAATTAAAATTTTGAGTTGAAATAGTGACACAGGAACTTTGGTCGAATAGCTATAAATAGCGCGTTATTTCTCCAGCATGATATCTACGACCGTGTGACACACACTCTGTGTCTGGCTCTCATTTGCTCTTTCACTTCTCTTGGCTACATTGTCTCTGCACTTTTATTAGAATGACTGCAAGCAATCACACTACTGTTATCTGTCAGACAACTTTTTTTCACCATGCTTCTTAATACCCACTGTGCTCACAGTGATAAAGAGCACTAGCTATTTGATGTTATTGTTTTCCTAAAAACTAATCATTTTTGTTTAAATATTCATAAAAAAAACAACCCCATCATGGGCAGCATGGTAGTGTAGTGGTTAGCACGTCAACCTCACAGCAAGAAGGTCCTAGGTTAAAAGCCCCATGCCTGGCGAGGGTGTTTTTGTGTTCTGTGTTCCCCCTGTGCTTTTGTGGCTAATCAGCTGTACCAAATTGCCCCTAGGTGTGAGTGTGAATGTTTTTGTGTGTGTGTGTGTGTGTGTGTGTGTGTGTGTTGGCCCTGCAATGGTCTGGTGCGCTCTTCAGGGTGTGTCCCGCCTTTGCCCATAGTTGGCTGAGATGGGCCCCAGCCTCCCTGTGTGACCCTAATTGGATCAAGTGGTTCAGCAAATGATTAAGTGAGTATTATAATGATGGGAAAGTGTGATTTGTGAGCAGGTACAATATACAGGTATCTGCAGGTTATGATGTTTTGCAGGTTAGGATATGTTTTGTTCCGTACTGGTTGAGCTTTGAAAGGTAAGCGAAAAAACGGGGTCAGAGTTGGGCTTGATTAAACTTTAATTAAAGCTGTACAGTGTAAAATTCAAAGCAGCAGCTCTCTCTCAAAACTTAGGAGTATGCTGAAATAGTGAATGCAAAACAGTTTTGTAGCTCATCATTTCTATGCACTTGAATAAATGTGTGGTTAGGTAGGTGGCAGTTTACGTAGGTAGTTAAACATCCCTTGAGTTAATTCAGTGCCTCACAAGGGTGCTGTGAAATTAAATTAAGTTTAAATGTGGAGTGTGATGTTGCATGGCGGATGGAGTGAGCTCACAGTGTCACTCAGCATGCTTTATACAACCTGGAGTGCACACACACACACACACACACACACACACACACACACTGCTATATATAGATAGGTACAGATATAGATAGATTAGGATGATATTATTCATGCTGTGTTTGGAAAAAAAAAAATAATAATAGTAATTTGGCCAAATATTTTAATTCATAAAAAAGGTCCTGGGTTTGAGTTACGGGCTTGACGAGGGTGTATCTGTGTGGAATTTGTATTTGCATGGGTTTCTTCCAGGTACTCCAGTTTTCTCCCACAGTCCACAGACCTGCACATTAGGCTTACGAGCTGTTCCAAATTGATCCAGTGTGTGAGTGTGTATGGTTGGGTGTTTTGGCCTTACGATGGACTGGTTCATGGTATACCCCGCCTTCAGCCACCGTCAGCTGAGATAGGATCCAGTCTCTCCGTGACCCTAGTGGAATTAAACGATATGGCAAATTTAGGAAGTTATCATTATATATATATATATATATATATATATATATATATATATATATATATATA
>JAQMYF010000013.1:16725533-16737823 GCA_030014195.1 Neosilurus mollespiculum | reverse complement strand
GGGCCGTTCCCTTAATTCCAACAACGTTTTCTAGTCTATCAAGGAGAATTGTATGATCAATAGTGTCAAAGGCTGCAGTTGTTGTTGTTGTTGTTGTTGTTATGTAATTATTGTTGTTGTTGTTGTTGTTGTTACCAACTATTACCAGTTCAATCACATTGCCAAATTGCTGTCAATCATTTCACATATTGGACCTCACAATCCAGGACTTGAGAAAATCTTGAAATGGTGGTAAGGTGATGGCTTACTGATCTGAAGGTCGGGGGTTCAAGCCTCACTATCACCAAGTTGTCACTACTGTACCCCCGGTGCAGCTAACTGGGTTATCAAAGGCCAGCCATGTCTCTTACTGTCTGTGTTGAGAGGCATATAAAAGAACCATTGCTGTCGTTCATAAAGAGAAGGCCATTGGGTTGCCATCAGCATATTTATGCCCTGCAATGGCCTGGCGAGCTGTCCAGGGTGTACTCTGCTCTCGCCCAAAGTCGGCTGAGATGGATGACAGCCTCCATGTGACCCTAATTAGGATTAGGCGTTTCAGAAAATGATGGATGAATAAATGGATTATGGGTTTTCAAAATGTTTAAAAAAATCTGCTGCTTTAAAATTAAATTAAAACCAAAATTATGTGATAATTCTTCTGTCTTTATAACTTAAATTTTGTTGAATATTATAGGGTACATTTATAATGTGACACACACACACACACACACACAAACACACACACACACACACACATACACACAAAAACACACACACGCGAAGAGGCAGACAGGCAGGTATATGTAGTTCAGGTCAAGCGTTTGGTAAAAAGAGATATGACACAATTAAGGACAAAAACCATCAGTTAAAAGCAGGTAACCATGGTAAAAAAAGAACAACAAACAGACTTCTCTAAGTTATTATACAAAATACTACTAATATGGCATTATTAATTATTTTTAAACCCTGTGTCAGACTATGGCTCTTTTTTTACACAATTAAAAAAGGTGACACACTTTTGCCAGTCTAAGGCTCTAGAACAGGAGTCACGATTACCGATCCTGGGAATCTACCTTCCTGCAGGTTTGATCTCCAATCAAAATCTAACACACTTCTTTTAGCTTGACAGAATTTCTTAAGGCAATGATTATATGATCAAGTGGGCATGATTAGTATTCAGTGACGTAGATCTTCAGGAACTCGGCTAGTGACTACTGCTCTAGAAGAATTTTCTCTGGTATATAGAGCATCATGGCACCGTACACGATATTTTGGTAGTTAGAAAGAACAGCAAAATATCATTGATGTGTCTTCTTACTCTCTAACCGTAAATTCCTATTATTTCTAATTATAAATGTGTGTGTTGGCCCGGAAAGACCTTTCAGTTTTTAATGCATCCTAACAAGTAAAGTACAATAACTATAATCTGGTTATCCCAATAGTGAAAGAGAAAATTGCATTTAGAGGTCTACTCTGAGGAGGACAGCACACACAATATGACTAAGGTTTAGACATCTTTTGGCAGACTGATTGTTTTGGCTCCTTACCCAATGTTCTTTACAGGAAGAATGCCTGGATAAGATAAGCTGGGACAAAGTATGGCAAAAAAAAATAAAATAAAATATGGTAATAATAATAATAATAATAATAATAATAATAATAGCTTTGCGATGGTCTGACGAGGTGTTCAGGGTGTACTCTGTCCTCTGAAATGAAGTGCCAGCCTCCCTGCGACCCTAATTAGGATTAAGCGGTTCAGAAAATGAATGAATGAATGAATGAATGAATAATAATAATAATAATAATAATAATAATAATAATAATAATAAATATATACATAAAGTAATAACGCCAATAACAGTAATTGTTGTTCTTGTTGTTGTAATTATCTTCATCTTTATCTTCAACTTCTTCTGCTTGATCCGGGGTCGGGTCGCGGGGACAGCAGCTTAAGCAGTGAGGTACAGACATCCCTCCAGCTTGCTTCCAGGGGGACGCCGAGGTGTTCCCAGACCAGCCGAGAGACATAGTCCCTCCAGAGTGTTTTAGGTCAAACTCTTCCTGGTGAGGGTAGGAACGTAAATCGACAGGTAAATTCAGAGATTAGCCTTCAGGCTCAGCTTCCTTTTCACCAAGATGGACCAGTACATGCTACGCTTTACAGCAGAGGCTGCACCAATCTGCCTGTCGATCTCCCGTTCCATCCTTCCCTCACTTGTGAACAAGACCCCAAAATACATGAACTCCTCCACTTGGGGCAGGTCCTCATTCCAGACCCGGAGGGTGCATTCCACCCTTTTCCAGCTGACAACCATGGCCTCGGACTTGGAGGCTCTGATTCTCATCCAAGCCGCTTCACACTCAGCTGCGAATCACTCCAGCAAGAGCTGGAGGTGCCGGCTCGATAAAGCCAAAAGGACAACATCATCTGCAAAAAGCAGAGACGAGATCCTATGGCCACCAAACCAGAACCCCTCAACACCTTGGCTGCACCTAGAAATTCTATCCATAAATATCATGAACAGAACTGGTGACAAAGGACAGTCTTTGTGGAGTCCAACCCTCACTGGAAATGAATTTGACGTGTTGTTACCAATGCAGCTCTGGCTACGGCAACACAGAGACTTAATGGCCCATAGCAACAGCATCAATAATGGAGACACAGAGCATGGAACTTCCAGGTCACACTGTCCTTGCCCACATGCGCATTTAAGTCTCCCAGGACAACAAGGAGGTCCCCAAGCGGAGCACCCTCTAGCATACCCCCTAGGGAGTTCAAAAAGGGTGGGTACTCTTTTACTATGTAAAACTGCTTTGCAACAATTTCAACTGTTAAAAGTGCTATACAAATAAAACTGAATTGAAATGAATGCATAAGTACAAACAACAGTCAGGACCCGTCCCCCCACCTGGAGGCGGAGGGTGGCTACCCTTTTGTCAACTGGAGAGAACCCCAGCATGTGGGCACTGAGACGGAGGCAACAAGGACGCCCACACCGGCTCTCCACCTCTTCCCATGGATGATGAATGAAACATCAGAATGAAACAAGGTCCAGCCCTTCTTGAGATGGATGCTCGAGAAGCTATGTGTTGAGGTGAGCCCGACTATATCTGGTCAGTATCTTTCATCCTCGCACACCAGCTCAGGCTCCTTCCTCGCCAGAGAGGTGACATTCCATGTCCCAAAAGCCAGAGTCAACAGCCAAGGATCGGTCCGGCAGAACCCATGCCTTTGGCTGCCACCCGGCTCTCGCTGCACCCAACCCATATAGCCCCTCCCACAAGTGGTGGGTCTATATCCATGTCTCCTCTTCGTGCTGGGCCCGGCCGAGCTCCATGGGCAGAAGCCTGACCACCAGGTGCTCGCCTTCGAGTCCCTCCTCCAGGCCTGGCTCCAGGGGGGGAAGGACCCCGGTAACCTGCATCAAGGGAAGGGAAACTGTGTCCTTGAAATAATATGACTTAGTACCTGTTTGCTTTGGGTGACACTAGCAGGGGCATAATACCCTTGACAACTTAGCTCTCAGGATCATTAGGAAACACAAATCCCTCCACCATGACACGTGGCGATTCAAGGGGGGTTGTTGGTTTGTAATTATTATTATTATTATTATTATTATAATAATAATAATAATAATAATAATAATAATAATAATTATTATTATTATTATTATTATTATTATTATTATTATTATTATTATTATTGTTATTATTGTTATTATTATTAATATGGTGTTCTTGTTGGGGAGGATTCCTGTTGCCCCATCTGATGTTGAAAATTTGATGGGTAGGGGTTGTAACCACTGCTTTAAAAAGCTTTGTAGGAATTCCATCAGGAGCAGCACTCCAATTGTTTTTGTCATTTTCTAGTTGACAGAACCTCTGTGAACTGCAATGGTTCATCCAGATAGAGGGCCTTTGGGAGATCTGCACGAGAGGATAAGGCTGATGTTTTGGTGGAATAATAGCAGCGCTCCACAGAGCACCATACTTAACAGAAATTGCATAGCATTGATCTGAATATTCATGACACAAAAAAATGTGTCCATCCGTCCGTCTGTTAATCTGTTTATTCATGTACTTGTAGGAACCCTGTGGTGATAGTTTGCATGCTGGTATATGCTGTAACTGTTGTAATGGGACTTAATGTCTAAATGAGAGGAACTTCTTCCACTCTATCCTCCCTTCCAAACTGTTACTTGTTTTAAGCCATAAAATGAACTAAACTTTATTAATAAAATAAAACTTCTTTAACAGAGTAAACAGAATTCTGTGTGCCATATGCAGTAGTTATCTTGGGTTTTTTAGCTGTCAAAATACACCATTACTGCCGAGCAGTGCATTACTTATTTGAATAGAAAGGCTTTTAACCCAATCACATTGAGGGAGCGCATGACGTTGGCGCATATAACATGCTTATGGAAGTAAACCTATCCAGTGGAATGGCATCTCGCTACCCTGTGGTGATATTCGGTTTCCATTAACAAAATCTTATCTCAATAGCGTAACACTTTCAGACAATATCATAACTTTGGAGAGGGGCGTTTATAACATGATTATTACATGACATTGTGTCATCAATGGCATCATCAATTCACATTGAAACCTTGCATTAAAAGAAGTACATTTTTCTGGAGCTCCTCTTTTAGGCAGTGCCTAAATCTTTATATTATATGTTGAGGATCATGTTCAAATGCTCAGCCCAATGCAATGAGATCCATACTTTACTTTTAAGGAGTGCTCAGCCATCAGCTGACGAAAGTGGGGGATAATGCATTTTGAGGATGATATAAACTTTCAGCAGCCAAGTACAAAACCTGGGTGTTGTTTGTTTAGCTGTCTTTTAGGGTGTGCTAAGCACTCTTGCCTCACAGGAAAAAGAACTTGGGCTTCAGCCCCATGGTTGGCGGGGGTGTTTCTGTGAGTTTAAATGTTCTCTCCATGCTTACCTGACTTTCAGGGTGCGTTAGTTTTCTCCCACAGTCCAAAGACATGCACATGAGGCAAATTGGCTATTCCAAATTGTCCCAAGATGTGAATGTGAGTGTGAATGGTCTGCCCAGTCATGCAAGCATGGTAACACAGGTGCATGATGGTCCCAAGCCTGGGTAAATAGGGAGGGTTCGGGAAAGACTTGGTGACCTACCTTGTAAAAATCCCACAGAGAAAACACTATGGCTATTGCCAAGAGTTGGTTTCGACTGAATGGGTTAGGTGTGTGTGTGTGTGTGTGTGTGTGTGTGTGTGTGTGTGTGTGTGTGTGTGTGTCCATCCATATGCTTATCTTTTGCCTTTTTGAAACACCACTAATTTATCTATTATTCTGAGTTTCATCTGTGTCTCGCTGCAGATTTAAGATGAGGGTTGGGGAACACAGGTTAGAAAGAAGGACTTTAAGTGCCCTGTGTTTATCCTCTTGAGAGTCTCAGATGTACTATCATCAAACTACTATTACTTTGTTTTAATGAAGCAACAGCTATGTGAGGCATGCTGCAAGATGCAACATTCCAGTTTGGGTACTTCATTTTCCATCTCAAAAGAGCAGTCAGGATGTTTATCTGACTGAGGTTCAAGAGCAAGCGGTAGTCCTTGCCAATATATGTGCTGGACCTTTGACCAACCAAGGACCCTAATATTGGGTTTATTATGTGTTGGCAGCTTCATGCAAGGTCAAGGTCATTTATATGGTCGGTCCAGCATTTGGTGCTTTACAATTCCTTTCAATGAGACTGAGCAGTGTGGTCTTAAAAGTTCATGCTTTTCCTGGTTTAATCTTTGGAGTTTTTGAATAGATTTGGATGCCTTAACAAGTCCACATGGACAATATTTTATGTAACTGAATTAGTTATATACTAATGAGTACTGCAAGGAAGAATCGGAAGGGGGCCTGATCTCAGGTAGGTGGGTGGTGTTACATGGGCCGCCTCGCATGTGCAGTGCATGATTTGTCTGTGTAGGTAATTCACTCAGGCAAGTGTGTGCTGTAGGTGACCAAAGCGTGGTTTGAAGTGTTCGGCGCTGGTGTAAGGTTAAGGAGACCAATTTCCTTTAATGTGTAGGTGAGGTTTGTAATTCCTTCTTTCTTTATCTTGTCTTGCATGTGTTGTACTAGTTCTAATATTTTCATCTCATTCATTCATTCATTTTCTAAGCCGCTTAATCCTAATTAGGGTCGCAGGGAAGCTGGCATCTATCTTAGCTGACTCCGGGCGAAGGTGGGGTACTCCCTTAACAGCTTGCTGGACCATTACAGGGCCAACACACACACAACCATTCACACTCACTCTCACAAATAGGGCTGATTTGGCACAGCCAGTTAGCCTACTATGCATGTTTTTGGACTGTAGAAGGAAACCGGAAACCCGGAGGAAACCCATGCAAGCATGAGAAAACTCCACACAGAAACGGCCGAGCCCAGGATTCAAACCTGGGACCTTCTTGCTCTGAGGCACACATGCTAACCACTGCGCCACCGTGCTGCCCTATTGTTTTTATCTCATTTTTTATAATGTTAATGTAAATGTTGGTGAACATTTTTCATACCTGATTTCAAAAATGAACACTGCAAAGAGCCTTAAAAAATCTTAAGAACTACATTTTCTTTTTCCTCCACTGCAGATTTTCCCCCATCTTGGCTAGACTAATTAACAGATTAAAGAATGTAGGTTTGTTTTAAAGGTCAAGTGTTTAATTTTAGCCACTCTAAGTCCTTACTAATCACCGTACAACCTCTGATGCATTGCCACTTGATGACATAGCTATATTTAAGTCGAGTTGCTGAAAAATATGCAGACCTTTACAGAATATTTAACACCTTTATGAACGCAGTAAGCTTTGATAGACATATATAAACAGTCAGATATATGCTTTTCTTGTGTGTGTGGGTTTTTTTTTTTTCATTTAAAGTACTTGGCTTGACTAATTTCACTACATTACTTCTTTCTTCACTCTCATTTATTTTCCTTTCTACTTTCTCTCGTCCTCCTCTGCCTGCTCTATGACTCAGATGGCATAAGGATATTGAGTCTTTATTGCCCTCCTATCAGCCTTGTGCCACACCAGGAGATTCTGGCCCTTTCTTGGCAAGTGGCAAGGCCTGTGTTGTTTTATAGTGCTAATAGGCAATTCTGCTGCCTCCGTAATCAAACACTACACAGACTTCCTTACACACACAAGCTGTAAAGAACTGCTAAGGGTCTGCCTTTATGTTAAAACCATTCTGTTTGCTATGTTTGGTCCTGCAATATATGCACACTGTTTGTTTATTTTATTAGCCGCTATAGCACTATCGCACAGTGTGAGCCACGGCTATAATAAGGCTACCCAAGGCTTGTAGGCTGGGGCTTTTACCCTCGAGCCAAAAACCTGTTTGCGTTTCTGTTATCCTGCATACAGCCCAGTGTTTTATATGCCTACAACATGCATCTTTGCATGTTTGCAATCCAGTGGAGACCAAAATGGACATTTCTGTGAGAGCAATACAGCAGCGTACAGCATGGTTGCAGTGAGAGCACCAGTGCTGCAAGTGGATGCAAATTGATTTTTTATTTTATTTTATTTCACCTACTTGTATTTCAGCTAAGCTGGCAGGTAACTAAATAAAGTGCAACTTAAACAATACCACAACATGTGTCTTTATTTACACCAATAATGAATTATCTTAATGGCTAGTTCGGGTCAGCTAGCTTAGCCATTATAACTGGATAGTATATATTCGCACACAAATTACAAAGATACCATAGAGCTAAATGTTTTCATCAGAGTGTCTAATGGACTAAAAGAAATAAACCCCATCTTTCTCCTTGACATCGCCATGCAATGTCTGGCCTAAGTACAAAATCCTCAGGTTATTGGCCTCGAAATAGCCCCAAGTAGATGTGATTAAACCCTGTAAGTGCCAGTGCCAGTAGATATTGTAATGGCCTTGGCTTGTCCTAGCTTGCTCAGCTTTGGTGCAATAGTGGGAAAGTGTCTATTTATTCCTCTTCCCCATCCTCTGTCAAAACTTTAGCCTCTTATTCTGTTACTTAACACCAAGACAAGAACAAATTAATCTTGATGCCAGTTGTATAAGGTAAAACAAAGATGATACAAACTATCAGCAGTCGCATGCTTTTGATTGTGACAGCTACAAGGAGAAAAAGAACTTGAACACCTATAGATCAGAGAAATGGACTACAAGAAGGAATTTCTGTTTACACACACTACAGAGTCTCATGTTGTTTAAATCCCACTGAGACTAATCACATCATGCGGGACCTTTCTCTCCCACGCTGTTTTAGGTTTGATTGTCATTATTTTATTCACTGATCAGGTATTCGTTTATTTACTTTTCATTATCATGCATGTGCTTCTATGCCCAGGGTTATTATCATTATCATTCTGGTGGAGATTGAGCACTCTTACTCATCAAGCAAGAAAAATCTCATTACATTTATTTGTTTTTTGGGTTTTTTCCCTACAGACTCTGCTTGAACTGCCCGATTGCAAAAGGCAAACACTAAATGACACTTTGTTTTACCAGATCACAGCATGTTTTTGTTAATTGAGAACAACAACAGCCTATATTCAGCATGAACTGCAACTGAGCATCTCATGTTAACCAAATGCCTATTGCTACAGTTACTATACATTTTACTGGGTCCAAAGGCCATTCTGTCTTCTGAAAAATAACATTAACATGATTTCTCTCACTCACTCACTCACTTGCAGAACTGCGTAATTTTATGAGAGTCGGGGAGGGGTGGGTGTGTGTGTGTGGGGGGGGGGGGGTGTATCCTATCTTCCTAACTCCCCATCCTATCTCATTATTATTATTATTATTATTATTATTATTAGCAGTAGTATTATTATTATGTCCAATTATTATAAAGTTATTTCAATCTAATAATTAACAAGATTTACAGCAGACTTTATTGAAACCCTTGTTAATAGAGAGATTCGTGGAAACCAGCATGGTTACACTCTTATGTATTTGTAACAGGTTATGTGACTGAAATAATTTAGGTTTCTATCATCAGCTGCTAGCTAATGGAGCCCAAGCTATAACAAATGCTCTCTCCTGTGTCAGTAATAGTGGTGCTAAACATTCATGTATGACTGTGAGCTCATGTATGTGGAAAAGGGAAAAAAAACAGCATACAAATTGTTTCAAACTATGTGGCTGGTTTCACATGTCTCTAAGAAAGAATGTCTTAATCTTATCCCTCCCTGGTGGCAGTGGGTGTGTGGGAATTAGCAGATGACCAAATTTGGGTGTCACGTCACTGTGTGGCTGAAGGAGAGAGCAGAGGCAAGGATGCAGAACTCAAAGCATGTTTATTGGCACACTGGGCACACATATCTAAAAAAGAGCCTAAAACACTTTAAGAATTAAAAACCCTATAGAGCTAAGCATGAGAGGACCAAGCACGAGATACTCAGATATTCTATAATGCGCAGAGGATACATTCTCACAAGTAAACAAGTCCTGAAATAAGGGGAATGCTCCACACTGTGTCACGCTGGGAGCATGTTTATATAGTCCCATAATCAGCTGCTAACGCCTTCACTTGTGGCCGCTTGACAGCACGTTGGCACTGCTTGCTGAGTTTCTTGGGCCCTGTAGGCATGGTGTTGTTTTTAAGGCTTGTGACCTCAAAAGCAGTAGGAATGAGACTCCAACTGCATTGAATATGGAGGGAGACAAGGGGAGAAAAATGGGGGAAAGTTACAAAGATTATGGTTAGGGGTGGAGCTAAAGAAAGGACCTTTCCTCATGAGTTCCTTTGTATTAAATTGAATAATACAGATATCACCCTCTGGTAACTTCACTCCTATAATAATATATTGTAACCAGATAACCATATTAGTCACTAGTAAAAATTAATACACATGACATACAAACATATAAAAAAAAGTGTGTTATTATGAAATATGAAGCACTCCCAAACATAAATTTTCCACCCAACAGTAAAATGTTGTAGATATTTTTATGCTCTTAAAGTAAGAAATAGAATAATAGACAGCTATGTCAGATATATTATATAATGGGGTGATTTTATCTGCACAGAGAAGCTTTTCATACAGATACCATTTGTCGAGGAATTGTGAGAAGGGGAACAACCTTGTAGCCAGTTTCCTTGGGCAGTGTACCAAAGAGAACTGATAAAGCTTTAAAGGACATGGGATGACACCAGCTACTCATTTTATTTTGTGTATAATTTATATACTGTATTAAATAGGTAAATGGTGTCAATTAAAGGAAAACCCAAATAAATGACAGGAGAAACAAGCACAGACACATATAGTACTTTGCAAAAGTCTTAGGTACATGCAGAGAAAAGCTGTTTTCAAAATTAATTAAACAAAACGTTTCTACATGAAAGCATTCATTCATTTGCCGAAACCCTTACTCCTACAGGCTGTGCCTATCTCAGCCATTACTGGGTGAAGGCAGTGTACACCCTGAACAGCTCGGCAGACCATTGCAGGGCCAACACACACACACACACACACACACACACACACAAACATTCACACCCATATGTAGGGGAAGTTCTGAACAGCCAATTAGCCTGATGTGCATCTCTTTGGACTGTGGGAGGAAACTGGTGTACCCAGAGGAAACCCATGCAAACACGTGGAGAAAATGCAAACTCCACACAGAAACACCCCGAGCCCAGGACCTTTCTGCTGTGATAGGTTTATGTGCTAACCACTATGCCACTGTGACGCCCACAGTGACTGATATATATATAAAACAAATAACAAAGTCAATCTTTGTTTTGATTGATTAACAGAATAGTAGCCTCTGGCATAGTTTGTGCCGCTTTATAAGGAAGTTTTACTGAGCATCTTGCAAAGCCATCCACAACAACATTTTTTTATGCTGTTTGTCTGAAATGTGGTCTTGTACAAAATATGCTGGTAAAATATTTCTGTACTAACTTTATAATATAGAAGTCATGAAGTAAAAAAAAAAACTATAACAATGTTTGTATGAGAAAAATAGATTGACTAGGAATTTGTCACAGTACTACAGCACATCTATTTTATTCTGACTCCAAACTCATGAGCTTGGCTTCAACATCGAGCATCACGTCCAAATATCAGCGGCTCAACTAGCTGTGATGATTTCTATGCTACAACATGCAATTAGTTTACAGCTCATGTGGGAGTATGATGATGATGACGATGGTGATGATGATGATGGTGATGTGTGTGTGTGTGTGTGTGTGTGTGTGTGTGTGTGTGTGTATGTATGCCTCATCTCTTCAAGGATCACTGTGTCTCTTTTCCCAATGCATAAATGCTCACTGAATGGTTAGTTGAGTATGAGAATAAAGTAAATCATATGTACTTTCAGGTTGCCAGATATCAACTGAATTGAATTCCAAGGTGAGACTGTAAACTGCCATATTACATTGCTTTCCAACACCATCAGCAAAACAGCAATTAAGGAAATATCTTTTGGAAGAATGGTTTTCATTCCTGTATAATTTTCAGAAAAATGTGCAATCTATGATATGGTGCAGTGAAGCTGTTCTTATGATTTGACATGCCCCAAAGCACTTTTTGGTAGGTGATCCTTAAATTTTATACATTTTATATACAAAAAGAAACAGCAGTGTGCTTGAATAATGATGAGAGATGTAGAAACAGGATGTTTTGGACAGAAGTGTTTCATGAGGCATTCAAATAAAGTGTTATGGGTGACAAATTAAAGAAAAAAAAAACATAAAATCCAATTCATATGAGAGATATGGGCGATAATGAAATGTATGCTGGTAATGGATGGGGTTTATTACCAGAGCCATTTCTCCCTCATCTCCACATCTCATCCAGCACTAAGGTTCTCAGTAGTGCCATGCCATCGTTATGAAATGAAATCAAACTTGTGAAGGACCTGCACTCAGATCAACCATCTGCTATGGTAATGACAGTGCTATACCGCTATGAATGAATGATGTGCTGTAATTTTTCAGCCATAAGGTAATTTAAGTTTTTGCACATTTTGGCTTCTTAGGATGCCAATGCGGATGATAATCTCCAAAATATTTCATAATCCTAATGAGTTTACAGATGTCAGAGTTATTATAATGGATGACAGCATTGGATTTCTAATGAACACAGATTCAGAGGGCAGATAAATGCCACCCTTTGATTTGTCCAGTGTGTGAAATTACACTGCACTTCATAAACTTCAATAGCAAACCAAAGATAAACTGGCTATTTCTATAAGCAGCAGGAGTAGAAGATTTCCAGAACTGAGATGATCCATTACAAAGCAGTATACATAAAAAAAAAAAAAAAAAAAAAAAAAAATA
>JAQMYF010000013.1:16686321-16701721 GCA_030014195.1 Neosilurus mollespiculum | reverse complement strand
AGTGAAATATATGCAAATGTACAGGCAATATAATGAAATATAATGTATTGCAGTGGCAATTTTTCTAGTAAAAGTCTGTCTGTAAAGTGTCTGTGTGCAGCAGTATATATACCTGTGTCCCAAGTATATATACCACTGTCCACAGATGTGCAAATTAGGCTCATTTAGGCAAGTTTACTGATTGTCACAGCTGTGTGCACAATCACAGTGATTGTAGGGCAGGTGTTCAGTCTTTTCCCTTTCATTTATGCACAAGATAATGCCATGTATTAAGTTTTCCTGAATTTAAGTCTTAGCACCTTCAAATAATGAGAAAATAATGAGAGCTCTTTGAACTCAACATGGTTATCAAGAACAATTCTCTCTCTCTCTCTCTCTCTCTCTCACACACACACACACACACACACACACACCACATTAAAATGTCGTCAGCTTCTAATTTATCACTGAATGCGCTGACCACTAACTGCACCCACAAATTACTGTTATGCAGATGCAGAGTATTACTTTATCAAATTAAAGCCTCTGGAATATTCATTAAAAAGTAGATACACTTCACCTAAATACAGCCTTGAAAAAGCACTAAAATGAATCAGTCAGTCTTATGTGATGAGCATCTGTTGAATCAATCAGCAGTAAAGAAGTACAAATCACATAGAACTGAGGCATGCGAACAAGTCAGCTACGTCTCTCTGTGTTTTCCCTCCCACAACCTCTCCATTATCTTTTTGTGTGTTTCGCATTTTAAATGACTTTCTGTTTTCTCTTTCTTTCTGTGTGTGTGTGTGTGTGTGTGTGTGTGTGTGTGTGTGTTTCACTTGCTAAATTAGCTTTTCTACCTGAGGACCTGCTCAAATTCCAATTGATTCCTGCTGTGTACAAGACAGAAACTGATCAGGATGAGGTTCTCGGGAGTCTGTGAGATGCTACTGTGGTTCCCTGACAGGCAGACGTAGATTGCTAACTGATAAAGTGCAGGAGTGCAGGGTGAGATCAAAGCACTCGAAGGTTTCATTGGCAGGGAGAGGCAGCACTACCCAGCATGTAGCATGTGTTCAGAGAGAGCTCACCTCACTGATGTTGCAGTTGCTGGTGTGAAGGGATCCTGCACATGCTGACTACAGGGTATTCTATCTTCCGGGGAAAACACGTGCAGATTGAATTTTTAAGGGGTTGAGGGGATGCAATGGCCCTAAGCTCATATTCCCACCCTCCCTTAGAGGCAGCCAGTTGAAATAGTCACACAGGATGCAAAACACTGAGGAAGAAAATCACTATTATAATATAATGATAGAGCCTGGGTGAGCTGTATTGAATCAGTTATTCCTACTTTATCATGTACTGACTAGAATAATTGTGCGTCAAGGAAACCTTGATTGCCAGTTTTGTTTTTACCCTGAAGCTGAAGTTTCCCCTCTGGGAATTTGCTTGGCCACAATACCTCATTTTGCATTAGGCCTTAGATGGACATTTGAGTGTTAGTTAATTAAAACCTGGATATAGCATGACAAATAAGCTTGACTGAAGGATCCTACAAAAGAAATATGTAGATGACTGATTGCAGAGACTGATTGCATGAGAAGTCAAGTTGCAGTGTTTGGTTACCCAGGGGTAGGTAACATTATATGCGCTAACAACTTTTGTGTAATAATACTGAAACCTTCTTTTTTTCCTCAACGTGATTGCTACAGTTTAATTACGATGAAAGGCATATAATGCCTTCACTATTAAAGTGCCTGGAGGCACAGTGTGGTTGTGGTGAGCACGCCTGCCTCACAGCAAGAAGGTCCTGGATTTTTCCCCGTGCTTGCGTGGGTTTCCTCTGGGGTACTCTGGTTTCCTCTCACAGTCCAAAGACATGCACATTAGGCTACTTGGCTGTTTCAAATTGCCCCTATGTGTAAGAGTGAATGGTTGTGTGTGTTTTGCCCTGCAACGGACTGGTGAACTGTACCTTGTCTTCGCCCAGAACATTCTGTTCTGCTCACCACATTTTGAAAGAGCGATTATTTAAGTTAGTATAGACCTACTGTCTGTATGAACCAGTCTAGTAACTCTCCTCTGATCTCTCTTATCAAAAATGTGATTCAGCCTACAGAACATAGGATGAATGATTTATTGACTGCTTGATTTGTTTGTGGTTAGAAAAACTGCCTCATAGCAAGAAGGTCCTGGGTATGGGTCCTGTGATCAGCAAGGGTGCTTCTGTGTGGAGTTTGCATGTTCTCCCCGTGCTTGTATGGGTTTCCTCCAGGTACTCCGACTTCCTCCCATAATCCAAAGACATGCACATTAGACAAATTGTTTGTTCAAAATTGTGACTTCGATAGGCTCTAGCCTCCCCACGACCCATAACAGGAATGACTGATTTGTTTGTTTGTTTGTTCCTTAATTCTTCCAGCAGCAACATTCTGTGTAAACACTAGAGATCATTGTGTGTGAAAATCCCAACCTCACCAACCATGCAATCGTTAAATCATAGAAATCATACTTCCTCCTCATTCTGATGTCTTGTGTGAACTTTGAATGTATAATTACATGGGCAATGAACTACTATTATCTCTAGAACAACTAATAGATAAAACTCTCAGGATTGAAATTAGGTAATGATTGGTATATGTATTTCTTTCTTCATTGCATTATCACAAATTTCATTGTGTTCTTTTTGCCCTAAGTGATGATGACCAGACATTTAAGATCTGGATGGAGTAGAAACCCTTATAAGCCTGAGGCATGTCATGATGGTAATGTCCCTGCTCGCAGTAATGGAACGGAACTGTAATGGAAATTGCTATACCATTACTCACACATGTACACTTTTGGGTTTTGCTAATGGTACTGTGTACATCTCAGCTTTCTATTACACTGTAATGAAGCACTGAAAACCCAACCATGCAGATAATTGGTTCATAACTTGAAACATCTGCAGGAGCAAAAACAATATCTGAGATTAAAAAAACGTGTGATATGCACAAGGTACCAAATGAAGGGAGGCCAGGCTGACTGCGTTATTTGCAGAATCTATTTGAAAGCAATTGCAGAGGTTTCATTGCAAGTGTGATGGTGTGTGGTGGAAATGAGCATTCTTGCATGGGGATCTGATCAGCACAGGCTGGCAATCACAGCCTCAATGAAATTACTGTGCTTCCTTTGCACTGATTCAGATCCTCAGTGAAAAATAGACGATCCATCGTTGATTTACAGAAACATTGACTGATTAGAAAAAAGGTTGTCCATGCAGTGCTGAATACTTTGCTATACATGCAGTGCAGAACAATACATTTTAATAGCCCACTCAAAGGGTATCTAAATTGACAAAAAGTAAGATGGCAGTAGAGGAAAGAGTGTGAAAGTGACGTCGAGAACAAGACCAAAAAAAGACACGCCAGATACGCCAGTGGTTTTGATGGATTTCCTCATCAAAAGCTCGTCACGCGGCATGGCAGCTCTCTATTTTACACCTGACCTTCTCCTCTTAAATACCCTGTATCACAGTAGCAAGGTAAGCAGGTAAGCGCTTTGTGGGGTGCAGCATGCGAGCCAATGTGACGAACTGATATCCACACTGAGAAACCATGTTAACTGAAGATCCGTGTCGCAAACCACATACTACTATTTTATGCTTTTACTCTCACTCATTTTCTGAACCTCTTAATCCTATTAGGGTCATGGGAAGGCTGGAGCCAATCTCAGCTGACACTTGGCGAAGGCAGGGTACACCCTGAACAGCTCACCAGAGAGAGGGCCAGTACACACACTCAACCATTCACACTTACACCTACAGGCAATTTGGAACAGCCAGTTAGCCTAATGTGCATGTTTTTTTGGACTGTGGGAGGAAAACCAGGGTACCCAGAGGAAACCCACGTAAGCACAGGGAGAACATGCAAACTCCATACAGAAACACCTGAGCCCGGGCCTTGAATCCAGGACCTTCTTGCTGTGATGCAGATGTGCTAACCACTACTCCACTGTGCCGACCTTTATGTTTTCAGTATTAGGAAAAAATGTAATAAAGTTTACAATGTATTATTACAATACACTAGTAGTTGAAGGATCCATAAAGTTGTATGCTTTGTAGAAATCTCTATCCGTGATAAAATAAATCTACTAGTGGCAGCATGGTAGCTAGAGAGTGTGAACTGAGTGAAAAATCTCTTCTGGAGGCAAATGATGGAGCACAGGGATGTGACTAATGTGTCTGTGTCATGCTAGCAATATGCACTGTGCAATACTGCTTAATGGGATGGGAGAATGCGGTTTGGATGAATTTACCAGGACGTAGCAACAAGATCCTGTGTGAGCAGTATATGAATTCCAATAAGGGAGAGGAATTGGATTTTGTTTATTTCATGCAAAGACGAATTAGTATTAATACTTTCCCTACATAACCTACAAATCTTTTTAAGTTAAAATCAAGTTATGTTCAGAAACTGCCTTAAAAATACAGTTTAGAAAAGAAATGCCATATTGGTTTGATATAATGACATAGCACATTTTTAAGCAACTTACATCAAGGCTTCCATAATACATTTTTAAATAGACAAGTTATGTGTAGGATATATACAAGAGTGATACCATACTGGGACATCCCTACAAGACCCATGGCTTAATGTCTTTTTTTGATTTTGCTATACTGTATTAATCCCACAAGGGAATTTATTGCCTCTGCATTTAACCCATCCAAAGTGAGCACACACATGTAAACTGTGAGCACACACACTCGTAGCAGTGGGCTGCCACACAATTGAGACACCCGGAGAGCAGTAGGGGGTTAGGTACCTTGCTCAAGGGCACTTCAGCCATGAAGGTGGAGGAAGGGAAGGTGCAGCTCACTCCCCCACCGCCACACATTTTTCCTGCTGGTTCAGGATTCGAACCAGCAACCTTTCGGTCCCAACGGTGCTTCTCTAAACATTAGACTACAGCTGCCCCCAATATTGTTTGTAATCAAGGTATACTGACCTGGGCAAAATTCTGAGGCACATGCACAAAAATAGATGCAAAGCAAAAATGCCTTAATTTTTCCTTACAATTAAATTAAATAGTTTCTAGATAAAAACAGTATAAAGAGTGGCGGAGTACACTGTGGACATCTTATGAGATTGGTTGTGTGTCTCATGAAAACTAGAATTTTTCATAAAATCTTAACCAAATGTGGGTTTTTGGCCAGCTGAATAAATCCAGGATGGTTTTGAATCAATTTTTAACATTGCGCAATAGCTCAAGATGGTGGAAGTCACCCAGAATGTGCCACAAGAAAAAAATACAGAGTAAAAAAAGTCACTGTAGAACAGGCCACAAGGAGGCACCATAAATATATATAATCTGTCACTGTAACCTATGTAAAGACAAGATTGCTCTAACTTGGTAAGGGTTTGTAATCTTTGAGTGCATTTCTATTTGCTGTTGTTGTTGTATACAAAACTCAGCAGCCTTCATTATGTTTTTTGTTCCATAATGTGCTGCTTTCTAAACTGATATAGACATTTTTCCTAGTACTATATTTCATTCCTGTTGGAAAAAAATCCTTGTAAATATAAAATGTCTTTTGGCTCATTATTGTAAAAGTCATACAATTAGTGTATATAAGAAAATTAGGTTGTGTCAGCATGGTAGATCAGTGGTTGGCACTGTTGCCTCACAGCAAGAAGGTTTGGCCCTGTCTCTATGGAGTTGCATATTCTTCCTACGCTTGCATGGGTTTCCTCCAAGTACTCCAGTTTCCCCCAACGGTCCAACCAAATGCACATTAGTTTAACTGGCTACTCTAATTTAACCATACGTGTAAAGTGAGAGTGAACGGTTGTGTGTGAATGGTTGTATTAGCCCTGCAGTAGACTGGTGACCTGTTCGGGTGTACCCCGCCCCCACCTGAATTCAACTGTGACTGACTCCAACTTCCATGCAGTCTCAATGCATAAGCACTACAGATAATGGATGGCTGAGTGGATGAATGGAAAATAGCATGCCTAAGACTTATACACAATACTGTATGTAATTTTTTTGTCCATTTTGCAAGATAAGAATTGTCAATGGAATTTCATTTTCACTACTTATTGGACAGTGTATTTTTGCCTTTGTCTACTGACAGCATGACATTTAAACTTCAGCAAAAAAGAAAGGAGAACCTTACCAATTTCAGTAATTTATTTAAGTGGAAGTTGTACACACATTAATTTGTTCATACAGAGTTAATGGAAAGAAATGCTGTTTTCTATCATTTTTAAGCACTTTAATTTGTTACTTAAAATCATTTGGAAAGATATATGTATTTAGGCTTACTGTATTTGTAGCAGTATGGGAAATGTGCATAAATAGTCAGCACAAAGTAAGAGGGGTTATTAAAAGCCTCAGTTAATGCCAGCCTGATGCATTGGCTGGTACTGAGTGGTTTTAATTCAAGATGCAATCTTTTTTTATTTATGTACACCATAGCCCCAAGACACCATTCCAGAAGGGGATCATTTTCTGATTCTGTGAAAAAGTTTGTTTTGAATGAAAACCATTAGGAGAATAATGTGGCAAAACTGTTACATTAACTGTTTAGTTGAGCTACATTGTTTTACCTTTTTTGACCCTTCCATGCATACATTTATTGCAGGGACTGCAGTATATGTGCATGAGTTTGAATCAACAAGACAGATGGGTACGTTGATGGATGTGACTGTACAGCCAGTGAAAGGGCAAAAAAAAAAAAAAACCTGCTGTAGAGTGGTGTGTGTGCAAATGTGCCTCCTTTAATTCAGCAAGCAGTTGCCATGCTGATTATGCTGATTAGTGCAGATTCTCTGAATGCCATCTGTCAGAGAGAGAAAGAAAGAGAGAGACGAGAGCTTTAGTATCAGAGTAAGATGAGGAGGAGGAAGATTTTAGCTTGAACTGGACCATTCATTCAGGTACATCACCTTTGCTGGCTTTCCAAGAAGAGAGGGGATTAATACAGCTCTGGACAAGGCCTCTGCTGCTGACTGAGCCTGCTGTCCTTTTCTGAGATATGACTTGAAAAAAAATGTGGTTCAGTACCTGATTAAACCTAGTAAGCTATGGCTTCTGTGTACCTGATTACGTGGCATTGGGTAGGATCAGGCACAACAGCAAACCGAGCCTTTTCATTTGTCAGAATTTAGCAGTGAAATGAAATTTGTTTTCATGCGTTTTAACTGTTTAGAAGCCAAAAAAGTAGCAGAAACTGGCAACGAAAGAAAGGAGACTGCTGCAAACAAATATATAGGGTCTCTGGATGTAAAAGATCACTGACAACCAGACTCTGGGCGAAGGCGGAGTACACCCTGGAGAGCTCGCGGGCCAACACACACACAACCATTCACACTCACACCTAGGGGCGATTTGGAACCGCCAATTAGCCTACTGTACATGTTTTGGACAGTGGGAGGAAAACAGAGTACCTGTAGGAAACCCACACAAGGAGAACATGCAATGCGCTGCAGTTTTTACAGTTCTCGCAATCGTCGCCACCACTTTCCATGCAGGAATAAATGGACCTGGAGAGATAAACAAAACGCAAACAAGGGGACTATATAGACTTGGATTAACTGCCTCTCAAAATGAATGCCAATCACTATCACAAGACAAGAAAATGCCATTTTGATGAATGTGGTCATATACAGTTAAGAAACTACAAACTGTTTTAGATGCATTGCCTGTTTTAGGCCTGTAGATTACTTCCCTCATGGACTTACTTTTCTCTATGCCTCTCAAATGCAACTAATACCACAAAAGAATGGGAAATCGAAGAGCTCCCGCAGCCCTCAGGCAAAAATGTGGACTAGCCACTTGAGAAGATTGGCGATATTAGGTTTTAGCCAGAGCTGTTTTTGTAACTGGATGAAGGAAAAAAAAACATGGGTTTAATGAAGGCTGGAGAACTTGAGCGTTTCAGTATTACATGTCCTTCACATTTAGGAAGCCCTAGAGGAGCTTAATTCATAGGCCAGTGCTGAGGGTATTGTCGGGAAATGTACTGTGTGCTGGTTAAGACCAAAATTGTCCCATCAGGGCAGGATATTTTCTACACTGTGGCAACAGCGTTTGCCGCACTGACATTGGATCAACTTCTTTCATAACTCTCTCACCTCTCTTATTTGCTCTCTTATTTTTAATCCTATTAGGGTCGTAGGGAGGCTGGTGCCTATCTCAGCCAACACTGGGCAAAGGTGGGGTACACCCTGAACAGCTCGCCAGACCATTGCAGGACCAACACACACATACACACACACACACACACACACACACACACACACACACACATGCAACCATTCACACTCACACCTAAGGGCAATTTAGAACAGCCAATTAGCCTAACATTCATGACTGTGGGAGTAAACAGGAATACCTGGAGGAAACCTAAGCATGCGTGGGGAGAACGTGCAAAGTCCCCACAGAAACGTCCTTGCTGAGCCCGGGACTCAAACCCAGGACCTTTTTGCTACAAGGCGGACACACGAACCACAATGCCACTGTGTCACCCCTTTAGTAACACCACTTGCTTAATCAACTTTAGCCAGTGCATTCAGAGAGCATTCAGATCACCTCTTACATAAATATTAAAAGTAAGCAGAAATTATTTTTTTTAAAACCTGCGAAAATAAAGAGTACTTTGTGGCATAGAGTTGTTTTTCATGTGCTTGAAATAGTCGTGTTAAATATGCATGCTACCTGAAGTTTTTTAGCCACTCAGTGGGCAGGAATAGGTGTAAGCCATAAAGAGACTGAGGTGCTGATCTGGGTAAATCCAATGTAAGTGAGCTCTTTGAAGGCGTTGTGATTTAATAAGCTCAGCAACCATTTCAGAGATGATGAGATTCTAATGTTTTTCAATCTGGTTGCAGTGCATTAGGAAGAAAGTGTGGTTAAAAACAGCTTTTCTCTTTACTGTCAGATATTGGGCCAGCTTTGAGTATGTTTGCTTTAAGCTCTTATCAGAGCCAATTACACTGAGTTCTACTAACTCCCTTCATCGTCTGATCAGAACAGAAAACATCTCATGTACACATCTAGGGAGGAACATGCAGACTGATGCTCCGGGCTCTTCATTACCCCTTCAGAAGCTATTGGTCTACTTGATCAGATTTCTTATACTCTCTCTCTCTCTCTCTCTCTCTCTCTCTCTTTTCTCTCCTACATTTTCACCATCTGTTTATGTCACATTTACCAGCAGCTGAACAGGTGAAGACTATGTTTGATTAACTGGCAAGGGAAATAATATCAGGAACATTTATACAAACATGGAGTATTTGTGTTGTTCTGGGAAATCCAATTGATATTGTTGTGGCTGATTTCTGGCAAACATCCAAAAAGTTTGATCCAACTTTTTCTGCCAGTAATATAGTTTCTGATGTCTACTTTGGCCCTGCAGTGGTCTGGTAAACTCTTCTGGGTGTACCTTGGCTTTGCCTGGAGTCGGCTGGGATATAAATGGCTGCAGATATAAAACAGTCTATCTGTCCAAAGATATCTAAACCTTTGTAGCTACTGTAGTTAAGTGAGCTTTTTCCAGTGTAATGAATGCTAATGTTATTTGATCACATTTTGGGGTAGCTTTGTGTCATAGTAAATGGAACTTAAGTTGAACCAGTCCGGCTTGTGATCAGATACCAGCTGCCGAAATGTCTATGACATGCTTGTGCCATCCTCAAACAGAAACGTGTGCTTATAAGCTGTACAGGTGACAGTGGTTTTAAAATATTTTAATGACCTTATTAAAAACATTAATAATAAATGTAATCAACAGAACTCTGAATTAATTAATGATAATTCAGTATTAATGTTGGTGTGAAGAGAGATCAGTGGCGTGAAGAGACAGTGACGAGGCTTGTTTTTTATGATGAGTGACTTTTACGTCATGGGAATGACTGATGTGGATGATACTAATAAGCAAAGTGAAAACTCATTTCCTATTTTAAATTCATAATTGTTAGTATTATGAAAATATTTCTCTTAATTAAAAGTTCTAATTAGATCTATACAAATATAAAATTATGTAGCATGTACAGGTGACCTAAAGTGCATGTTTTTGGATTGTGGTAGGAAACTGCAGTACCAGGATAAAATGCTCACAAGCACAGGGAGAAGATGCAAACAGACAGAATGGCCCTTGTTGGCTGCTGGGTTCAAACCGAGAGCCTTCTTGCTGAGAGGCGAGAGTGCTAACCACTGACCCACTGTGCTGCCTAGGGACATTTCAGTGGAGCTCAATACTTGTGCAAATGTTGTAAAGCCATGAGCTCGATTTTGCATCCATACTCACGTGTCCAATGCGAGTGTGCTGCTAGTGTTGACGCTGACTGCACTTGCACTTTGCTGAAAATGTTCTTGTTTAATCAGACGTTTTTCTTCTTGAGGAGAAATAAGTTTTCAAATATCATTGAAAAGACAGTTAATTTTATTATTGCTGTTTCTTTACTGAAAATAAATGCAAACATTTTCAGAGGTCAGCTCTCAGCCAGTGCCTAAATATATTTTATTATGAACATGCCATGAAAAAATGATGCAAAACCCTATTCTTTTATGTATGGAGCTTTAATTAATTGTTACTGATATACTGATTTATATAAAAGATATTTTCAATGAAATATCTGGCTATTAATAATGATTGACAGTATTAAAACAATTTTGAAATCTTTTTCAAGGTGGAAGTAAAGTCCTTTATTTAAGCCTGTCATATCATGAGGTTCTCAAGGTTTTTTGTCCTTTTTCTATTTTATGTTTAGAAAAGAAAGAGGGACAGGGAAAAAAATTTACAATTTTATACAGGGAACCTTTTTTTGCTACACTTCTGCAAAAGCAGAAACAACCCTTGGTGCCCCCTGCTTTTCCTCACTGCTTTACATGAATGTAATTTTATTCTGTGGCTTTGACCTTGATTTCATTGAAGTGCTCTGTCCTGATTCTCCAGGCAGTTTTCACTACTGCAAAGAACCAAAAACCAAATGCCATATGTACAGCTGCTGTAAGATACTGCAGGGGACAAAATACAATATAGAGGGAGAGAGAGAGAGAGAGAGAGAGAGAGAGAGATAGAGAGAGAGAGATGCAGTTAATAATACATTACAGAACAAGCATGGCAAAAACTTGGACTGGAATGTTAGAGCTGCTTTAGGATCCGTTAGCCTCAGGCACTGGGGCCTACAGTACTGAATAGCCTTCAGGTATTTTACCTCATCTAGTCCATCAACTTAAGCCTCACCTACCCATATAACAACCATCAACTATACATACAGACACTCAACAAATTAAAGGAAAAATCAGTATCTGTGGCGGCCATTTAGAGTGAAATAACAACAAATCAATGCTGTTATTCTGACTGATCACCAGTAATTTAAATTATTTATTAATCCATGATCTGAATGTCTTATTTTTCAGGTATGAATATGCAGACTTTTTTGCAGATAGCTGTAGAAGTGTTATACATAGCATAAAATGCTGTATTTGTTACATATTCACTGAACCTTCCAGACAACCATTTTCCTTTTACACAGAATAGCAACTTATAATAAATACGTCAGGTGGTCTTCATGTTAACAATTATTTTTCCCCCAGGCCTGAACAGAAAGGTTCCTCTGGTACCACCTTGTGGCTAATGCAAATCAGAGGTGATTGTGTAAGCAAAGCTTTAGAGTTTCTGCTTTTTAGTGGGGTGTCTTCAGAGACCCTTGCAGTTCTACAGGCCTTTCAGATTTAATTTGGTTTGGATGAGCACGGTTATTAGTGGTGAAGAGCGGCTGTGTCAGGCAGATCTGTAATGGGGCTCCTGCAATGCAGCCTCTGATAACATCTAATTAGCTGCTGTCCATCTTCAATGCTAATAGCATACGCACTGCTCAGAGGAAGCCTGGCCCCAAAATTAGAGCTTCACACTATCTATTGTCATAGCTAAAGAAAAGATAGATACAGCCAATGCCTTAAACAGGTAATAAAAGTCCACATAAAGTCCAGGATACAAAGGAACTGGTACTCTACACATATATGAATAGGCAAGAATATGTACGAATTATCTTCAGGTTTTATTTTACTTTATTTGGGAGAGAGGTATAAAGCCTAGGCAACACAATGGCAAAGTGGTTCTCACTTCCACCACACAGCAACAAGGGTTCATGCATGAAGGCGTTTCTGTGTGGAGTTTGTATGTTCTCCCTGTGCTTGTGAAGGTTCTTTTCACAGTCCAAAGACATGCACATCAGTCTTAGTGGATATTCTTGATTGCTCTTAGGAGTAAATGTGAGTGTTCCCCTGTGATGCTCTGTCAGACTGTTCAGGGTGTACCTCACCTTTGCCTGGAGTCAGCTGGGATGAACTCCAGTCTCTCTTTTACCCTAATAAAGATGGGCAGGGGAGACTCAGGGGTTAAAACTCTGAGTTACTGATCCAAATCTACAATACCACCATGCTCCCTCTGCTGGGAACTTGTGTAACGCTCTCAACCCTCAATTGATCGGTTGTATAAAAATTATAATTGTAAGACACTCTGAATAAGAGCATCTGCCAAATGCTGTGAATTCAAATGCAGGATAAAGCGGTGCGGGAAGTGAAATGAAATATAAAGCCTGTAGTACAAAATTGAAGGTATGGAGAGGTCAGGTTAGGACACAAAGAATAAACCACCAAAAATGCTAGCCAAGGGGGAAAAAGAAGAAAAAAAAAGAGGAAGAAGAATGAGGAGGAGGAGGAGGTGGTGGTACTGTGAAAAACTTTAGGACAACAAGCAATATTGTATTGACTCAAACTGGTTACGTCCTTTGGGAGGAATTAACACGGACACAGGCAGGACGAAAAGGATAAATTTAAAATGCAAGCCAAAAACCCTGGGAAAAAAAACGTGTTAGCTGGATGTGTCCCTGAAGAGAGCAGATAAAGAAACCTTCTGAAAGTGTCAATGTATCATCCTGACAGGCAACAATAAGGATTTCTTTAAGGTTAAGATGAGATTCACAAAACAAACGGATAATGACAAAAGCTTGTCGCAGACATGTGAATCTTTGGGATTGTCTTAAAACAACAAGTCTTTTCTGAAACCTCAGAATGGTCACATAAATATGTGACTAGTTACTATTTGTATTCAAACTGTATTTCTGAGGGACAGGAAGGTGTAGTCAGGGCAGTGTGGGTGCTTCAACACCACCACCCCCCCCCACACCCCCCACACCCCAATTCTCCTTGCTCTGCGTGTAAAAAGTTATTAAAGCACCATCTTAGCATCAAAGTCACAGGTAAGTCCCTTTTCAGTGGCACAGCTCTCATTTCAACTTCAATAGAATTTCATTTCCCTATCTAGCTCCCCAACCCATCCCTTTCACCCCTACACTGCAAGGTGGTCAGAGAATTGAAAGGGAAAAGGTGGTGGTAGGTGGTTGGTGTGTGTGTGTGTGTGTGTGTGTGTGTGTGTGTGTGTGTGTGTGTGTGTGTGAGAGAGAGAGAGAGAGAGAGAGAGAGAGAGAGAGAGAGATTTTGAGTTATTGAACTAATAGATCACATTTAGGTTTAAGAATAGCATTGGTTAGCTGAATTTACAATTATGTCAGTAGAACATGTGTGTTAAAGATATATATCTCAGATAGAATATAGAACAGAGGTAAAAGATAAATGAAAAGCGTCTAGATTTGTATAACACAGACAAAAAAGCAAATCAAAAACATTTACACCATATTCTCACCATTTGATAGAATAGGTGTGATGCAATTATATATATATACAAATATAAATGTATGTATAACCACCATGCTCCACTGTGAGAAAATACTGTAAAACACTGGGAAACCTAGAGATACATATGCTACCAATTCTGCTTTTCATATATTCTCATCACTCATCACCTCATCAAGTAAATAATGCACAGGCCGTTTTAGAATCCTGTACATTTTGCTCTTTCCTTTTACAATTTTTTCCTTTTATTTATCATTTTTTTATTGTAAATAAATGAATAATTTAGAACACCTTACCAGGCACTGACAATATAAATGCATCATGCAGCAATGCCCCAGCTTCCTGGGATTTGACACTATATTAAACGTATGTGGACAGCTTAGCAATCACACACATATGTGCTTTTTCTCTTCTCTTTTCTTTTTTTACATTCCATTTCAAATGTTCTCCCACTTTGCTGTTATAAAACCCTTCACTCTGCTGAAAAGGCCGCTACATTTTAAATCGTGGCTGTGAGGATTTGCCTGTTTAGCTACAAGGGAATAGAGATTTTTGCGATCACCCATAATGCATTGTGTGATTATACTGGTTCCGTTATGCAACATACCGTATACATTGTGAAAATGTCAAGTCAAAGCCCATCAAATGTAACGTCTCCTGAAGAAGAAGAAGAAGTCTCCCAGTGGAAATGATTGCTGGGTTGTGAGCGAGGTGCACAAAATGAAGGAAATTGAATTTGAGAATGGAACACAATCTTCTCTGATCATTTTAAGAGTGGTATATTACCCTTTAAATAAATACTATGGATTTATTTGTAAGTAGTTTTAACTGTGATTTACCCTGAACTCGACATCACAGAGTTTACATTCAAACAGCATGAGCTTATACACATATATATATATATATATATATTGTCACACTTAAATGTTTCAGATCATCAAACAAATTTAAATATTAGTCAAAGACAACACAAGTAAGCATAAAATGATGTTTTTAAATGAAGGTTTATATTAATAAGGGAGAAAAAATCCAAACCTACATGGCCCTGTGTGAAAAAGTGATTGCCCCCTAAACCTAATAACTGGTTGGGCCACCCTTAGAAGCAACAACTGCAATCAAGCGTTTGCGATAACTTGCAGTGAGTCTTTTACAGTGCTATGGAGGAATTTTGGCCCACTCATCTATGCAGAATGGTTGTAATTCATTACATTGGAGGGTTTCAAGCATGAGCCGCCTTTTTAAGGTCATGCCTCAGCATGTCAATAGGATTCAGGTCAGGACTTTGACTAGGCCACTCCAAAGTCTTCATTTTGTGTTTCTTTAGCCATTCAGATGTGGATTTGCATTGTCCTGCTGCAGAACCCAAGTTCGTTTCAGCTTGAGGTCACAAACAGATGGCCGGACATTCTCCTTCTGGATTTTTGTGTAGACAGCAGAATTCATGGTTCCATTTATCACAGCAAGTCTTCCAGGTCCTGAAGAAGCAAAACAGCCCCAGACCATCACACTACCACCACCATATTTTACTGTTGGTATGTGTTCTTTTTCTTAAATGCAGTGTTACTTTTACACCAGATGCAATGGGACACACACCTTCCAAAAAGTTAAACTTTTGTTTTGTCAGTCCACTGAGCATTGTCCCAAAAGTCTTGGGGATCATCAAGATGTCATGTCATGTCATTTTCTGAACCGCTTAATCCTAATTAGGGTCGCGGGGAGGCTGGCGCCCATCTCAGCC
>JAQMYF010000013.1:16668770-16681057 GCA_030014195.1 Neosilurus mollespiculum | reverse complement strand
TTGTCTTTGACTAATATTTAAATTTGTTTGATGATCTGAAACATTTAAGTGTGACAAACATGCAAAAAAAAAAAAAAGAAATCAGGAAGGGGCAAACAACTTAAGGGTTAGATACCTATTTTTATGTAAATAATGATACAAAATGTAATAACATTTTATGTATACATATTGATTATGTAGCCAGATGGATTTCTTGCTTATTTTGAGTTTGTTCTGCCACAGACAGATTCACATGGAACAGATGAAAGAATTAGTCTCTGTTGTCAGGACTCAAATCAGAACTAATTTAATTGAAATGAAAGGCAGGTAGGAGAAGGCATAGGGAAGCATTCATTTGATTACAATAAGATAGAATCAGTCCCACTGTTCAGCCTTTGAAATGATCCAAATGCAAGACAATGAGCATCGTTCTCATTCCGATAACAGTAAAGCAAGCATAGCTGACTTTATTAGGGAGCCAAAGGAACGTTCACATGAAAATCCACCAGAGAAAAATTGACCTTCTTAAGTGGCACTAAGGGCGGCATGATAGCATAGTGGTTAGCACGTCCACCTCACAGCAAGAAGGTCCTGGGTTTCTATGTGAAGTGTACATGTTCTTGTACCCATGCTTATGTGGGTTTCATCTGGATACTATGGTTTCAGCCCACAGTCCCTGGGTGTGAGTGTTAATGGTTGAGTGCATTGGCTATGTTATCGTCTGGCAAGCTGTTCAGGGTGTACCCCACCTTTGCCCAGTGTTGGCTGAGACAGGCTCCAGCCTCCCCCATGACCCTAATAGGATTAATCAGTTCAGCAAATGAGTGAGAGAAGTGGCACTGCTATCATGTTGATAGACAGATTCTCCATCACCCTGTGCTGTTCCATGAGTTAGTTGATGTTTGTCACACTTGTGATCATATCATATTAAATTTAAATGAAGACATAACCTCCAACAACCATCTCTCATTGAATTGTAGCCATCCCCTAGCTTCACATACCTTCAAAATACCTGGGGAAATTATGAAATGACACTCTGCCAAATCCGTGGGTAACTGGCAAGTTCCTGGTGTAGGTACAAAGGACTGATGCATGCTTAAAGGTTGCACAGTGCTGGAAGACTTGATCTTAAATGGAGTTGTGAAGCTTTGGGCAGAATCCAACTAGACAACCGAGAGGGAAAGCTGGTTTCTCCTTGGGAGGAGTGGTGAGCATGAGTAAGCAGCCTCCAGTGGACTCACATTAAAAACCAAACGTGCACATCTCAGGGGCTCTTCAAAGCAAAGGCAAGTGAGTGCTATTAATCCCAGGCTTTTCATGTGAGGAGCTGAGGTGACTGCTTTTTCTGTGTGCCTGTAGGAGAAATAAGGTAATTAGATGACATGTTGTAGCTTTTATTGAGCTAGTTTGCGCCTCATCTGAAGCTTTCTGTTGGCATGAAAAGGGGTGGCAATGAAACCATTTTATTACACAACTCATTTGAATATTTGATACTGATTGGTCAGTCATGGCTTTCAGCAATGTGTTATTTCTTTATAACACACATCACTGTTAAATATAAAAGACCATTGAAAAGAGCATGTCATTAGTAGAAAGCAATAAAATATTTTAAAATATAAATACAGTCATTTTGAATCAATATTTCATGTCACATTTTTTATTTATTTGGTAAATAAATCTCTTCATCTTCATCTTCATCCGCTGGTTCCGTGGTCAGCTCACAGGGGGCAGCAGCCTAAGCCGTGAAGTCCCGACATCCCTCTCCCCAGCCACTTCCTCCAGCTCTTCCGGGGGGACACCAAGGCATTCCCAGACTAGCTGAGAGACGTAGTCACTCCAGCCTGTTCTGATTTGACCCTGGGGTCTCTTCCCTGTTGGACATGTCCAAAACACCCCACCAGGGAGGCATTCAGGAGGCATTCTAATCAGAGGCCTGAGCCACCTTAACTGGCTCCTCTCAAAGTGGAGGAGCAGCGGTTCTGCTCATCATGGATGACAGAACTTCTCACCCAATCTCTAAGGGAGAGCCCTGCCACCCTGCGAAGGAAGCTCATTTTACCTTCTTGTATTCTCGTTCTTGTTCTTTCATTCACTACCCAAAGCTTGTGACCATAGGTGAGGGTAGGAAAGTAAATCGACAGGTAAATTGAGAGATTAGCCTTCTGGCTCAGCTTCCTTTTCACCAAGACGGACCAGTACATGCTACACTTTACAGCAGAGGCTGCACTAATCTGCCTGTCGAACTCCCGCTCCATCCTTCCCTCACTTGTGAACAAGACCCAGAGATACATGAACTCCTCCAATTGGGTCAGGACCTCATTCCAGACCCAGAGGGTTCATTCTACCCTTATCTGGCTGACAACCATGGCCTCGGACTTGGAGGTGCTGATTTTCATCCCGGTCGCTTCACACTCTTTGAATTGCTCCATCGAGAGCTGGAGGTCCCAGCTCGATGAAGCCAAAAGGACAACGTCATCTGCAAAAAGCAGAGACGAGATCCTATTTTAGTATTCTATTCCAATATCCTATATTAGAAATTCTATCCATAAAAATTATGAACAGAACCAGTGAAAAAGGACAGCCTTGGCACCCCCCCAAAAACTGGAAACAAATTCCCATGCCCCCTCCAGGATCCTGTAGAGTGTAAAGAGCTAGTCAAGAGTGCCCAGACCGGGACGAAAGCCATATTATTCCTCCTGAATCAGAGGTACAAACATTGTCCCCTATTTTAGAAAGGGAGACTACCAGCCCGGTTTGCCAATCCAGAAGTATAGCCCCAGATGACCACGCAATGTTGTGGAGAGATGTGTCAACCAAGACAGTCCTACAACATCCAGAGTATTGAGGTATTCAGGGCAGATCTTATCCACCCCCGGAGCATGGCCACCGAGGAGCTTTTTAACTACCTCGGTGACCTCTGCCCCAGTGATGGGCAGACCCCCCCTCTGAAACCCCAGGCTCCTTCTCTTTCACAGAGGGTGTGTTGTTGAGATTGAGGAGGTCCTCGGAGTATTCCTTACACCTCCCGACAACATCCCACTGTAAACAGTGTTTGTGGAGTACTGCTTCCCCCTCCTGAGGTGCCGAATGGTGGCCCAGAACCTTTTTGATGCCAACCAATAGTCTTTTTCCAGGCCCTCACTGAACTCCTCCCACACCCAAGATTTTGCTTTGGCGACAGCCGTGCTGCAGCATGTTTGGCCTGCCGGTACTTGCCTGCTGCCTCAGGAGTCCCACAGGCCAAAAGGACCTGATAGGCCTCCTTCTTCAGCTTGACAGCCCCCCTCACCATAGATGTCCACCACCTGGTTTGGGGGTGGCCCCCACGACAGACACCGATGACGTTCCGGCCACAGCTCTGGGCTGCCGCCTCAATAATGGAGACACAGAACATGGCCCATTCGGACTACATGTTCCCGTCCTCCATTGGGATGAGGTTGTTGCTCTGTTGGAGGTGGGAGTTAAAGGCACTTCTGACAGGAGATTCTGCCAAACGTTTCCAGGAGACCCAAACTACAGGCTTGGGTCTTCCAGGTCTGGAGGGCGGCAAATAAATATAAATATATGTAATAAGCAGGATAATTTACAGCAACCTGGTTATTATCATTAAATAAACCCCTTCAGGCTGATACAAGACCCCTAACTGGGGTCTCATTATTCTCTTCCAGCCCAGTGTACATTATTCCTTACATATAATGTAGAGGACAGAACTTTGGTCAATAAATTGTCTGGTACACATGGCTGAGGATGTAGAGGCTATTCTTCCCTGCTACAGTGCTCTTGTACTTCTTAATTGCTGCAGTGATGTGTATTCATTCATTTATTTTCTAATCCAATTAATTCTAATTAGGGTCACGTGGAGGCTGGCGCCCACCTCAGCCGACTCTGGGCGAAGGCTGGGGTACACCCCGAGCAATTCGCCAGGCCATCGGAGGGCAACACACATACAACCATTCACAACTCACTCTCACACCTACGGGTGACTTGGAGCAGCCAATCAGCCTACTGTGCATGTTTTCAGACTGTGGGAGGAAACCGGACTACCCGAAGGAAACCCACACAAGCACGGGGAGAACATGTGAACTCCACACAGAAACGCCCTGATCCCAGGAATCAAACCCAGGCCTTCTTGCTGTGAGGCAAACGTGCTAACCACTGCACCACCATGCCACCCTGCAATGATGTTTAAAATATGTAAGAATTGATACGTTTCCAGTGGTATTGAGGAGATTCCTTCATGCCCTGCAGGTAGCACTGCTGCCTCATAGCTCCAGGGTTCCTGGTTTGAATTGTTTTTTTTTGTTTTGTTTTTTTAAACTGCAGTCTGTTTTTCCAGTGGCATGTTGTTGGGAAATGGAAATCAGTGCTGCATAACTAGTAAGATACAGGCGTGAAGTCTGAGCCTGGAGTCAACTACATTACCATGAAACCTTGAGCTTGTCACTGAAGACTCACAGAGGTTTTTTCAAAATGAGCTATTGTTAGTCCATTGTTACTAGCTGGAGATGCCTCATTGCATAATTGCCAACAACATTAAAACTACCATGTATACATATGTGTGTGGAAACAGGTCAGTCAAGACAATTGAGGCAATCCAAAAGTAAATTTTATACTGGTAGTTTTTGGCAACCAGTTTCATCTTTTTTCTTTCTTCCTCCAACTATCTCTTTTTATTTGTACATATTTTAAAATTCTCATACAAAAAGACAATGGAATACAGTATAACAAACACACACACACACACTCACAACGCACACACACACACACACACACACACACACACACACACACACACACACACACACACACGCACACACGCACACACATACACGCGCACACAAGAGCTGTTCATGTGTCTGTTGATAGGCTCCAGCCTTCCTGTGACCAAAGCAGTTAGGCAAAAGAGTGAGTGAGTGCTGTCATGACTAGTCAACATAATCACTGAGTTGACACTAAAATCTAAAAGTCGATATAAATAGTGGTAACTGAAGCGCCATTTTGTATTAATAATTTTTTTCCATGAGTCTTTTTGTTTTCTAAAACATTACAAATCAAATGCTATACATATTGGCTGCGTGTCGGATGTTAATGAGACACGTTTAGTCACTTCAGTCATTGGTCGGGTTTAGTTAGCACTGCAGTAAAACAATCCTGGCCTATGTAGAGTCTGAATTTCAGAAGACGTGAGTGTAGTTTCCAAAGACTGAAGGGCTTAGGAGAATACTGGGAATACTTAGAGATTAACTTAAAATAAAAGAGTGGTTTGTATACGATGCAAGCTTTCATCTTTTATTGGCATACCGCAACAGCATAAGCATGATGCTTGAACACTGAAAGAGCCTAGAAACGGCCAAACCACTGTAAATGTTCTCTTGTCTGTTCCTGTTTTTAAATAAACTAACCATTCCACAACATTCTACAAGTCCTGCCATTATGGAGATGAATGGACCCAGTCATTTAATCATCACAGTGTGGCCCTTGTCAGAGTCATTCAGTTTTTTATGCTTGCTCATTTTTCCTGCTCAAAACACATCAACTTCGAGAACTGACTGTTCACTTTTTGCATAATACATCTCCCTCCTTGTCAGGTGCCACTGTAACGTGATAATCGGTGTTATTTAGTTCAACTATCAGTGGTCATAATGTTTTTAATGTTATGGCAGATATTTTCATTAATTTGCTGAGCAACTTTATCTAGTTTATCTAGTTTTATCTAGTTTTATCATACTGGAGCCATGGGGTACCAACTCTGGGTAAAGGCGGAGAGCACCTTGAACAGCTTGCCAGTCCATTGCAGTATATTAGATACTTTTCATTCCATGTTAACATGAAACATGTTGAATGTGTGTAAAAGGGGAATAGAAAGAGGTTTCTGTGGTTTTAGCCCATCACAAGAGGGAATACTCTCACGTAATCAGGGACTAGAATGATGGTGTGTTTGCATGTGTGTGTGTGTGTGTGTGTGTTTGTGTGTGTGTGTGTGTGTGTGTGTGTGTGCCAATGGCTGTCAGGTAGAACACCTTTGTCACTAATTCATCACATTTTTTCTTCTTCAGACAGTGATGCTCTTCAAATGACCTTCTCTCACAGCGCTATCAAAAAAGCATACTTTGAAGCGCACCAGAAGCTCCTCTAGTGATTTACAAAAACGTATGTTAGAAACAAACCAAATTCTGTGTTTGCGTTCACTTTAGAGCAAGCAGGATCAGAGTCCTGAAATGACATCCGCATGGAATGAGAGTAAGTTGGTTTGTGCAGACCTGTGTCCTCCTGGGAATGGAGGTGGTCAGGTCTGAGAGAGCTGTGAATCATCGATTAGAAGCGGTAGTGAATGTCTAACATGGAGACAGTGTGAGAGAGAGAGCTGGTGGGTCTGAGGTGGGGAGGGGAGCCTTGTGCTGTTCTCACACGCCTTCATTCACTGACAGAAGCTAAATTCGTTCTGCATATTCAGAGTCATGCTCAACTCCACTTTCATTCCACACACACACACACACACACACACACACACACACACACACACACACACACACACACACACAAGAACCTCGTCTGCCTTTCAACAGTCACCGGTTTGTATTAAAGCAACACAATTTTGACAATACAGTAATTTCCAGTCTTGCCAGAGAGGGTGTGCCCTTACCCACCTGTCCATCATATCTAGAGGTGACCTCATAGTGAATGAGAAATGTTGGAGGAGCTGAGTGGAGTGCTGCACCGTACCCTTTAACGTCAGTCAAGGTCAGCTTCCAACCACTTCCATTCAATTTCTCTTCCTTCTGATTTTTATTCACCGTGCACTTTCTCCAGCTTCTATGTAGACCCCTGTCGTCAGACAACAATTTAAGGGGCTAAACCTAGCAATCCATTACCAAACTAGAGACTACAAATTGAATTAGAAGCAAGAGGAGAACATTGGATGTGTCTTCGGTATATCAAAAGCATTTAAGAGCTAAGAGCTGCTGAAAAGCATCATAAGCTTGAGAATGATTAAAGGTAACCTGTGTAGGCCTGTATGATCACACACTGTCTAGCTGTATGTCATGCTCGCTCCCTGCCCTCTTGATTGATTTCCACAGCTTCAAACTGTCACCCTGGTTTTGTTTATTCATTTATTTATTAATTAATTTATTATTTTTTTAAGAATTACAGGTGGGTGCAACAATTAACAGGCCTCTTCTCATGTAGTCCCCTTCTATACATGTAGTCCAGCAAAGTGTAACACAGTTGTCAAACTGAATGAACACTGAGAACATTGTTCAGATGATAGTGCTCACATTTTGTAAACAAATGTGACGATGTCTAAGTAGCTGTAGATCATCATAATTTTAAGTAGATCACCATCTGCTTGGAGTTAACATACAGACCCAGTCTCTCTCTCTCTCTCTCTCTCTCTCTCTCATATCACATATACACACACTCACATTCTTTTTCCCTCATCTCTTTCTCTCTCTTTATAAGAATGGCAGCCTGCCCATTTCGATATGTAAATCATCCATAATTCAATGCTGCATGCCATAAATCTTAATTAGCAACTAGAAAGAGAAAATGGAGCTGTTCTCGAGGTTCTTTAATGCAACTTAATTATGTAAAGACTCTATCTGAAGCAGCGAGGGGAGGGATAATCTGCACCTTGAAAAGTTATTGATGCTTTGTGTCATTATGCTTAATATTCACTGTTCCTCACTCCTCCTCTGCCCGAGCTCTTCCTTTCTCATCAACATTGTCAGCCGTACAGATACAGTGTCTAGCTTTCCTTCGAAAACTTTTTCCTGTCCATTAGCTACAAAGATAACTTACAAATGAGCTCACTGATCACCTAGCTCAGTGGGCTTTTAAAGAGTGCCTTGCCAAGGCTCTCAAGCTATTTGCTCATTTCTCATTAAGATAACAAGGTTTTTCAAGTGGCTGCTTATTGATTTGATTTAGGCATGCCATGCTGGGCAAAGAAAAAATTGGTGGTGCACTAATGCACTTTTCCTTAGCTTTTATCCTGAATCAGAGGAGAAGATTATAAGAAACATCCATCACCTCTACAAGACATTCAAACAACTAGTGGGAAACTGAATTCCTCTCCGTCCCACTCTGTGTTGTACCATTAATGGTGTGTTATACCTCCTATAAAGCACAGATGCAGTTAATTTAGATGCTGTCAGAAATATTTCTATGTACCTCCTTCTGTCTGTATCTCTTGCCACACTCAAGCCTCAGTTGTGGGATCCGGTTGAGCGATGGAAAGCATATCAGTGAATTGCTAGATCAGCCATGGGAATGGTTTAGGACATTTCTTTCAAGGAACTAAAACGCCTCCTTCCCAACCATCTCAGCTAAAATACTTCTGCAGACCACCATAAACCACAGTGTGGTTTCTCAGTATCTTGGCAGATCTTTGATCTTTCACTAAAGAGAGTTTTAATACTGAACAGACAGTGTAGCACCATGGGAAATGCTGATCCTCATATGTGGAAAATCTAAGTATGTTTCACTGCATCTGTCTCATTTCATTCACATTAACATCCAACCTGCTGCCTGTCAGAGCACTGTTGGATTTACACCTGATACTCATAATTAACAGGCATTAACATTTGTAAGCATGTAGTTGGCATTCTGGCCAAATATCACCTCACAGCATGAAACTTTGGAATTATGAATGGAAAAATATGTATCCAGAATACAGAAATTCAAATGCATTTTAGGCAAACTTATGGTGCTTAGTCTGTTCATAGTCCCAGTATTTTCAGATAACTAACTAGTAAGTTCATTTTGTGTTACTGTCCAAATACTCATAGGCCTGTGTCCATCCTCATTCATTAATTTTCCAAACTGCTGAATCCTACTCAGCTGACTGCGAAGGTGGAGTACATCCTGAACAGCTTGCCAGTCCATCGCAGGGCCAACACACACAACCATTCACACTCACACCTAGGGGCAATTTGGAACAGCCGGTTAATGTGCATGTCTTTGGACTTTGGGAAGAACCTGGAGTATTTGGGGAAAACCCACAGAAGCACAGGAAGAACATGCAAATTCCACACGGAAACGCCCTCAGTGAACCCAGGACTTGAACCCAGGACCTTGCTGTGTGCTAACCACTACACCACTGTGCAACCCCTTGACTGTAGGTTTTTTCAATATTACTGAATAATGATATTAATCAATTATTTAAACAATAATACATCAAAAAGAAACATTCAGGTTTTATTACACAATACTGTTAACTGTTTAATTTAACCTTTAACAGTTATTACATATGTAAGGTAATACCGTCCGAATATCTTCTTTCACTTTAGTGGGCTGTAAATGGCCCAGCATGATGTTGTTAGTGTTGTTAACAACCAGTGTTGTTAATTGTCATAATTATATTATGCAGGCCTAGGGGAAATGTTTGTGGTAAATGCGTGTATGACGTAAATGTGGTAGAAACAGATAAGGCTGGAATAAATATGGGAGTATCCCTTTAAGCTAGAGGTGGATGTGCAGCTGTGGGTTTTGATTCCAACCCAGCAGCAGCAATACACCTGTTTCAAATGACTGATGAGCTGTATCATGTGTACTCCTGCTTGGCTGGGATGAAAACTCGCAGCCTCCAGATTCTGTACAGATAAGATCAGACGCCAATGCCTTAAACAGTATTATAGCATATGGTCTTGGGAGTGATGTTTTAGGTTACAGTGCTCAAAGATCACAGTGGGGTGGCAGTTGGCCAGAAATTCCATATTATTTATTTGGCATCATGCAGGCTAACCCATAAATTTGTGAGCATGAATGCATGTGCTCAGTAAGTTGTGCACAAATAAGCTGAGGCTTTGCCACTGCTGAGTGCTCTTAAAGCATCGTGGTGGGCAGTCATGCCTCATTGGAAAACTAGATGGTACAGTGGGTCAGACCAGTCCATTAGTAGGTGTTTGGAACTGTTTTGAGTCCAAGTTGGGTATCAGCAGCTGTGAGAGGGAGTGCTGCATCAGCACTGATGGACAGCCTGAACATGACAAAACAACATATGCTTGTTATCACTGATGTAAAGATTATAAGTACATTAACCATTAGAGACTGAGATTATGTGCACCGTGAATATTCCAAGGGTAAAAATATATTAGATATATTTTTGTGAACACTAAATTAGATGTTAACATTAATGATTTCATAGATTTAAATCAAGAAATTGCCAATATTGCCAATGACATGTTTAGGACAAAAAATATCAAACACTTTTTGTTTTAAATCTGAAACCCTATATCAGTGAATCATCTCACAAGTTCATTCACTTTTCATTTTCTAAGCCGCCTAATCCTATTTAAGGTCGCGGCAAAGCTGGCGTCCATCTCAGCTGATTCCGGACAAGGGTGGGGTACACCGTGGACTGCTTGTCAGTCCATTGCAGGGCCAGCACTCCCACAACCATTCACACTCACACTAGGGATGATTTGGAACAGCCAGTTAGCCTAACGTACATGTTTTTGGACTGTGGGGGGAAACCGGAGTACCCGGAGGAAACCCAGACAAGCACAGGGATAACATCCAACTCCACACATAAACGCTCGAGCCCAGGAATCAAACCAAGGCCTTCTTGCTGTAATGTGGATGTGCTAACCACTGTGCCACTGTGCCGCCCCATCTCACAAGTTTTTGATTAAATAATTTTTTTTTTAGAATGTTTTCCATCGGAAAACTTGAAAATGTGTACTTGGGTAACATGCTGTCACTGTTTCAATTTTCATCTTCACTAGAGTTAGTAATCTTTAATTCAAACTATTATTGCTCAATGACTCAACGTAGTTAATAAAAGTTTTAGTCTTTTTATTTCAAGCTTATTGCACTAATATCATTCCCAAACATTAGAACTCTTATTTCTAATATTTGCATATTACATGTTATTTTATTTCATTTAATTAATGACTTTTTTTTAATTGTTATCTTTATGTGTATGTTTTTAGGGGTGTGAAATTTGTATAGCTGTTTAACCTGTGTCACCCTACCTGACATATCAAAGGTGGGAAGGGGAAAAAATCTGCTAATATTCAAATTCTAATCTACCTGCTTTATTATGTTAACTTATGATCATACATGCCATTCCCTTCTTCTTAGCAATTACGTGCATAGACATGCAAGGAGAAGCATTACAGTCCAGCTAGTTTAATCTACATTAAAGCCATTAAAGCAAGACCTTTCCTTAATCTGTCCATGAACCTCTATTCCCAGAGGAAATTAATACTGACCACATTAGCTACCATAACTGATAGTAACCATAAACAATTACATTAAAATAATTTAGTCTGAGAGGTTTAATAGTTTCTAACCATGAACATCTACAGAATGTGCCAGTTCAGCAATTGTATAAGTTTATTGCAAGCTACACTGTACAACATGGATCTAATAAACCTGGGTACAATATCAAGTAAGTATATCAAGAATTGTAGGATATGGCACTAGTTATTATACTGTATTAGTCACTGTCGTATTGTGAAATGATCATCTTAAATTTCTGGCACTGTCAGAATTTTGTCCCAGGCTGCTTTGGTTGCAAGACGGTGACAATGACTATCTTTAAATCTGTCTCACAGTGTGATGTAGGTACACCGTTTTGTGTGAAGCCAGTGTTTCTTTCAAGTTGGTCATCTTTCATCTGGAACAGCCCAAAATCGCAGAGTGTGTTACCACCATATCGCCTCTTTTAGAGTCACACCATTTCTTCTGAGCCCACGTTTGTGCATCATATGAATTTTTGTCTTAGTGTGTATAATTTTCCATTAAACATGCCAGAGAAAGGAAAATTATTGCCACCATCTTTTTTTAGTGAACTGATAAAAATCCAATATATCAGAGCTGTGCCCTAGTGAAAGGTGTTAAACAGACACCTGTTTTCATTTAGATTGTCCTTCGTCCATCGTTTCATCTTGTCATTTCTATTATTGCTGTGAACCCACAGAAAAAAAAATAGAGAGGAACTGACTTGTGAGGCTGAAATTAGAAGTAAGACTGAACTGATGCCTCTGGTGTGTACTGTGTGTGTCTAACACACTGCAGGAGGACTGCAGAATGCAGAGGAATATTGCTGGATTCATAATTTATATTCCATTGCTGATGTTCAGCTCAGCATTCCAAAGAGCAGGCTCTCTCCTTGTCTGTCTTCCATTCACTTTCTAGCAAATGTCAGGCCAGGGAATACTTTCCAGATGGTTGCCCCTAAACTTCAGCGTTAATCATGGTCAACACCTCCTCTCACTAAGGGTAATGATGGCAACCTACTTTCCCTGCTACAATTTGATCCCTCTTTCTGCCTCCTCTCTCTCTCTCTCTCTCTCTCTCTC
>JAQMYF010000013.1:16657549-16668053 GCA_030014195.1 Neosilurus mollespiculum | reverse complement strand
CACACACACACACACACACACACTCTCTCTCTCTCTCTCTCTCTCTCTCTCTCTCTCTCTGAATGCAGCATTTGAAGAAGTCCTGATGAGTTTTCCAAGACTCCATAGATAGGATGGGAATTGAAGCTTGTGAAACACAACATTAATTCAGCTTCTGCAGAACTTAATCTGGTATTTTAGAGAGATTAGCAACAAGCCTCTTCAGAAAGCAACAAATCTTTGCATTTCTTAACAGACCTTAAAACAGTCACGGTTTGTTGCACAAACACATACAGGGCTAAACTGGCCCTAATGCCAACACTCTGCCATCTCATGGGGGCATTAGGTAAATAGACCGAATGAATGGTTTACATCCTCATGCTCATGCCCACAGCACTAGCAACAACAACAAAAACCACTGGATTTTCATTGCCAGCTGTGTGTTTGTGAGTGTACTCCCACTAGGCATGTTTGGCCTATACTCTCCCTACCCCTCTAATGGCCTGTGATCACACTGGTTCAGGCCTAACTTATAACACTGATGTTATTACAATACAATTTATATTGAGCATGGGCAGCAAAGTGGTTATCACTTCTGCCTCATAGCAAGAAGGTCCTGGGTTTGAGCCCTATGGCTAGTGAGGGTGTTTGTGTGGGTTTCTTCCCACAGTCCAAAGTCATGCAAACATTATATTTTTGATTTCTCCTAGGTGTGAATGTGAATCTGTGTTGCCCTGGGATGCTCTGTGATCATTCGCCTGGAGTCTGGATGAGGCCTCCAGCCTCACCGTCACCGTACAGGATAAATCACCATTATCATCATCATCATCATCATCATCATTTTCTGAAACGCTTAATCCTAATTAGGGTGCCGGGAGGCTGGCACCCTTCTCAGCTGACTCTGGGCGAAGGCAGGGTACACCCTGGACAGCACGCCAGGCCATCGCAGTGCAAGATAAATCGATTCAGAAAATAAAATGTCATAAGTTAATCAAATCTAGTCAGGAGATAATAATAAATATGCTACGTAGAATGTTAGAGATAGTTAATTTAGGGGTGTCTTGGGGTGCCAAAAACAAAAGTGTGTGTTAGGTGCATATGATTCTGAAATGTAATTTATTTATTTGTTTGTTTATTTATTCATTCATTCATTCATTCATTTATTGCATGCTATCAGCTAGCTTGAGGAGCAGTATTAAGGCCAGTTCTCTATTGTCTGGGTTGCAGTGATTAATGTGATAATTACAGCAAAATCTTGCTAGGACAAACACATTCTCATACATATTTTAAAAATTCTCATTCACATGTTCTCAATCACTTTTTTGTATTTTATACTAAAGTTAACATCATACAAGTCCTGCTTCTTTAGGTTACATTTTTCTGACTGAAAGATAAGTACTTGTATCTTTAAAGACAGTCATCATAAAAAATGTATTGAAAAAATATGACTCAGGAAAAATCTGGCACCCCTAGAGGCATAAGCAACATGCAGGTGACCTTATAAATTGGGCACTCAGAAAACCAACTTAAGCATCTGTGGACTGTGATTCTGAATAAGGTGAAGTTTCCTGTAAAAATATTGATGCAATTTTTTAAAGTAAGTCACCAACTTGCCTTTATTACATGAAAAAGCAACATGATGTCTTTGTGAATTGCTCAGAAAATAAACAAAATCATATTACAGCAGAGACAGTAAGAAAAGACTCGGTATAACCTGAATTCTTAATTGCCAATTTAACTGTCCAGACAATATCATTATACTCGCCAAGGAGAGATAACACAGACTGATGTGATACTCCTTATATGATTGCACATCTGTGCATATTATTTTGTAATATGACCCTTTCATTGTAATTAGATTTTGTTCTTTTAACATCCTGTTATTTCTTATCTCTTAATATAGTCAAGTAAATCTACAAGGTGACCTTGTATGCTGAGTGAAACCAGCGCACAAATATGAAATCTTAATTTGCATTTGTTTCTACATTTACAATTAAGTAATATTCATTTCAAATGAATGGTGCAGTGGTGCGTGCATTATTTAAATAGAGGTGAAGAGGATACAAGGTAACCCTTGTTCCTTTTAAGAATAACTGTGTAGCTTTCCACACTCCTTTCTTCTCCTCTTTCTTGCATATAAGACTAAATTTATGAAAACTTATGAAAAGAATGTCAGCGCTTCCTGTCTGAATATGAAGTTCATCTGCTGCTCTGTGACACTTAAAAAAATCACAGTCTGATTGACTATGACTGTTAAGATATTGTATTATATGACATTTGCACTCGCCTTGCAAAAGCTTTACTAATTCTGTAGTTTTAACTCCACATTAAACAGTTGTGTATCTCGTGGGTATATTAACAGAGGGCAGTGACCATAATCATTCACTTGTCTATGTTCTGATAGAATGTTCCAAAACCTGAAAATGTGTGTTCTGGTTCTAATAAGAGCATATTTATTCTATCATTCATTATTTGATTGGAATTATACATACAACATGTATAGAACTCAGAATCACAAGACACACAATATTTATGTAGTGAGGGTAGAGCTGCTTGACATGGGAAAATAGAACTGAGCACAAGGGAGCATCTTTTGGAGAGGAAAATATTCCCCTTGTGAGAAACCCAAAAGTCAGCAAAAAAAAAAAAAAAAGAAGAAGCCAGAAAGGGTCAAAGAAGTACACAGTCTTCTGTAAAGCAAATACTGAGCATAGTCTAGTTAAGCTCTTTTTTGTGTCATTTTGGAAAGGACACATGCTAGCTTGTCGCTGCTAATTGTAGTCAGAAAATGCAAGTGAATAAAGGAAAAAAGGACAAATGCCTAAACCAGGGGTGTCAAACTGAGGGCCATATTACTAAATCTAAAGATGATTGAGGGCCAAATATTTACTGAACATCTACTCAAAAAAATCAGCGACAAGCTAGCATGTGATCTTTCTTGAGTCATGAATGACTATCTGTTTACTTGTCATAGGCTGCCACCACCTGGTGGAAAGATAATGACTTAGGTTTCATGGTAATGGTCGATGCAAAGAATGTACAATAATCATATTCTTTGAATGCCACATAAAATGAGACAGTGGGCCAGATTTGGCCCACGGGCCTGAGTTTGACATCTATGGCCTAAACAAATCATTATTCCATGCAGATTTCATGGTTGCTCCTTTAGAATAGATTTTCAGTGATTATTCATTATTCCAGATATAGCCCTCGATCACATTTAAATTTAGTGATATGGCCCTCAGTGAAAATAAGTTTGACACCCCTGATCTACAGTATATTCCACTCCATATACTTTAAAACATGTTTCTATTTTGCATCACTACTGCTGTGCTAATATGCACCAATCTGGATATGGAACAATATTGAGCATTTAGTTTCTATATCTGCTGCTTCATTCTTTAACTGTCGATTTCTGCTATGAAACTAAAGATATGCTAATTATCAAGCCCCATTTTACCAGTGCTGATCATTTCATTGCTTCCCTCATCGAAATGGTTTGTCATGCTGCATTGCTTCCTTGATCATTTTGTAAACAGATCAGTTTTATTCACCATCTGTGTTTATGAAATATTTAGACATGGTGTTAGACAAATATTTGCTTCAGATAAGTGCATCACAATAAATAGGATTGTTTATTGTTTATGATAATCTTGTGAGAAAATAATAATGTTTTCTGACTAATAAGACCAAATTATTTTTGTATGCTCTGTGACAATAAAGTTATCTCCAAGTAACATACAGGTATCACAGTGTCTACATGAAGAAAAAGAAAGGAAAAAACCCTGACAAATAACTGCATAATGGGAAATATTTCCTCTAATATCTCTCTAATATCTAAAGCTTATTCCTTTAGTTTGTCTTAGTAACTCTTTCACCTTGCTGTCGGTATGCCCTTTTCAAGTACATAATATATGTGGGCAAAAATTCTCATCACCTGTACATTATACTCATATGTGGGTTTTCCCAAACTGTTGGTACAAAGATGGAAGCATACAGTTTGTCTAGAATGTCTTTGTGTGTTGTTGCATTACAGCCTCTCTTCACTCCCTTTTGGAGTTATAGGAATGGGTTCTGTCTGTCTGTCTGTCTGTCCATCCGTTACACTTTAGTTTCCAGACATTCACTTGGCATTGACTGGGGCTTTCAAACTTGGTGTATTGGCTCACTTCTATGAGTGCTAGGATGAGTTTGTGTGTGAGTGACCTACTTTTCAAGGTCACAGAGGCAAAACTGTATATTAGGTCTGCAGACGTTGCCGTGTGCTGTAGCTGTGCCTTTCAGACTTGCTATGCTTGTTCCATATTGGCATATTATGAAATGTCCCTTTCGTCAGGAGCCTCTGGACCCCTGTGGTCTTTTGTTTTGTTTTGTTTGAACAAAGCAATACACATGTTAACACATGTTTGTAGATATGTCTATGACTCAGTATGACAAAAGTTTCCCTTTAAACTTTTTTTGAAGAATTTTCCTTCACATTGGTCATTATAACACAAATGACTGACCATAGCTTACATACATTCTTTTTACATTTTGTTTAATAACAAAATTTCCAGAATTGAAAAATCATTGAGCTTGTCTTATACAGCATTGCCTGCCATATTGTGGTTGCTATAATGTCAACACTGTGAAGGTGTTGAACTATAATTTCAGTTTAATCAAATCAGCTCTGCTAAATCTGACCTCTGCTCTTCTAGGTTCAATCCCTGCAGCCGGCAGTGGTCTGCTATTTATGACTCCATTAGTGTTGACATTATGACCTATTTGCTTGTGATGCAACACGCTGAGACTCCTGGTCTAATTAGCGGAGTTCAAATGCCAGAAATTCAGGGGAGCAGGTTTAAGGCTGTGGAATTTTATCAATAGAAAAATTAACACTTTATACCAAATACAATTACTGTAAACTGTACTAAATAAATAAATAGATAACTAAATTATCTATTAGTTCACATCAATATGTCCCAATGAGGCACAGTGCACATTGACAAAACTGCCATATTGTGTCGACTACATCTCAAGAGGGGGTGAAGCAGCCATCTGGAGTATGAAATTCTTGTTCCATTTCTTCATTTATTTCAAAATGTTCCATGGATAATTGTCACTACTGTGGAAATTGTGTGCGCTTTAAACTTCTTAAACGTCCAGGTGTTGTTTTCAATAAACACTCCTACATTCACTAGACAGGACTCTCAGGAGCTAAATTATTCTTACAGTGATGATTTTTGGATGGAATATAATATTTTTTTTACCCTAAAATGACATGTTTCAGCGTGTAATCTTCACAGTGGGGATCAGTCAACTGTCTGTATATAACAGCTATGCAGTCTTATGAAGGCTTTCATCAAACAGTGCATCATCATAACCATCATAATCCAATCCTGCTGGTGTGATGACGCAAAGTGGGATATGATGGGTTATTTTTGTGTTAGCATGTCAGTTGTGTGTATGTTTTTCCCCACCCTCGCCCAGAGATGGCCGCAGCCTCCCCACGACCCTTTATTTGGATGAAGCGGCTTAGAAATGAACGAATGAATGAATAGTTAGCATGTCTGCCTCACAGCGAAAAGGTCCTGGGTTTGTGTCTTGGGCTTGGGTGTTACTCTGTCTAGTTTGCATCTTCTCCCTGTGCTTGCATGGGTTTCCTCCAGGCACTTCGGTTTCCTCCGACAGTCCAAAGATATACACATAAAGCTTATTGGCTATTCCAAATTGTTCCTAGGTGTGAATGTAAATGTGAATTGCTGTGTGAGTTGCCCTGCAATGGGCAGGTGAACTGTTCAGGATGTACCCTGTCTTCGATCAGTGTCGGCTCCAGCCTCCCTGCGACCCGGTTAGGATTAATTGGTTTGGCGAGAGAGTGATTTTTCAGCGATTATATTGTTAAATATATTAACAGTGGACACATTTTTAAGGTTTTTATTTGAGATTTATTTTTAACCCGAGAGTTAAATCTGAGAGTTAATCTGATGACTCAGATTACAATAAAGTCTAATTAGCATAAAATAACAATTAATTTGGGATGTCAAATACATTCTGAGGCTTGATACTATAATATAGTACAGTAGTTCCAGCTGTAACACACATAAGTTTATATTAATGCACTATAATGTTACAAAGTTATAACATGTTATTGTTTCTGTAGCAACATACAGAGCATACCAAGGAACTCCACGTAATCTAAAAATAATAATAATAAATAGATTTTTTTAAATTGTGTCCTTGATGTTTAGCAAAGGAAAATGCACAATTTAATGATTTTTAAAAACTGTATTTATTTTATTTGTTAGGAGATGTTTCTTTCTTTATTTATTCATTTTGTAATGGGTGTGGTGCTTTACAGCAGCTTGCAACCCTCTCGGGTTTTGCTCTGTATACAACTGAGATAAGATTTGCAAGAGATTATAATCAGGTAAAGATTAGTTTATATATCCAAACCCATTACACAGCTGTAGAAATCTCCTGTAAGCTTTCTTATGAGCCAGGATGTTATATAGCTTATTAGCCAGTTCATAACTCCACCTCACTGTTTAATTCTGTCTTGAGTTGTGCTGTCAGAATGGCCACTTTAAAGTAATCTAATGCACTGTAAATTGTTTAAAAAGGAAGAGCACTGCTGCTTTTCTAAAATCTATTACTGTAGCTCTTTGACAATTGATGGAGCAAACCAAGTTGACTAATTATAATAACGAATGTAGGTTATGCACATTAAACATTCTGTTTCTTCATTCAGTTTATCCTAAAACATGCTTTCATTTAAAAATATATAATGTAGTCTAAAGTCGAACTGAGTGCTGCAAAATAAAGTAACTGCTTTATGTTTTTATTTTTATATTCATGCAGAATTGTGTGCATTGCTGCTTGGTAAAGGCAAAATCCATGATTCGGACAGTGCAGCTGCATTTGATTACACCTCCATCCATTTCAGTTTTAACATCTCTGTAATAATGTACTGCGCTTAGCTCTATGGCTGAACGCAACAACCCTTTAATGTTAACAAAAGAATGGTTATCAGAGGACAAACGTCCTCCGGCAGACTATTCACAAACAGAGATGATTACAACAGCTCTTTTACACCTTATGTGATCAAGCTGTGCTTTATTGGTACTAGCAGACCAGCTGTGTAAATGCCACTTGTAAAGTAGGCATTAACAAGATTGTCACCAGGTGCCTACTAGCCACAGCAGCAGCCAATGTATAAATCTTGTCCACTGCACTAAACAGAAAGGAGACCAAGGCCTGAAGAAATGCCTGCCAATACCAGCTCAATAAGGGAGATGTATAATATGGCCCTGGACACAGCGATCAATAGATTGTCTCTGTAGGGTGGGATACAGTGTTCCTGCAGAGTCTTGGATTAGATCAGCTAGTGTAACTGGAGCTGGGTAGCGTTGATGTTAAGCCAGGCTGGTGAGTCACATCTTCCTTCATTTATCCTTTACCTATCAGTTCCAATCACTATTCCATTCAAGATCCACATCCACTCTTGGTACTCTTCTCTGTGCTCAAACACAGCTCTCAGTTTCAGACTCTCATCCGTATGGGGAAAGTGATTTAAAGACTGCGATGTAAAGGATGTTTCAGCTCTCCAAAAACGCTGACTTAACAAAGGCAATTTATGCTTTTAACAGTGTTAAAGAGTTTGGAGAGTACAACTACAATTCATAATAACCCTCTTCACTTTAAAAGCTTAGTTTGAACATGACTGTGCCAAAGCAATTGTTGGGCAAAAAAAAAAAAACATTATAGAAATATTCCAGAATTTGACTTTTCTGGCTTCTGGCCTAGTGAAAATTGAATTTACACACAGAACATTACAATCAAATTAAAATAATGTAAGAATTTCAGGGAGTACCATGCCTTTGCCCAGAGTTGGCTGGGGTGGGCTCTAGCCTCGCTGTGCCCCTTATAAAGGATAAAGTGGAAGAAAATGAACAATGAACCATTAACAGTAAATTAAAATGCAGTGTAGGTTGTGCTGCATCCTTACATACTATGAGGATTAAGCTTAAAGGCAAGTAATACACATTCGACAACACCTTGATAACACATCTCATTCTATTAATGGTTTTATCTGAGTTCATTGAAACTCAAAGTAAGTTCATTATGAGGCAATTGCATAATGAGGCAGCTGCACCGTGCTAACTTACTATATGAGGTTTAATAGCCAAGATTCAATGATTGAGTCAAAGCCATGCAAGCTAATGCAAGCCAAGGTCTTTACCAAGGCCATTGTCACTTCTGGGGCTTGCTCTCACCTCCTCATGGCTATTTCAAAGCCTCAACAATTTGCCACGACAATTAACAATAGGCCAGACAAGGTAAACCGGTGCTTGAGGCAGTGTCAGGGTGGAAGACGGGGTTTAGACTATTTAAATATGTGAGTTTTTAACTTATGTACCTAAAAGACACAGTCAAAGTTGTAACATTTTAAGATGTAAATAGTTGCATAAGTACTTGTTATTTTGGTGAGCGGACATTTTATGTAAATACTTGAACACCTTTTGCTTGTTATGATGGGCACTTTAAATACATAGTTTGCTTAGTTTGCTTGTTTGCTTTACTTGACTATGTCAGGTAAATTGTGGTCCACCTTTTCAGTTAAACCGCGCTGTAAATCGCTGGAATCCTCTCTGTTATGGGTGTTGAAACCGCTGGGCTATATTGTGATAATAGAAATACAAATGGGTTTTCAGTTTGAGCCTGGCGCATTCTGGCACGGTCAGACAGTGACTAATGAACTCGAACTTTTTAAAGAAACATGTTTACTCACTTTTTTAAGGTAAAATAAAAATCTTTTTTTTAGTGTAGACAGTATTGCTTAACCACTTAATATGGTAGTGTGTGGTTTAAGGCATGGCTCATTTCTTCTGCAGTTACTGTCTCGCAATTTTGACAGACATGTTATGAGAATAAACGCTTTATTGTACACATCATATTTGAATTAGACAATGTTTCTGCTTCACAGCTCGAGGGTCCTCAATTCTTATCTAAGGTTTAGTCATGAGTTTCCTTCTGTGAAGTGTTCTGCATGTTCTAATTATTTCCAGAGTTTTCTTCTGGGTTCTATGCTTTCCTCTCACTTCAAAAAAAACATGCCAAAATTATAATAAATAAATTACCTTCTAGCTGTGAATGGTGCTCTACATGGACTTGTGTTTTATCCAGGGTGTAACAGTGTCTGTATTGTGCATTATTGTGTTTATTGTCTTGCAACGCTGGGATTTTATGTTGCCCCCACTCAGCCCCGGTCACCCAATGCAGTCTGTGTTAGTAGCAAGCTAGCTGAGGGATGTTCCTCTTTCTTCTGCCAGCATACTGCTCATACTGGTGTGTCTTTACAAAATGTGCAAAGGGCACCAGGTTTCACTGAGGACGGTTGTACTGAACTTGTGATCTGGTGTGTAATTGATTGATGTGTTTCAGGCATGATGGTGACATAGAATGTGTAGAATGTAAGTGGGTGTATGACGTAGGCCCATGCAATCAACATTTCCTGTCAATTTTGACCCCAACATCTGTAGCAGTGAATCAGACTCATTAACTATGACAGAATCCTGCGGTGACTCATGGCAGCTCAGGAACCTCATATTTTAGAGTAGATGAGTGTTTTTGAGTTTAAAAATATTTCTCCCTTGACTCATTAATTCTTTTGTGTTTCTTTATAATAAAAATATCTATGCACTGTAGCATTGACTTACAACAAGGAGTATCCCTTTTCACTGCGCTCAGACACAAAGCTGGAGAGAGATAAAAGACATGGCCGTGTTTGCAATCAGAGAAGATGAAATAGGCATTAAATAAAGGTGAAGAAAAGGCTGACAGTATTATTGTGTTCAGTGGGGGTGCTTGGAGAAAAAAAAAAAAAAAAACAAGCGGTGGAAATCCTGAGAAGTGCAAAGCAAGAGAGTAGAGAAGTGTCAAAACATTCTCCCAAACCTGACTGTCTCAGTCCTGTCGCTATGGGTGAATATAAGCAGCACACAATGTTTTAAATAATATACCAGGCTTACGGATAAAACGGATAAACATATAAAAGATTCAGCAACCATGGAATCCTGTCATAAGAGAGAGATACACACACACACACACACACACAGAGAGAGAGAGAGAGAGAGAGAGAGAGAGAGAGAGAGAGAGAGATATTGTGGTGTACAATGATCAATTATGAGACAGAAACAGACACTTAAGCTTTGCTTTCTATTCATATGTATGAATATAAAGCCATCAACATGATGTGTGTCAGATCAAAACTGCAGGGCTGGATGGTTGTATCTACTCAGGCACAATGTTAAGAACGTATTGTCAAAAAAATAAATTGCAGGGAGTGTGTTTCGGCTTAGAAACTAAAGAAAGCATGTGAAATGATATCAACAGGCGTGCTCTCTCTCTCTTTCTCTCTCTCTCTCTTTCTCTCTCTCTCTCTCACACACACACACACACACACACACACACACACACACACACTTGCACTCTCTCTTTCTTTCTCTCTCCTTCTCTTTCACACACACACACACACACACACACA
>JAQMYF010000013.1:16636429-16647184 GCA_030014195.1 Neosilurus mollespiculum | reverse complement strand
CACACACACTCGCTCTTTCTGTGCGTCTCTCTCTCTCTCTCTCTCTCTCTCTCTCTCTCTCTCTCTCTCTCTCTCTCTTTCTCTCTCTACTATTCACACTCATGTCCACACCAAGGGGCAATTTGGGACAGCCAATTAGCCTTCTGTGCATGTCTTTGGACTGTGTTAGAGAACCAGAGTATCTGGAGGAAACCCACACAAGCACAGGGGGAACATGCAAATAGTAAATATTATAAATAATAGTAAATATATGTTGTCAGAATAGTAAATAATAAACAATATTGAAAAGAGATAAGATAAATATAAATAATGATAGATAAATACACACACACACACACACACACACACAGGACCCCACATAGACACCTTGAGCTAGCTTCTTTCTCAGTTTTTCGCATACAGAGTAAATCCCTGGCTGACTCTGATGGACAGTTTTGGTTTCTCTGAACTGCTCTGAAGAGGCCTCTGCTATGAAATAGTGGGCTGAAGTTTGCAGCCCCAGGAACAGACTGTCAGTCTTAATTCTTTATTTTGTGAACTAAAGCCTCAATGATAACTGATTGTAGTACCTAAACAGCCTTTTTACTTTTATTAATCCAAAGAGGACCATATGAGTAAGCATTCTCCAAAATGATAAATGCAATAAGAATTAAGGGAGTTTTTGTTAAATGAGTTTAACCCTTTTTGAATATAATTTCTTCATCAGTAAGCACATTCGTTTAGAAATAAATTCATGACAGGAAAACAGTGTTCTGTTTCATCACATTATTTTTCAATGTAAAATTCCTTAACAGTTGTTCATTATTTGCAAATGTAAACAATGTGTTGTCAATATTTCTTGTAAATATGAACATAAAAATTACATTTAAATGGAAATGTGTAATTTAAATATCAGTAATTTCATAGTTTGTACCACAACCATACCATGTTACGTTATCTCCGTGAAGCATACACCAAAAGTGTGAGGTCATTACTATAGGAACAAAACCTTTAATCTCTCAGACCTCTTCTTGTTCACACCCCCTACTCCTTTATTATAATGTGTTGGCTGTGCAGCACAGACTTATAAATTTTGGCACCCAAACTGTTAAAACGAAATATAAAATTGTTCCTGAATTTTATTCCTTTAAAAAAGGCAATTCACTGTATTTGATTGTAAAAATTATTTAAAAACAACGGCCAAAAAAAATAAATAAATCAATCAGTCAATGGGGAAAAAAAAAACCCGAATCAAAACATAATTTTTGCATTTACCGTAAAAAAATACAAGCTGATTTATTACAACCAAAACACAACAGCTAATAAAAAACTCTCTGCTTTTTTCAGGTATTACAACTAATTAAAACATTCACATAACTGTAATCTATTGGAGACATGAAAAGGGGACCATCAAATGACTTTCTGAATTGTGTCTTACAATGATGTCTTTTCTACCATAATAAAAACTAACACAAGGTAGTGGGTGTTACCACTTGACCAGACTGTGCATAATATTTACTAAAACTATACCCTGATATTCAGAATTCTTATTAAAGACTTCTACAAAACATGACATACTTGTACTTGTAAATATATAATGCATAGATATAATGCACAGATTCAAATATTCCAGTGACAAAATCTGATTTCAAACCCAACTCTGCTTCTGTACTGGTTAATAACTCATATCTTCTGCAGCTGTACCCTAATCAGTTGCATACATTCGAATTTTACATTTATAGCCATTTCCAAAAAGCTACTTGTGGTTTACCTTCAAGAATGGTTGTGAGAACAATAGAAAATGGTCTGTAACGGAAGACGAGTCTGTACCAGAAGACGAGTCTGTACTACAGATGTAAAAAAAAAAATAATAATAATAATAATAAATTAAATGACACACAGTTCTACTCTCACTGGAGAAAAGGAATAAAATCTTTCCCTTGCCCTATTTTTCTCCCTTTGTTCTCCCACATTTTCATCTTCTGACTTGTTCAAGTGTTTGTGTTTGAGGATTGTGGCAGAAGGACGGGAATGCGGAGCAAGAAATGGGCAAAAAACGCTGGCTGCAGCCATCAAAAAGCAATCACTGCTCAATGCACTTGGTCTGTGGGCTACAAACAAATAGAAGGGAAGAAAATGATAGGCTGTTAGGGTGGAAAGAAGAGGTTGGCTGTGGGAGAAGAAAACCATTGCATCTGCAACAGCTAGGCCATATTTGATGACTTTTAAAGCTCACATTTAAATGTTACCTGTCCATAAATGCATGGTAAAGGTTTCACCCTATTGCTGAAAATCATCACGCAACAGAGATTTTTATCGACAACGCTCCAATACTAACATTTCTCATCATTAATTAACTACATTTATTCATTCACTCACCCATTTGCTGAACCGCTTAATCCTACTAGGGTCGTGGAGAGGCTGGCGTCAGTCTCAGCTGACACTGGGCGAAAGTGGGGTACACCCTGAACAGCTGTCCAGATCATTGCAGGGCAAAACACACAACCATTCACACTCACTTTCACACCTAGGGGTGATTTGGAACAGCCAATTTGCATAATGTGAAACCAGAGTACCCAGAGGAAACACATGTATGCATGGGGAAAACATGCAATCTCCACACAGAAATGCCCAGCCCAGGAATGACACCCATGTCAGGTAAGGCAGACGTGGACATGCTAACCACTACACCACTATGCCACATTAACTACATATAGACCACTGCAGCGATTTTATTTGCCTGGTGGTGGTAGCATCCTGTAGAGCGTTACCTGATAACTTTACCTGGTTACTGATGTTTGGTGATTGACCCAAGCTAACCTCTGCTAATGGTTCCATTTTAAAACAGTTGATATAGTAAAGGTTTGAGGATGTTTAGTTAGGTGTGTTTGTTTAACAGGAACAGGTGTGTTTACATTCATATGACATTTGAATTGTATCCGGCTTAATTCCATTCTGCTAATTAAGTGATTTCTGGTGGAAGTTGGATGCAGCTAATGTACCAGTTTCATGGCAATAGGGCTTAAAACTATTGTTTTTATTTGTAAATGTAATGCAATTGTCCATCCCCCCTTTTTCCTTTTCATGTATGTACATCATACTTTACATGATTCGATGGAACTAACTGAAGAGTGTGTGGGAGTGTGTTAGAACTGATTTAGGTTTCTGTCCCTCATATAGTTTCTTTCTTTTTGGTACATTCAAAACCAACTTCTACAGGGATAGCTGTGCTCATGAAACAACAAAAAACAAATCAAACTAAGAACAGAAAGACAGCAAGCAGAGAGAACTATTTTATTCTTATTGGCCTCCTCTCCTATTTCACAATGATGTGTAAATTGGATTTTGTGCTTGATTTGATGATAACAATAAGAATCCAGTGCTGCCTATTTGGTTATATAGAAATGTGATGTGCGTGCTAGCGTGAACAAAAAGCTGTAGTTTTACCACCTGATGGATTTGGTTTATAGTTTCAGGGAAGGGAAATAGTGAAGTGTATGGTGTTCTAGTATAGCATGATTTGGTTACAGGAAATGCTCTGAGTCATGATGCTTTGTCAGGTTTGAGAGCATGTTTCATCCCATCATAGAGAGCATTAGACAGATTCGCACATTTGAGTGGCAGTTTTGTTGTCTCTCTTTTCTTACCCAGGCATGTGGTTTTTGTGACTTGTTTCTGATGAGATTCCAGCAGGGGTAAATGAGTTTTATTGTTGCCCTCCACTCATGAGTTATTGTGCCCTGCACCGACCAAGGTTATGATTTGTAGGCATAGCGTTATCCTTCCACAAGGCCTGTCAATACAAATGTTAGAGTTGAGAGCAGAGTTTGCACTTTCAAGGTTTTGGAAAACTCTCGCTTACTCATTCACCGATTAGGCGCTTAATCCTAACATTAGGGTCATGGGGACCCTAATGTATCATAATATCTCAACTGTCAATGGGCGAAGGTGGGGTGCATCCTGAACGCTGCCAGTCCATTGTAGAGCAATACACACATCCACACCAAGGGGCAATTTGTAGCCTAATGTGCAACTCTTTAGACTGTCCGGTCCAGACCAGAGTACCCGGAGAAAACCCACGCAAGCGCGGGAAGAACATGCAGACTCCTCACAGAAATGCTTTCTTATCCTCCCCCAGTCCAAAAATGTGCACATTAGGTTACCTGGCTGTTTCAAATTGACCCTAGGTGTGAGTGTGAATGGTTCTGTGTGTTGCCCTGTAATGGATTGGCAAGCTGTTCAGGGTGTGTCCCGCCTTTGACTAGTGTTGGCCGCAATAGGCACCAGTTGGATTGAACCCATGACCCTAGTTGGATTGAACAATTCGGCAGAGGAGTGAAATGAGCGAGTAGCCAAAGGTGCTAAAGGTGACCACACCATCATTATCAAACATACACACATGGTGAGAGAAAAAAGGAGTGTGTGTGTGTGTGTGTGTGTGTGTGTGTGTGTGTGTGTGTAAGCCTGTGATGAAGTTTGATGTGTCTCTGTTGCTTTGTGGTAGGCATATGCTCTTAGTCTAGGCCTGACCACCCAAGGGTACTACACATGCTGGTACATAAACTGTCTGCCATTAACACACTTTGTGTTCTTGTACATTCATTTGTGTGTGTGTGTGTGTGTGTGTGTGTGTGTGTATGTGTTTAAACAGTCCTCCAGGACAGACCCCAAGAACAAAACAGGCAAGATGCCCTGAGCACTGATGCTTTTCCTATAATGTTCCTTCAGGAGTAAAATCCTGCCAAATAAGATGCAAGATTTGCAGATTAAATACATAAATTGAGAAAAAAGACGGATGGGAAAGTATATAAAAAAAAAAAAAAGACTAAAAGAGATAAAATTAGGACAAGATTACATTCAAACTCTTTGAGCCAACACCAGATGACACTCAGTTAGTTGAAGCTCATATTTTAATCTACTGCTGCTTTTTCAGGCCTCCATTTTTGATATTATTCCCACAGGCGAGAAAAACTATTGTCAAATCATACAAGTTACATTAATCATCAGTACAGAACATCATGTTTACTCAGAAGTTTGTTCTGGGGATTTCTAGTGAAATGTTTAATGTCTGACAATACACTTATTTAAACATGTTCTCATATCCTGCAGTGGGTGTACCAGCGACTTTAGATTCATTGTAAATCCGCACTCCTGTCTCCAATCTTCTGAGCAGTCTGAAGAGTTCTCCCTTCACAATACTCTTAAACTTTAAAAAAAAATTTCACGTGTGGGTGTGCAGGACGTGTCAAGCTGAAGAACATGCAAATGAAGTCCATTCACTACTGCACACATGTGGATTTGTGTGTTTAATGGGAGAGGGGTGGAGTGTGTGAAGAACGTCTGTCAGTGGCCAAGTTCAGGAGGCGCAGCCAATCAAAAGGAATTTAATGGCTCCTGCTGCCATTCACAGCCTGCAGTAATGATGATGCACCAGTGAAGGCAGCGTTCCACGATCTCATTACACCTGGATAATTGGAGGTGGTTAAAAGCTGCAGTGCTCAGACCGGATGAGACAGTCAATGCGTTTTCAGTTTTGGCTAGATTGTTTCAGTGGCAGAACACTACTGCCCGCTTTTATGAGGCCCATCAGCTCTGACAGGTGAAACCATGGAGATAGCACTGCACTGGGCTGATGGCTCCATTTTTTGACAGTTTATTTTTTTTGTTTACTTATTTATATATTTGTTTAACTTTCCAATTTTTGAGGGGAACTGAACTCTGAAAATTTGAGCAGTCATGGAGCCAGCTTTAAAGAAGTTAACATAACAGAATGAAAGCAACAACTAGTTTTCAGCCCCTAAAAGTTTTTTGCCTTTCAAAAGTTAAATGAATAAATGTTACAGTTTAAGGTTTCTTATTAGGAGTATTGTCTAAGAAGCATTTAAGTTCGCTTCTTATTGCTTTCACTTATAATATCATAAGGATCCAATTAAAACATGACACATCATCCAGAAGCCTAGACATTTCCCTTCAGCTTAACTTTAAACCACTGACTACAATTCAGCTTGAGTAAAAACAAGTTGTATTGAACTTCTGTTCATGCTTCAACAAACTCTGCTTGTGTCTGAGCAAGATAAAGTTTCTTGTAGGCATCATTGCAATAACATGTAAAGTCTTACTAAAATGCTTGAACACACAGACACACAGACGGTGACTGAGGGCAAAACCCAGGTATTAGCAAGTTATACTAATAAAGTCACACTTTAAGAGTGGAACAATTCATCTATGTGTTCCTAGACCGAGTGAACAGAAATTGGTCAGATTAATGTGCACTCCCTCCTTTTTGCACCAAGAACAGCCATGAAAAATGCCATTCAACATGGTCTTTATTTTAAATACATTTACTTCATACTTGTTTAAAAGCTGTACTGCATTTCTCTACATTTAGCCAACCATAACTATTGGGGCTGTTATCAGACTTTGAGAGATGCAGGAAGGCAAACGGAATGATTTTAGGCAGCAGTCTAAAATTAAACAGAACAAAATTATATGATGTGGAGAAACAAGCAATTACTTTTAATCAAAAAAAGTCATTCAAAGAGAGAGAGAGACCCTGATGCGAGGAACCTAGATATCAGTTGACCACAGGGTGCACTGTCCTAAAGCACACCAGACAGTACACTTAACCCAGCCTCATCCTCACCATCTCAAAAGAGTTTCAGGATGGCACAGTATGCACTGAAGGAAAAGCTTACTAAGCACTGTGGGTAATTATGAGAAAATGTCAGTATTTATATACCTTTCATAAACATCCCGGTCGCATAAAAACTTGTGTAATCTGCCTCATTGCATATGGAGTCTGGCCACTGAAAAGAATTTTGCATATTTGAATTATGTACAATATAAAAAATTATATTTGCAAATACTAGCGTCATGGAGAGGCTGGGGCCTTTCTCCGTTGGCCGAAGACAGGGTACACCCTGAATAGCTCACTAGAACAGCTCAGCAGTTATATGGAAGTGAATTTTGTCCACTCAGTCATTATAGCTACATGAGATAAGGTGAGAATCAAACTGAAGCCAGAGATAGGCCAATATCTATCTATCCATCTGCTATGTACTATTCAAGTATTTATTTCATGTATTATTGATTCATATTGATGAGAATAAGTAAACAAACAATAATATATAATACTAACAAAAACAACAGTCTCTTTTTTGAGAAAAAAAGGTCAATATTTAGTGTGGCCACCCTTTACATTGATTACAGCATTTAACCTTTCAGGCACAGTGTTCACATATTTTTTCACTTCTTTATTCGGTAAACCATTCCATATGGTTTGAATTGACTTTTTTTCTCAAAAAGAGACTGTTATTTTTGTTATTACTATATTATTGTTGTTTGTTTACTTATTCTCATCAATATGATCCAATATTACATGAAATAAATACTTGAATAGTACTTGGTTTCTGATTTATCTTCATGTTGTTGCCTTTGTAGTCACTGGCAGTCTAGTTTTTCTGGCATGTTTCCTAAGCCAGTTAGATTTGTCCTATTTTTATCTATTTCTGTTTGTAGATGTATGCTCTTCCATACGTGCAGATTCTGTGATTAAATTTTGAGGTTCTTGGAGACTTTCATTACTTCAAAACCCTTCCACAAGTATGTGCTTTACTAATGCCAAACCCTAACCAATATATTCAGAAATTAGTGCATTTGTAAGAGAGTTATGCTTTTTCTCAAAAAATTTATAAGGATGGTCACCTAACTCTTGACTATTTCCATGTACACATCTCACCTTTACTAATCCTGCATATCTCAAAGCCTAGCACTGAATCCAGTACATTGAGTTCTTTGAGGCACAGTGTGTACTCGCTTGAATATTCACTGCCACACAGCATGTTCCTGCTTAATCGGGAAAGACCAAATGCCTACAACAGTCATCTCACAGAATTCCAGTTTCTGTTAGGGAACACTGATCCTGGAACTGCCAGGCTTTCCTGCCATGTCTGCGAACCTGCCCAGTGGTCATAGTGAGCACAGATGGTTCCACCTGTGAAGACAGAGAGGGAGCTAGTATAGACATTGGCATAAGTGCAAATTGAGAATGGGCTGAGCAAAATTGGGGAGGAACACAGGAGGTTATGGGAACCGGTCTAAGGGAAATTGGCTCACGTTTCCATTGTACAGTGATAGAAGAGGGCAGGGAGAGAGACCCAAGGGAAGGACAAGAGTGAGAAAGAGAGGGGGAGGGGTGCACTTCTGTCTCAGGAAATGCCCCCACATGGTCCTCAGCCAGTTGGATTGCCTTCTCTAGTAATGCCAGGCAGTGGCAATAGACCCCTTCTGCCATCCCCACTGCCAGCCTCTCTGGCAACAAAGTGAGAAAATGATCTAGAACCACAGAGTCAATGATGTTGTCTGCCTTGTTGTCCACAGCCAGAAGCCACTTTTGACAGGCATCACGGAGTTGTTGAACGATGGCGAATGGATGGGCAGACTTACTGAATTCTGCTGTTGCAGGTGACTTTGCAAGACGATACACTTCAGGTCTACCTAATCCAGCAGGTTGGTAGCTGGAAACTGTTGGACTATGAGCTGGGCTTCCCTCATCATTCAGGGCAGCAAATAAACTGCCTACTCTGGCACTGCAGGAAGGCCTCAGGGTTGTCATGTGGAGTCATCTCTATGAGCATGAGCTGATGCAGGGCCGCTAGCGCTGCTACTGGAATACTTGTTGATTGCACTAGGGTGCAAGCACCTGCCAATCTTTTGCCTGTGTGGAGTAAAGCCAGGAAGTTCTGTACCTGCTCCATGTACAGCGCAACAAGAGCATAAACTTGAGTCTGATGGATGTCGACAAGGGTCTCAGTGATTGGTGAGGACCCCATGACAGCAGCAGGAATTTGGGAGACTGAAGAGACAAATGCAGGCAGACTGTTTCATTTGCATTCATTCTCACTTGAATCAACTCAGCAATGTTCAGTGGCTTTAATATTCAGCAGTCTTACTCTGACATGAGCACACACACACCCACAAGCATGGTCGGCGCACACAGCTCTGGGCTCAATCATAAACTCAGCTCTCTATTTGGTTACAAGCACATAATAGACACACAGAAAGGAACTACAAGTAATTAAACACAGGTGAGATTCATCACATGCTACCTGAATTCTCCTCATCCACAGTTGACCTCAATCGCAACCTCACTGCCACAGACTGGTTTTAACTGCAGTAGCTTCTAATCAATGGCACCTAATCTGGAGCACCTGATTGTAATTGTATACACTGAAGGAGTGATAAGTGTAAGGCAGGGAGGTCCAATCTTATCACAAAGGGCCGGTGTGGGTACAAGTTTTCACTTCAACCAAAACAAAGACTAGATTGCACATTAGTGTTTCAATTTTGAAGCCGGGTGGCAGCCAACATGGTGAGACCACTTTGATGTTGAAAGTTATACTCAAATAGCATGGAAAGATGGGGAAAACAGAAATAATTACATCCAAGAGATATATTTCATTTTAAACACCCCCCACCCCCAAATTTCACCTATGCAGAAATTATTTTTACTTTTTTTTTTTTTTTCAATTAGTGAAAATATCAGTGAAATTATTGGTAAAGTTATATAAATTTAAGGTATTCTGACTGTCAGCAGTAAAATTCTCAGGGATTTCAAACTGTTTTAGCTTTCAATGGCTCCATTTTGAGTGGTAATTGAATCAGTGATTGAGGTGAAAACCAGCACCCACCCTGGCCCTTTACAGATAAGATTGGACATTCTTTGTGAAAGGATGTACAAGCTTTTTTCAGGTGACTGATCTGTTTTTGCTTATTTGAAATCATAAAAATTACTAGACAATGCATATTTCTGTATCAAAGGTTTGTTTGTTTGTTTGTTTGTTTGTTTGTTTGTTTGTTTGTTTGTTTTTCACATGACTATGCAGTTCTTAAGTACTGTGACATCAGTGCCAAAACCATGTTCAAGCATAAACACTTGAGATCTTGAATCCAAAAACAACCTAGAACATCAAACAGGCAAAAGCTTGATCTGGAAATTTTTTTAATTACAGCTGACCAGTGAACCAGCCAGCAGCCATCTTAGCAAGACCAGTTTTAAGAAAAATTGCTTTCTTGCAGAAAAAACAACAACTGAACATTAAATTGTGGTTGGGAGTTCATGTTTCTGGGTGGATGCTACACTTCAAAACTGGAAGCTGGGTGATTGTTACTCTGTATACATCAGAGTAAAAAACAATTCCTCAAGGGTTCTTTAGATGGATAAGGGCTGTTTGCTTTCTAAAGCAACCCTTTCTTAAAGGAAAGCCCTTTGCTGTCAGGTTAAAAACAGATCCCTTAAATGGGGGAAACCAGAGAAAACCAAGTATATCCACAGAAAGGCCAAGAAAGCATAAAGTGGGTGTAATAAAAATCAGTGTCATAGTAGCAACATGAAGTAGTAATGTATTTCATGTGTAGGGGTGGGACAATTAACACTGGCTTTTAATGCTGTTAACTGGTAATTAGCTTAGAGACGTCCCGCATTGACGACATTCAACGCCCTGGCCTATATCCTCATGTCCCTCTGTAGGCTTCAACTCAAGGCTATTGAGGAAAAACCTCCTATCTGCCTATCACTCATGATCCCACAACAATTAAAACTTGCATCAACTAATGCAATTTTTAATAAATATATTTATATATACTTATACATTTAATATACATATACTTATATTATTTAATATATACAGTAATGCTTTTAATATACAGTACAGACCAAAAGTTTGGACACACCTCATTCAATGAGTTTCCTTTCTTTTCATGACTATGAAAATTGTA
>JAQMYF010000013.1:16596822-16610066 GCA_030014195.1 Neosilurus mollespiculum | reverse complement strand
ATAGTCATATCACATTTTGATTATTTTGCAACAGCACATTATGGAATTATTTACAAAGCCTAAAATACTACAAGCTGCTATTAATGTCTAATGAAGCAAAAGGGTACATATGCTTCAAGAACAGTGTGTGTGTGTGTGTGTGTGTGTGTGTGTGTGTGTGTGTAGGATATAAAGCTCTGAAAATCTAAAGAGTTTTATTTGTTTATTGTCTTCTGTGTTTATTTGATTTGGCTGAGCTGGGAACTAGAGATGACCTGCTAATGGGGCTAATGGAAACAGGAAGTGCCCTGAGAGGACAAAGGTCAAATCGGGATTGGCTTTTTTTGTTAACATCCCTCTGTCTGAACTGTCTATTAAAATGGACACCTTTCACCCTTAGAAGGCTGTGAAATCAGCAATCCAACAATACAAAGAAGATATTCCTTGAAATAACTTGTTGTGATGTATAATAGTGATTTTCAACATACCATGGCCAAAAAAGCCTTTTTGGAGCCATAGGACAAAATCCTGAAGTCCAGGAAAAGACGAGTTGTCTGAGCTGGACAGAGGGAAATGTGTGGATGGATGTTCAATCTCCAGTTGAAGGTCCAGGCAATGGCTGGAGAATTGTGCCTCCTCTGCTGAGAAATCCTTTGTAAAATACAATAAACTGTAAACAGTTTTGTCAACCAGTAGATGGACTCATGACTAAGATCATATTGGTACCATGACAAAAACCATGAATGAATGATGTTTATGATGATAACAGGGTTTTTTACTTCTCAAGCAGAGAAGAACATTTCTTCACATGATTTGCTTTCTCATTTTCTCATTTCCTATTTGGTTCATACATGTTTTAGATTCCATTTTCAAAGAAAATGCACAATCCCTCTTCCTCCACCATGTCCAATCTCTCTCTCTCTCTCTCTCTCTCTCACACACACACACACACACACACACAAACACACACACACACACACACACACACACACACACACACACACACCCTCATACTTATTCAATGATTTACCAAGTTATTCTCAGAAGATAATACAAAAAAATGTTTATAAAGATATTAAAATCTATATCTTCTTATTTTAAGAAGTGTGTTGCCATTTCTTTTTTCAGTATTCAGAAAACAAGGCACTGACAAAGTAAAGAATTGTTTCCACCTCTCTTCTGTCAGCAATATTTTTTTCATTCAGTCAATGCTTGTCTTTGCATTGTTTTAGATCAGTCACTCTCTGTTGTATCAGAGGTATAGTCCAGATATATGTGAGGTATACTATGCGGTGCTGATTCTCTCTCTCTCTCTCTCTCTCTCTCTCTCTCTCTCTCTCTCTGTGTGTGTGTGCGTGTGTGTGTGTGTGTGTGTGTGTGTGTGTGTGTGATCTCCAAAACATGAAAACTCACATAGAAAGGCTTCTATAAATCATCTTAAAAGCACCATATTTGTGTCGATCATTACAATTATTAATAGGGTTTAACAATATCTTCTGGTCTCATTTCTCATCTCCTTCCCACTATGATGGGAATTGATCCAAGCTAACCGTAAATTTTTCCTACAATAATATGGAGAAAGTTAGTTTTCCGCATGGCAGAGAATGGATACAGCATTACTTATGAATCAATGTTGAATGTTGCAGTTACATAAGAGAGTATATGAGGATTTGGCCTCTATCTTTCTATCTCTGTGCAACCTAAGGACAATATGGTTGGGTATAAAACTCATAAGTGAATTTACAATTCTGTTATAAATGTAATTCATTCATTCACTTATTCATTTTTTAATAACCTTTATTCTGGTCAGTGTGGCAGTGGCTCCAGGGTCTCTCCCAGGTACACTGGCTCTGATGGGACTATGAGTGATTTTTAATAGTCAGATGTTTTGTAGAGGTGTGAGGAAACTGGTTAACCAAAAGGAAGCCCAAGTGGACAAACTAAGCACAGACACTAACCCAATGTCAGGAGTGACTATGGAGTTGTGAGGCAAAAGTTATATTTATTTATTTTTATTTTGATATACTGTATTAATCTTCTCCAAATTGAGCACACACACGGAGCAGTGGGCTGCCACACATTGCAGCACCCGGAGAACAGTTGAGGGTTCAGTGCCTTACTCAAGGGCACTTCAGCCATGAAGATGGAGGAAGGGAAGGTGCAGCTCAGTCCCCCATCACCACACATTCTTCCTGCTATTTCAGGAATCAAACCAGCAACCTTTAGAGCCCAAACACGCTTCGCTAACCATTACACCAAGGATGCCCCCAATGTGCTATTTTTTTATGTGCTATTTATGTATTTGAGCCACACTGAGTGCAGAAAATCAGAGAATAATCTCATAGTATTACAAGAATAAAGTCATAATAGAATGAATAATATAAACTTCGTAGGCTGCATGTACTGGCAGGCTGTTTAGGGTGTACCCCGCCTTTGCCCAGTGTTTGCTGAAATATGCTCCAGCCTCCATGCACCACTAGTACAATTAAACAGTTTGGCCAAATGAATGAACGAATAAATGAATGAGTGAACAAATGAATGTATGAGTGTTTATACCTGCTGTAGGCAGTCATCTTCAAATGGATCTGGGGAATTTTTATAATAATACTCTGTGCACCCACCAACACTAAACACAGACTTACTGTCTTGCTAATTGAACAGAAGGGAACACGAACAATGTAATTTGTCAACTTGTTTGAAAACATCTGAAGCTGTTTTGCTGAGATGTGAGAGGCACACACTGCTAATGCTGCTAAGAGCTCTAGGCCAAACTGCAATCCTGTCAATGCTGTCAGTTCTGGGGGGAAAAAGCAGCTCTAGCAAGAATTCTGCTCCCATATCAGTGTGTTAGTGGAATTTATTTGTAAGGGATAGTTGCCCTACAGCTTACATACCCACAACTGAAACCTGTTCAATTTAAAGCTTCTGGACAAAGAATTAATAAATGTATGACGCTGACAAGATTGGATAGAGAGTTGCAAGAGTTAAAGGTGGGCTTTAGCGAGAAGGAGAGAAAAAAAGAGCAGACAGCACAGATGGTGGGAGGTGGGAAAAGGTGGAGCAGGTATCATGAGGCGCACAAGAGTTCACAAACTGCTGGAAAACGGGGCCGGTAATGATGAAGAACCAGGGGATTTTGTCCAGCAGTAAATGCAAACGTGATTTCACTTCCTCTGTGTGATGTTATCATATTATGCTGATTTAAAACAAGCCAGCATTTGCAGCTGAAGAAAGGAGGAAACATAAGCTCAAGAAGAACTGAGCATACATGAGTGTTACTACTTTTCACTGCTATATGAGTTTGATACTTAATTAAAAGGCAGGAAGTCAGAAAATTAAAAAGGCAGGCAAGCAAGAATGAGAGAGAGATGGGGAGGAGAGAGAAAGGAAAAGAAATGTGTGTGTATGAGAGAGAAAGAGAGAGAGAGAGAGAGAGAGAGAGTCTTTGAGACAGAGAGAGAGAGAGAGAGAGAGAGAGAGAGAGCAAATGAGGAGAACATGATAATTAACAGTGAGAAAAATAAATCACAAACACCATAGCACCTGGCACTTAGGCATGCCCCCCTCCTCATCATTCTCTTGGTTTTCCCCAAGTCCCTCACTCCCCAATCAATCACAAACTAATATTGCATCCTTCTATAGAAGCCCCTCAGTCTCTGTGCAGTACTTTTTATTCAGTTTATTTATTTAGCCTGAAAATCCTATCAGTCCTCTCACAACACCTCACTCCCTCCAGTTGAGGCATCTGCATATAAAACAGTAGGATAAGGTCATATCGCTCTTCTCCACTCTCTGCCTTGGCTGACCATAGAAGCCTGAAATCTTTAGTTCCTGAAGTAAAAGACTGAATTACAGCAGTGCCATAGAGAAATAAATATTTCTCACAAATCCCTTGACTTTTATTTGACAGAGTTTACTAGAAGCCTGCTTGTATTTTTTTTCCAGAGTTATAACTGAGATTGTGTGGGTAAGTAAAACCCCTACTGTGGGATTTCACCCAAGTGATGTTTCCACTGGCTGTTTGGTGATTTCCAGTGGAAGTTTTTTACAGTTTTGGTAAATACAGTAGCTCATCCTGCTGCTCTTCCTCACAGAGCTCAGTCCCGCTGAAAGTGCCTCTGTCAGGCCTGAAGCTGATCAATGACTGCAATTAACAGAGTAGATCGATTTGTGCGAAGGGAGCAAAGAGTGTGCGAGACTGTAACAGCATGGCCCATAGCCCCATCAGTCCTGCACAAATCCCAAGCTGAGACAAGCCCCAGAGCAGCACGCCTAACAACACACATGCACACCACACTATGTCTCCTCTGACTAACCACACACACCAGACTACTGACACCGTACACACTTAAAACTATGATACCATTTTCTCCAGGCTAACACCAAGATCCGAAGGCATAAACAACAAATGGTCCGTGGTCAGTGATGAATGCAGTCATAGTGATATAGATAATACCAGATGTTTGCCTCATATTTTCACAGTGTTTATGTCGACTCTTAAGAATTTCATTTCCACACCATGCTGATGTATATTTTGTCCTCATATTTTGCAGTTTTAACACTTTCTAAAGTAATAATAATACAACTCAGATGCAGAATTCAAATAACTCTAATTATATGTACCTATGATATTAAGGTAAACCTTCATTTTGCTTAACACTAGCATTATTTCATAGAGTTGATTCTTTTAAGGTTTAAAAACATTGTCTAACAGTTAATCCAGTTGTTAATCCAGCTCCATATTTAAAGTGTACCTGTGGTGAATTAGTGTTACTAGCTATTTAAAACGATCACGTAAACATCAGCGGTTCCTTCAAGCAGCATCCGTCCATGCCCGTTTTCAAAGTGAGTGTCATGACTCTAGGCATGCTATCTTTCTGATTGGCTGTTCCAGCCTGGTAGTGAAGGGAACTCATTGGATTGGCTGGGCGGCGTCACTAAATTATGTAACATAACACATTATCGGCCAGTGCTGAGCTGCACAAACAACTAGTGCAGAAATTGCAGAAAACTTTTCTTTTTGTTCCTAAACCAACTGACAACAGGAAAGCTGTCATTACAACGTTAGCTGCATAAGCCATTTTGGATTTACCGTCATGCACATCTCTGGCAGCATTCTCATCCTCAGGGTCACTAGAATGTAACGTCTCACTGTCTCCACAAGAGATGTCAACCCTGCCCAATGTATTGACATCACTTCTGGGGAAAAATAATTGCTAGCACCCATGGTTTAGCCCATGCTAGTAATCCACAGGATAAAATTACCATTTTTGTGCTTTTTTATGGTCATTCATTCATTCATTCATCTTCTTCAGCTTGATCCGGGGTCGAGTCGTGGAGGCAGCAGCCTAAACAGTGAGTTCCAGACATCCCTCTCCCCAGCCACTTCCTCCAGCTTTTCCGGGGGGACGCCCAGGCATTCCCAGTCCAGCCGAGAGACGTAGAGCCTCCAGCATGTTCTGGGTCGGCCTCGAGGTCTCTTCCCGGTTGGAGATGCCCAAAACACCACATCAGGGAGGCGTTCGGGAGGCATTCTAATCAGATGCCCGAGCTTGCGTGGCACTTTGCCCTGTTCTAAACATCTACTTACAAAAAAACACTCACCATTTTTATTATCATCCCTAAGTCACTTTCACATCTGGTATTAACATGTGTCTTGCGTGATCAGGACAGCCCTACATATGTCAGCTTTTTGCTCCACATGTGCCTCGGGAAACCACATGTGATATACAGTATCTCTCTTCCCTGCTCGATGAATGAATAATCATGTACATCATTTCGTTTGCAATGTACGCCATTGTTTTAAATCAGCCAGAGGAAGCAATGCCATGCCTTTTAGCTTTTTTAACACATGTACTTGGGCAGCACTTCCAAAGTGTCCAGTGGGAAATATGCCAAATAAATAAATATATTAATAGCATATTAAATAAACTGACATTGAGTGGCCTGTAAAATAAGTTGCTAACAAAGCAAATATTAACTTTATATAATATATTATATACAGATGATTGGTTTGGCTTGGACTTTACAACAGTGAGACAATCACTGCGTCTTTTGTCATGTGACTAAGCTTTGCAGAAGGCCCAAAGTCAAGCCCATATCACGCTTTGTCTCAAATGTGCTTATTAACTTCAAAATATCAAAGCAAACATGCCTTAACCTGGTGCAAGTACTGCAACTGGGGCAAGCAAGATTGCAGGAAAGTGTCAAGCTTCTTTATCTACTTTCTTACTTATTTTGACTATAAACAAAGCCATGAAATCTACTGTCCATTTTTTATTCTTTAACTTCACCAAGCATTAACATGATCTCCAATCAAAGTCAGTCAGGATTTCCTTCCAAACACATTTCTTCCATGAAGCTGACAATTCATCACTATCCTTTCAAGTCTTAATAATGCATTGGACAGTTCTTGACCCAAATCCAGTGGTTTCCGCAGTTTTCTTTGCTTCATGTAGGCCAGTAAGTTGATCCTTCTGCAACACAATAACATCCATTCCACAATTGCAGGATAGGTTTTCTGAAATTGTTTAAGAAGTAAGAAGCTACTCACTGCATCAATAAAGGTTAAAAGAATTGTTGCCAGTGGCACGGCAGTGCAGTGGTTAGCATGTCCACCTCACTGCAAGAAAGTCCTGGGTTCGATTCCCAGGCACGGGTGTTTCTGTGTGGAGTTTGCATGGTCTCTATGTGCTGGGTGGGTTTCCTCCGGGTAATCTGGTTTCCTCCCACAGTCCAAAAACATGCACAGTAGGTTAATTGGCTGTTCCAAATTGGCCCTAGGTAAGAATGTGAGTGTGAATGGTTGTGTGTGTGTTTTGGCCCTGCAATGGTCTGGTGAGCAGTTCAGGGTTTACTGGCCTTCGCCCAGAGTTGGCTGAGATGGGCACCAGCCTCCCCACAACCATATTTAGGATTAAGTGGCTTAGATAATGAATGAATGAATGAGAATTGGTGCTAGCTGAAACATAATCATTGCAGTAATTATCAAAGCAAAGGCTCTTAAGTATTTGTTTATTTAAAATGGTTGGCAGCATGTTGGCATAGTGGTTAGCATGTCTCTCTCAAACTAAAAGGTCCTGGGTTTGATTCCCAGGCTCGGCAAGAATTTGCATGTTTACCCCATGGGTTTCATTCAGGTACTCAGGTTTCCTCACACAGGCCAAAGACATGCACATTAGACTAACTGGCAGTTTCAAATTGTCCCTAGATGTGAGAGTGAGTGTGAGTGAGAAGGGTTGTGGCATACTGTTCAACATGTACCTTGCGTTTGACAAGAGTCAACAGAGGTAGGCTGCAACCTTAATAGAATCAAGTGGTACCACAAATGAAAGAATGATAACCAAAATGGTTATTTGTTTTTGGTTAGGCAGTGTAGATCCACACACCAGGATGTAAAAAATGGAGCAAAACGTTTAATCCATCACTTGAAGTCAAAAGAAAAAAGATGCAAGCTTGACATTGCGTCTGTGCTAAGAGTGGGGTCTCTGCAGGTGGTAAGAATACACATTTATCCCAGCACAAGTGGGACTGAATATCACACTCTTCTGGCAAATTTCAAATGTATCACCACCTGTTGCCTCACTCCACCCACATCAGTACAAACACGTTTCCTTATGGAAAATAAAATAACAGCTGAGCTCACACAGAAAAAAATAGCTTCACACCCACCCAAATTAGAATCACAGTGGAGATACCCAGGAAATTACACTTAAAATGATACTAAAATAGAGTTTTAAATCTAAACTTGCAGTCATGCAATCTGTTTCTGACATTATGAATAGCATTGCATAATTACAGTACACGAACTCATCATTTATTTCAACAACAGCTGAATCAGAAAAAAATATATCTTAATAGAATAAATCGCTAGAACAAGAATGTTTACAGACAACATCAGAAAATCCAAACGATTCTCCCATGTATAGCAGATAACCTGGAATTGACCGAACAGTTAAACTTGATTTTCAGAACATGCTGCAAATCATGTCAAGGCCTGACAATGCGGACGTCCTACAGTGATCAGTCTGTCTGTGCATGCCTGTGTGCATCCCTGTCCTTGTCCAGGCTGAAACTTCTGATTCATCGGTGGCACCGGCCTCAAACTTGGTGGATATATGTAGGATGATAAGGTGACATGACATCAACATTAGAACACTGTGACCTTTTCCTATATGTTTAGTCCCATATATAAAATTAGGCAAACTTATACACCTTAGGAAGGGGGAGTTTTGCATACTGACATTGGGTCACTGTGACCCTGACCTTGACCATTGACCACTTAAAAAAAAAGCTTTTCCAAGCCATATTTCCTATATGCCTTCCCTCATATATATCAAACTAGTTATATTTATACAACTTGGGAAGGGTGGCATCGTGTACCAACATTAGGTCATTGTAACCTTCACCTTTGACTTCAATAAAAAAAAAATAGCTTGCACAGGCCATATTTTTTTTATAGTTTGCCTTACACATGCAACATTGGGTGTGGTCGGGTCACTCACTACTTCAGCCAGAGGGGGCCCTCAGTGATGGCTGCCATCACAATGATATCTAGTTGTTTTACTCTTAGCTTAGAAAATACATATCTTATGTATACCTGGTTAGAAAAGACAAGCCTGATCTTATGTAGTAATCTGTACATATTCAACACTCATGGGCTATGAGGTTGGATTTAGATCAAATTCATGCCTATGAAGTCATAAGTAATCCTACCTATTCTTTTCCACATAAATGTTTTCCATAATGGAAATGATTAAAGATCCAAACTAAAATGGGACAAAGAAGACTCAGTATGAGGTCAGTGCTGGCCTTTGAGTCAGAGCTTGTTAAACAGCGGGAATTTGACAGTTTGGTGGATGAGTTTGCAAGGTGAAAAGCAAGAAGAAAAGCCAGTCACCTAAGATAAAACTGCCATCTGCTTATCATTTGGACTACCAAAATACTCTTAACATACTTGAGGATATTAACATATGCCATTTATTTTGCAAATTGCAAGTTGCTGAGTTCATCAGGACTACATGCATTGGTTTGTGCATAGGTAGTGGAGAAACTGACCAACTAAGATTCCTTCCCACAGTGAATGATTAACTTATCCATCCTGGAGTACAGCACAACACGATTCACATCTTCAGTACATTAACACTTCCATACCCTTTGGTCTCTACATAAATATTCACATATGGATTTATGTATTCATGTATACATAACCAGGACTCTAACCGTTCAAAAACACCAAATGTCTGCTGCCTGAGCTTATTTTATCAGCTGTCACTCATTGCTGCCTCACATTTGAAAGCCCAGTGGGAATGCAGGCATGTTTTTATTAGCATATGACCTAAACCATCCTCACAAACTCTTTTTAGTGGTGTTATCCTCTCGCCACATCTCTGCTTCTCTCCTCACCCCAAGTAGTGGCACTCTACCCCACTTGCAGCTCTTTCTATATTGTAGCACAACATAAAGTTTCATCTTCTACAACAAAAGAAGCAGACAGACATGAAGTGCCTCTCTCTCCGCCTTTTCACTCTCTCCCGCGGTTGGAATCCAATGCTCTTCTAAGGCCAAGTTCAATCTCGCCATTCCATTTCACACACTCTTCTATACTTTGTCCCTCAATTTCTGGTTCCTGTCCCTCCTCCCTCATTGCTTGCTTGCTTGCCTGCAGCAGCCTTTCCATTTGCAGTATATAAACCCGCAGACACAATAGAACAAACAGGCTGTGAAGACCTCTCTCTCTCTCTCCCTCTCTCTCTCTCTCTCTCTCTCTCTCTCTCTCTCTCGTTCACTCTCTGTACTTCATTCATTCATTCATTATTTCATTTTCGCAAGACGCTTAATCCTAATTAGGGTCACAGTGGTGCCCATCTCAGCCGACTCTGGGCGAGGGTGGGGTACACCCTCGATAGCTCACCAGGCCATCGTAGGGCCAACACTCTCACAACCATTCACACTCACTCTCACACCTAGGGGTGACTTGGAACAGCCAATTAGCCTACAGTGTATGTTTTTGGACTGTTGGAGGAGTACGTGGAGGAAACCCATGCAAGCTTGGGGAGAAATGCCAAACAGAAACCCCCGAGCCAGGGAATCGAACCCAGGCCATGTTGCTGTGAGGTGGACATGCTAACTACTGCATCATCATTGCCGCCCCTCTGCACTTCAACATAATTTACAAATAAGCCATATTATAAATTATCATACAGAACATGTTTGACCCTACAAAAGTAGACTTTGTCCCTTTAATATTTAACAGTAAACACCTCAGTGACAGACACACACACACACACACACACACACACACACACACACACAAAACACCCAGAAGTGGCAGCTGCTCTAAGACTATAAGGGAAGCTCTGCTTCCTCTAAAATGTGACTAAAGTTTTTGACAAATATGTACTGTTGTATTTACATTAATAATATAAAGAGATTGCTACAACATTGCTTCAACTTCATGGCTAGGTCATTCTGAAACAGTAATAACTTCTCACAGGTAGTCTAACATGATGTTTTTGCTCATACATTCTCGTTGGCAGTGAGATCCAATAAAACCAATAAAAGTGCAGCTTCACTAGAGTCCTATTTCACTCAGAATACTCTACTTACCTCAATGTTTATTGGACAAATGCTTGAAAAACATCAGGCCCATCGAATCTCAGCTTCTCTGGGGCTCTATGAGGAGTGGGCCTGACAGGATTCTGGGCTGCTGCATGATAAACTGTCAAAGAGGCTGGACCTCTGGGAGGAAACCGGAGTACCCGGAGGAAACTCACACAAGCACAGAGAAAATATGCAAACTCCACACAGCAATGTGTTTGTATTGTTCAATAACTTGTGTATGTTAAACAACATTCAATTTTACTGTACACACTTTAACAGTATGCCATCTGTTCTTGAGTGGCACAACAGAAAAACGCTTGTCGTTTAAAATGGAAGCTGTAAGAAATTGCTGTGGTATAAAAGAAATAAAAACATTTTGGATATGTAATTATCACAAAATAATAATTAATAATAAATAATTAAATAATAATGATCATTAAATGTTAAATATTTGGTTATCACTGATTTGATCTTTTCCTCAATGCACATCCTGTTACATTTTTACCCCTTAGCCAGTTATGGCTGGAGGGGTATTGTCGTTGGCTTGGCAGCCGGGTAGGCGGGTTGGTGGGTGGGCGCGTGACAATAACTTTGTCCCAGCCATTGCTTGGCTCATATGCATGATAGCTTTCTGAAATTTTGCATAGGCACTCCATATGTCCTAAACCTGTGTGCAGGGTGGCTAATAAAATGTTGATTGAATGAAATGTTGAAATGTCCGAAACTGTTCATATGGGGGATGACTTTTGTCCTCTTTATGCTTGAGGCATCCTGGTTGAAGGATTACAGGTATTTTTTTCTTCCTTACAGAATTCACAAGATGTATTTTGTAAGCTGTGGTAACTGCTTTAACAAAGGGTTAAAGTAAAAATTTTAAAACATAATTCTGATTTTCTCTCTCTCTCTCTCTCTCTCTCTCTCTCCCCCTCTCCCCCCCTACCACATTCCCATGCATCTCTTTGTAACACAACATCTGAAATATCTGAACCCCAGGTACCACCAGCCTGAAAGCTAGCTAACAGTGTTTACTGAAAGCAAACTGGGGTGAATAACTCAAAGAGAACATGCCTGGCCATCGTCCATACAGCCACTCACACACTAGCTGGCACTTTTGCACTGACACAAAGCAAATGCCAATCAGAAAAATTACAGCTCTTCAAATAATAGGTGGTGAATAAATCAGTCCTAATCGCTGAATTCATCTAGGGAAAATAAAGCCGCAGCCTACATTGTTGATGGTGATGCCTTTTATTTTCACAGCAGATCAAGCACTCACATGAAATAAATGTACTCAGTGTACACAATTACAGCATGTCAAACCAGCACCAGAACAAGCAGGAGTTTACAAAACATTCTGATGGAGCCTAATTTCTCTCTCTCTCTCTCTCTCTCTCTCTCTCTCTCTCTCTTGCTTTTGTGCTCCTGCTGTCTATTATTTTGTCACGATAAAAATCCATCTGAAAAATCAAGATAATACAAATGTCACAGCGTGTCATTTAAATCGTTTCCATCTACTTGGATCAGTTTTCAAATACAAACACTCATTAAGTTTACTCAAGCAGTAACAATGTCTACAGATCTACAGGTCTATTCATAATGTCCAAAGTAAAAAATAAATAAATAAGTAAATTTGCCAAACACACAACCCAATATTAATCAAATGAGTAGAAGGATTTGAATTTGCTCAAAGAATTTGTTCTTAAATATTTGTAACAGGGTCCAAAGTCCAAGTTAATGTTCCCATTTATCAATCCATCTTCATGTCTAAGGATTATCAAGCACACGGTGCAGCCACGCTCGGGTGAGTCACTTAAGCTTCATTTTGTTGATGTAACAAAAGAGCTGATACAGTATTCCTTTCTGGGAAAGAGAGGAATGGTATTTTTTGGCACTGCAAACAAGCATGAGTGTCCTATGCCACTATTGGAATTATGCTACTTCCCACTTGAGCGGCCAGAATTACGAGTTCGTAGAACGTTCAAGAGCTTTGTTGTCAGATCAAAATGACAAATGGTGGACTCAAGGTTAGTGTCCCTGTTCCCATGACAACCGTTTCCTATTATAACTTTCCACTGCACTAGTCTATTTGCTATGGGTAGAATAATAAAAAACAATGTCCTACGTGTATATCAAGTTAAGTGCACATAGTTTGCTGATTAAAATTAAGCATACAAGCAACAGCCTACAACTGTTTCACTGTGAAAAATAAAGAATTGCATACCATCCATTACTGAACCTGTTCTCTTCTCCACCATGTTGAAGGTCATCCTAACTCAGGAACTCGAGTATCAAAATTATTTATGAATTTCTCACTCGACATTAAGACTAGAAGGGGTGTTGATGTGCAATTTCATCTGCAAAGTCAGCAACTCATATTTACCATATTTCCTGTAGCATATGGAAGCAGCATTAAATCTGTGAGCTGAAGCAGGGAGCTAGTGGAAGATCATAACAGTGGATGTTGGAAAACTTAGGAAGATTGAAAACAAGTCATGTAGCTTCATTTGGATCACTTGCAGTGGTTTGGATGCACATAAGAAGCTATGTGAGGGGCTGTTACAGTCCAAATAAAAGGAATAAAAGGATTGAACGTGCACCTGAGTGACCTCTGTGGAGATCAAATGCCAAATCCTCCTGATTCTCTAAGATATATGAACACTGAT
>JAQMYF010000013.1:16559323-16576515 GCA_030014195.1 Neosilurus mollespiculum | reverse complement strand
TTCATAGTTTTGATGCCTTCAGTGTGAATCTACAATGTCAATAGTCATGAAAAGAAAGGAAACTCATTGAATGAGAACTCATGTGGCTTGTGAGAGAGCAAAGAGGAAGAAGGCTGAGCTAATGCTCATATTAGCTACTGTGATACATGTCACTTGTATGTATATTTTTGTTTTAAGTTATATTAATAATAATTATAAAAAAGCTGTATGTTATGTAATTTATTGAATAAAGACAGTTAAAGTATTCAAATGCGTATTTTTTCTTCACAGTACAACAGACGGTCATGTTACTACGTTGATAGCAAGCTAGTTAGCATCAGTGAGCTCTATGAGATTAACATGCTGTACAGCTGGCTCCATTTCCGGTTCATCCTAGACACGAAAAGCAACAAAATACGGAATTAAAGTATTTGATGGTAAGAACCTCTTTTTATTTTTAAGAATAACACCCCCCCCCCCCCCTAAAACACGTTTTTATCAGCTTTTTTTGCAGTGTGCAGGAAGTCTTAAAAGTGGGCAGCCATTTTGTCTGGGTCGACAGTGAGAGGAGGACATGGATATCATTAAACAGATGGGTTTAACCTCACCCCTCACCATGTGGCCATGCCAAGCACTGCCGTCCTCAGCTGTAAACATAATGTCATTTTTTGAATATTTATGCTGTTGTAGTCCTCTATTTCTATGTCAGTGCTTACAACAGCAAAAATAGTAAGAAAATTAGTTATCAGAAAGTTAAAAGAAACTAGTTATCAGCGCAGGGACACAGTTCTTCACAATGCGCAGTGGGATGTAGCGACTGGAACGTTGGTGTGTGCCAGTCGTGCAACTATCATATATTAACCGTGGGCAATGACGCAATATCAACAATTCTTTGATGGCTTTTCATTAATCAGAAAAGAAGAAAATCTCTTGAATGAATAATAATGTCTATTAGCGTACACTACATGGGAAAGGTGCGACCTGATTCGACTGATTATTCCAAGTGGATAACGCTTGAATCAACATGACAGAAACTCACAGTTTGTCATGGGCACTTAAGCAGGCAGTCTCATCCTAATCTCATTTTCAACCATTAAAAAAATTATTTATAGTTTTGAATTTTGAATAAGCGTGCAAAAAACACACCTTTACTGTTTTCTTATTTGTGTGGAATGTATTTCAAATTTCTAATTCAAGTTTCAAATTTCTAATTTCATTAGTCTCAAATATACAAAATAATAACACAGACAACATGTAGTGAAATACTTATTGACTGTCCTATATTTGAATAAGAATAAAAACTATCAATATCAAGAAGAATAAAATATCAAAAACTATTTGAAGGACAGCATTAGTTAAAAGTCAAATATAAATATAAAATGAAAATGTAGTGATGATAAATAATACAGTATGTAAAGTGTCGGTGCAGTATGCACACAAAGATGTCCAGTGAGTGTAGTTGTTTTGTGTGCAGAGTAGTGCAGTTTGTTTGTTTGTTTGCAACAATTAGCTGAAGTAGAATGTAATGATCACGTGTAGGGTTGGTCTACAAAGTCCAGGTACTAGGTGTAGACTAAGCTCTAGTAAATGAGTGTTTAGCTCCATAGCTGATTAACTTCAATATCTGACCAGTTTCTGCCATGTTTAAAATATGTAAATATTAACAACAAAAAGCTTGTTTCATATTTGTTTGTATCATACAACAACATTTTCAATTAGTGTGAAAACTGTAACTGCTGGTATGTTACTGATACAGAAGAGGAATAAAACACATTTAAACACTTACTGACAAAACATCTGACAGATTATAAATCTCAAGCTGCTTTAAAAATTTCAGTAAGTGAACACCTTGCATTACCATTACACTAGCCTGCATAATTATCGATTTTCTGAAAGTAAAAGTCTATTTGAACCAAAACCTTTTCTCTATTAGTGATAGCACAGTAGAAATTTCACAAGGCTGGAATATCATTTTCTTTATAAGCATACCTGTTGAACTGATGAGTTTGAAGTCATCTTGAGTCTTTTCATTTGTTTTCAAACTCCTTATTCATCAGCATCCTGCTCATATCTGAGCCCCCTCCTACTCTTAACAGGTTCATCCTTTTTTTCTTATCTCACACTCCATCAGTTCAGTCATTCATCACACTTTCTCCTCCCACATTCACATTCTGACACATTCTGCGTATCACTTGGCTCACTTGGTTGTTTGTGTAAACCCTCTGTGACTGTGTATGTGACTGAGACATGTTTATATTCACATAGATCAAATATCTGAATCCCCCCCCAAAAACAAACAAACAAACAAACAAACAAAAAAAACCAAATTCAGTTATTTGTACTCTTTTTTTTATTAGTTAAAAAAAAGAAAAGAAAAAAATTGCTTGTAGTTAGTCATGCTGTATTAAAACAGCCAAACACACATGAACACACACTCACAGACAAAGGCATGCATGCACGCACGCCAGCACTCTGCTATCAGTGATATGTTTGGCTGCTATGGGCCGATAGGGTGAGAAGACACATCTATGACGTGACATCATGTCACACACTACGTGGGAAAGAGCACGTTTAACTGTCACATGCCAACATACAGTGGAGCTTGAAAGTTTATGAACCCTTTAAAACTTTATTTCTGCATATATATGACCTAAAACATCAGATTTTCACACAAGTCCTAAAAGTAGGTAAAGAGAACCCAATTAAACAAAAATATTATACTCAATCATTTATTGCTGAAGAAAATGTTGTAATTTCTATGCAGTTAAAGACCTCTGTCACACTGACTACTGTTAATGTTATTGAGTTCACCATCAGGAGGGTACTGAACAACAGTGGTGTGCATAGCATGGTTGCAAGAAGGATGTCAATGCTCTCCAAAACACTGCCACCCACCTGCAGTTTGCCAAAGATTACATGGACAAGACAGAAGGATATTGGAAAAATGTTTTGTGGATGGATGAAACCAAAATAGAACTTTTCATTTAAATGAGATATTATATTTGAAGATGGAAAACAGTTCAGGGTGACATGGTAGCGCAGTGGTTAGCATATCCGCCTCACAGCAATGTCTTGGGTTCGAGTCCCGGGTTTAGTGAGGGCATTTCTGAATGGAGTTTCATGTTTTCCCTGTGCTTCATGGGTTTCCTCCCACATTCCAAAGACATGCACATTAGGCTAATTGGCTGTTCCAAATTTCCCCTAGGTCTGTGTGTGTGTTTGGTCTTGCAATGGATTGCCAATCTGTTGAGGATGTACCGCCTTCGCCCAGAGTCAGCCGATATAGGTTCCTGAATCGCCATGACTTCAGTACGATTAAGGACTTCAGCAAATGAATGAATGAAGAACCTTATCTCATCTGTGAGCCATGGTGGTGGTAGGATCATGATTTGTGCCCGTTTTCTGCATCTGGGCCAGGACAGATTGTCATCATTGATGGAACAGTGAATTCTAAAGGAAAATGTCAGGACATCTGTCTGTGAACTGAAACACAAGAGGATGTGGGTCATGTGGGTTATGCTTTCTACCAAAGAATGGTTAACATACCTGACTTGAATCAAATTAGAATGTTGAGGAAGGACTTGAAGCAAGCAGTTCATTTGAATAAATCCATCAGCAGCCCAGAGATGAATCTGTTCTGTATGGAGGAATGGGATTAAATCCCTCCATTGAAGGTCTCAAGTTACCAGACCTTTGGTTAAAGTTATTACTGCATCACTGCCTGCGCTGAAATGCATGAAGCTCAATAGAAACCTAAGACAAATTCAAATCAAGGCTTCAAATTTTAATCTCATTCTGTAACTTCCATTCTCTAAGAAACATGCTCAGAAAGTCAGATGTCTAAATTTTTTTCTTCTTTAATTTTATAATACAGTACAAATGAGAGTTTGATTGCAAAAACAAAAAAAAACAAAAAACACTCAGACCGTAAACATACACACATTCACATATTACAAAGGAATTTAACTGCAGAATAAAGCGCTTGTGTATATACTTTATATGTATTAAATGAATAAAAAGAAAAAGTTACACTATATGGATGTCCATCAGATACTGTAAACAGTAGTATTATGGTGATACTGACATAGCATGACTGAAAAAATGCAAGTCAAAAGATATCAAAATTTTGGGTGGGATGGGGTGGGCATTTAAATAATTATACAGTGGGGGACATTTCACCTTTAATCCACGTGTGCAACTCTGAGCAAAACATTCCTGTTAAATTCTAAATGTTAATACACGATTATAAATGTGAAGGTTGTTAGTATAAGATACATTTAGGGAGTGTACCCTTTCATCTAGTTTTAGGATTTCCCCTAAACATTTACAGTTTAGGCCAATATAGAGTCAAAGGGAACATTAGCCTAACAGCCTCATGAAGAAGAGCCAACAGTTGGCAGTAATACTTAAACTAGTAATTAATTTTAAGGATTTGTGCAAAACACTCTAGTCATTCTTCTGATAGTGTATTTCAACCTAAAGCAATGTCCAAATATGTTCACTATCCACTAATATAGTACACTATTTGTGCTCAGCTATTGAGTTCTTAGTGGACTGATCTATTCTGGATAGTTCATGATTTTAATACATCTACAAATCCACAATACATAGCCATTTAAATCACATCATAATACATTCCCATATGTGTAAATGGCAAGAAAATGTGGTTTAACAACCTTTTAAATCAAGTGGTGTATTTAATACAAAGAATCACTTTTTTCTACTTTTCCATATTTTGGGGGATTCAGTTAAACTTGGAATATTTTAATGAGTTTCTGCGCAAACTCAGAAATAAGCGTTGATTTCAATGATCTGAATGTGATTTCAGTTCAGAGTTTCCTTTTCTTTTGCTCCATATATAGTACTTAATGACTACGTAACTTGAAAAGTAGTGAGTGAGGGAGTGATCAGTCAGTTTTGCTCCAAAAAACCTCTGACCAGCCAACCAGCTAACATAATTCTAATTGGTAAACATCTTGTATGACTACTACTTATGTAATTGTATTAGTTGACAGATGATAACGATCATTTTATACATGATTGTGCCATGGAATGGAATCCCATTAAGGTGTCACTCATTTAATACTATGCAACATTTCCATCCCTCCATCATTCTTGACATTAGATTAATAACTCTTGGTCTTGAACTTTTGTGCTTTTTAAAAATGTTTTCATCATGCAGTCTGGTTGAATAAATGTTGCATGCAAGACAAACACAAACAAAGCTTTGTTCATAGACTAACACATTATATAACACATATAAACTCCTACCAGCCTTCATATGCATCTATGCAGCTGTAGGTCTATTTGAAAAGCAAATTTTCTAAAGCAGGTTTTTTGCTCTGCTGCTCACTAGTTCATATTTATTTAATATTTGTATTTATAAGCAACAATAACATTCCTTTTACCCTTAGTGGTTTTGTTCAGGAAGCTGTGCTAAGCTTTGTGAGTGTTGTTGTTCTGTCTGTGCGAAGCACGCTAGGAGTCATTAGATAGAAGTTGCAATTGAAGTAGAAATAAACTCACAGTTACATGATCTCATTGCACATCCTAAAAAGCCCATTCTCGTTTGTTAAACTACACAATGTGTTAGAACACTGTATTCAAGCAACCGCATGCTGAGATGGTGTGCTTTTTTTAGCAGTAAACAATGCTGAAGCTGTTCGAGAAAAATGACCTGGAGAGAGGTGACAAGGGTCTTTCTAAAGGACATGCATTAAAAAAAGCAACAGAGCTGCGATAATTATTAAGTTATGGTGTTGTGATAGTGGTAAAGCTATGGAAAGGACAGACCAAAAAGAACAAAAAAAAAAAAAAAAAAAAAAAAAAAAAAAAAAAAAAAAAAAAAAAAGCAGCCTATTATTCATTCCAGAAACTGCAAGCCCACTGCAGAAACATACATCTCATCATAGGAAACGAAACCATATTAACAATTACAGTTTTTATAAGGTGTAAGGGATTTTATGTTATACTGTTGGGCTTTTTACACCCAAGCCTACTGGCCCACTAATCCACCGCAGATTACCTTGCCAGTATTTTTTACTGTGGGTTTTCTTAAACCCACAACCTCTCGATCATGAGCGGAGCACCCTAACCACTACACTACCGGCCCCATTTATTATTTTATGGTATACTATTGTCTTTTAATTGACATCACAGTTATTATTTTTGAAACCATGACATTACAATCACTGCAATAATATCAGTAAACTTCAGATTTGTCAGTTGACCTACTCATCAAGCAGTGCTGTAATAAATAGTGAATCAGCACCTTCTAATCAATCAGTCAAGAATTTAACAGCATTGGCAACAACTTTGTAGAAGCTGAGTCAAACTGCTCACTGGATACAGCATCTACAGAAATCTTATAATCATTGTATGACAGTGTATCAAGGGGAATTTTATTTATTTATTTATTTTGGCTGGCACTGAAACTCATTGTTGTAGTCCACATGTCGAACCTTTGAGAGCTCCTTTGTAGACAAACCGTGTCTATTTATAGAATTGTCTATTAATTAGATACAGTAATGCAATTATACAGCAAATGTGCATTATTTTCAACAAGAGTGCAGTCTTACTGCATGCAAAAGACCTTATTTATTTTTATACATATTGTATTAATCCTGCTGTGATTAATTTATTACCTCTGCATTTAACCCATCCAGAGTGAGCATACACACACTCAGAGCAGTGGGCTGCCACACAGTGGGGCGCCCAGAGAGCAGTTGGGGGTTAGGTGCCTTGTTCAAGGGCATTTCAGCCATGAAGATGGAGGAAAGGAAGGTGCAGCTCACTCCCTCCTGCTGCCACCCATTTTTTCCTGGAGGTTCGGGAATCAAACCAGCGACCTTTAGGTTCCAAACCTGCTTCTCTAACCATTAGGCCACAGATGCCCCCAAACTTCACAATGACATAAGCGGTTAAAAATTAATTTGGAACTACATGGGAACAGTGCAAGCAAGTTGAAAATATTTTAAATGAATAATAAAGCAGAAATGGACTAAACTATAACTAAAACAGCTTTTGTATGATATTCAGAACTGTTCAGATTTTAGAGGGTGTTATCCGCCCAAGCTTTTGGCCTAGGCAGATAAAACACCCTCAATCGAAATAGCTCTCCATATTGTACTTTGCTTTATTCAGTAATTGCTTATATTATCCCAAGTGAATAACGGTTAAATTAAAATGGCACTCAGTTTGGAGCAGGCAATGTTATCATTGTCACCTTTTAAAATGTCTTTCCATGTAGCATACATTGAAACTTTAGAAATACACTCTTATGTAATGTGGTTTTCTTACATTTCCATGTGGCATATTGTACAATAAAACTCTGAATGAGTTTAATAACACACTGTTACATAACACACTTTGCTCAAGGCACAATACAGACACTACCAGCACTTGTTTGGCATAAAGGAAGATGTTTTCCTAATACATTCCTTGACCGTAAAAAAATAAATAAATAAAATAAAATCGACCCTTTATTCAACTCTGGTAAGTGCTTTATCCTTGTTAGGTTTGTGGTACATTAAGAACCTCACCTGTACACTTGTAACAAAGGCAGGAATACACAATGAACTGGAAATCTTTCACACAATAGTAACAAATTCACCTAACAGCATGCTTTATGAGGTACATGGAGTACCTGGAGGAAACGGAACATGTAAAACTCTGCACAGTAAGCTAAGGCAATTTGGTGTCTTTAAAAAAAGATTACTTAACACACTTTGTATATAAAATCATCGATTGTGAGCCCATCCGTAAAACCCCATTCCCCCAATCTTCCTCTAAGGAAATGACTATATTCTGTTTATGTAATCAATCATTTTTTTAATTTTGATATTCTGTATTAATCCCACAAGGGAAATTATTGCCCCTGCATTTAACCCATCCAAAGTGAGCAGACACACTCGGAGTGCCCAGAAAACAGTTGGGGGTTAGGTGCCTTGCTCAAGGGCACTTCAGCCATGAAGGTGGAGGAAGGGAAGGTGCAGCTCACTTTTTCCTGCTGGTTTGGGAATCAGTCCCAAAGCCACTTCTCTAACCATTAAACTATGGCTGCTCCCATCAGGATCCCCACACATGCAGACAAATGAGATTGCATAAAGGGAACATTATTTAAAAAAAAAAAAAAAAGTGAACATGAGGTACTGAAGCTATTTTCCAGTTCATTAACATGTTTTATTTACATTTGATTTCATTTACATTTTGCAAATACATCTGTTTTTGTAGTACCCCTGACAATTTTGCATCATCATGTACTATGCATCTATTGGTGATTTATATAGAAGTTTCACAGCAGTAGTCACACACTGCAAAAGCACTAGCGTCAAATCCACATCTAAATCATGACCAAAAGCTTATTTTACAATGTGCATTTATTGTCTGCAGCAGCTAAATTGCATATTGTAAAAGTGATGTGACAAGAGACAAAAACACGAAGCTCTTCTAAACCTCAAAAGTGAAAAATGTCAAAGTCCTGTGTAGCACTTTTAAGGATATTTTCGAAGATATACAAAAGTGTAGCATAGCACGTATGAATATCTCCTGTTTACAGCTGCATTTTGAAGAGCCATATCAGGGGTCCAATCCACAAGGGAAAAGCCACATTCTCTACTTAACAGAAGGTGAAAGCAGTGAATACAAAGGCATAGGCAGTTAGTGATTGAGTTCCCTGTCCCTGCAGAGATGGTATGCTCCTCTGACTTGAGCTTACTGATGCCCTGCAGAGATCTAGTGAGTGTGAGCTATCAGGAGGCACTCACAATCTTTCCCTTCTCCTCAGGTGTCCATGTTCACGCCAGACTGCAGTTTGTAAGCAAGACATCCACGCCATCCTTCCTTCCATTTATTACAATTAGAGTGACACCACTGAGATCTTCTGGCCCATCTGTCTCCATAGCACTGACACTGCTAGGACTGTACATAGGAATCATTCAAAAGAAACTGCCACAAAACTCATGCCAAAATCAGGTTTTAGATGATGATAGACCTACTAGGAGCCATTTAGTAGAATGACATGTTCATGAATTAAAGCTGTGCCTCAAGCTCTCATATTCTACTGCAAGAATCATTGAATTAACTGAATATTCTGCAGATTTTAATTATTTAACAGGGCTCTGAAATCCTAACACACTAAAACATAACATCCCTAAGCCAATCTGAGAGCAAATCACTTTTACAACAATCACCACATTGAGGGTAGAGAAAAGGACCTAAACAAACTGTTCTATTATACTCACTCATTTGTCAAACCACTTAATCCCACATGGGCAGCCGGGAGGCTGGAACCTATCTCAGCCGGCACTGGGTGAAGGTGGGGTACATCCTGAACGGCTCACCAGACCACTGCAGAGCACACATACAACCATTCACACTCACATTCACACCTAGGGGAAATGTGGAACAGTCACTTAATGTGCTTGTCTTTGGACTGTGGGAGGAAACCGGTGTACCTGGACCAAACCTATGCAAGCACAGGGAGAACATGCAGACTACACACAGAAACGCCCAAGTCCGGGACTTGAATCCAGGACCTTCCTGCTGTGAGGTGGATATGCTAACCACTATGCCACACTGCTGCCCTGTTCTACTATATTGAAGTCTGCAATTTAAACTGCACTCTTCATCTACAGGCTATCTTGATCACAGTGACATGAAAAATCAAAGCAAAAAGCAAAAATAAATAAATAAATAAAAACAAATCACTAAAGGTCTTAATCAGATTAGAAGGCTTCAGTACAGACCAAGCTGCAGGGAAGCATCCAGGCAAACGAACATCATTACCACAGGATTGGATGATTTGAAACATGCCAAGAAGTTCGCTGTTGAGTGAGCAACAGAGGGAAAAGAAACATCTTTGTGTGAGGCAGGCATCTGAGATTAAGCTTCTGCTTCTCTGCAGTCTCTTCTGGCTTTTATTCCAGTTCTTATCACATCAGGGATTTGTTACACTTTTCACAGAGTTTAAGCATTGTTAACTCAATTTGACAACCTTTATCAGGAAGTGTCCATCAGAAAACAAGACAAAGATATATATATAAAAAAAAAAAAAAAAAAGCCCAGAAGTGGTTCAAGGTAAACATGTCACAGTCAGATTCTAAATAGAAACAGAACAGCATGAAGAACAAATCCGATTTTCATGTTTCCATAAATTACATGCATCTCATTTGTGATGCATAACTATCTTATGAACAAAGTGAAAGCCATGTTTGACTTACACTTTGAAGAATCAGGTGACTGCACTAAAATGTGCATTCTCATCTTTTTATATTATGTGAACCCTCTTATGGATTGACATTCGATCCACTAAGACACAAAATATCCCCACATTTATTGGATTTGAGCAAATCTGCTCATACCACAAGTCCAAATGACACCACAGCCATCTGTAGCTGGGAGCCAAGGTCTCTGGGTAGGAGGGATGGGATGCTCTCTCATCCATGCCAATCACAACCCCACTGGCCTATTACGGGTGTCAGTAAGTACATTATGTGGAAGAGGGTAGGCAGGTCTTTTCTCAGCATGTTATGCTTACCCCATGATGCAGTGGCTCAAAAAATGTGCCTGGCTGGCTTCAGAGAAAGTGCCAGTTAAACTGCACCCTCCTTGATTGGAAAGTTTTATACAATATAGGAGAATGGTTGGTGGGAATGAATTCGCATGTAATCAAATTGGGGAGAAAATATGGCAACAAAAGTTCATACCAGTGATCTAATAATCCTCACCGTAGCATAAAAACAATTACCTGAAGCAAGACTTGCATGATCCTAGGGTTACCCAGAAGCCAAAAATCACAGGGGTAACACGTGGACCACCCTCTGACTCCATATGGCTTCAGGCTTAAATAAATGTGTCCCTTATTAAATTTCTGTGATTCAAACATTAGTATTTCCCAGAGCAAATCAGGAGGGGAAAAATCAAACATGGAATTAAAGGTTCCGAATCTCAGCTGGGATCCACAAAAACACAAGTGGATTGTAGAGGAAATTATAATGCCAGGCAACAAAAGCCCTCACCTCTCCCTGTTGAGATTTAGGGCAGATGCCATAGACAAGAACTGTTTTAGAAACACTGAGGCCCTCCACATTTTGTTTGATTCAGCTTGGTTCTGGAGAGATCACAAGTTTCAACAAGTTTAGCTGGGTTTTCTCCATGTTACTGGTCAGTTGCTTTGAATTAAATGAAGAGAAACAAAGAAGAGAAAGGCTAGACTGCAAAGAGCACAAAAGTAGCAGCTTGCATTTGCTACTGCATAATATAACAGCATAAACCATGATCAAAAATATGTGGGCACCTGAATACCAAACCCACATGTGGCTCTTGCCCTAATTAAAAATTGAATCTAAACACTAGTAACCAGTAATGTATTTACTCTAGGAATCATATAGCTTACTGGATCTAATAGAGGTCCAAATATGGCCATCACATTTAATTCACAAAATAAGATGGCATACCTCAGCAACCGATACATTGATCTGATTACCTACACAATATGGTCAGGGAAATCGATTCAGATCGGATTCAAAACTGATACTCAAGCTCTAGTGTGAACAGGGCCTGAGAGTTCTCATTGACCTTGAGTGTTGGATTATTGTATATAGTGGGTTATTGATGGCTACTGTGGAGCTGTTTCATACCTCTTTAAATTATCCCCAGCTCCACATCAGAGAACAAAAGGGGTACAATAGAGATTAGTTTGTGTAGTCTTAAGAAACTCATTACCAGTAACTAAAAATACGGGGGGGTAGGGCAATCTGTTAAATTGGTAAAAATTGTGTGTATGTATAGTAATAGTGTTAAAACAAAAAAAAAGACCAGGATGCTCAAAACCTTTATTTCTTGTGCTGGTCAAACTTCAGCTCTTCAGAAAACCAAAAAGGAGAGGGGGAGAGAGAGAGGGAGAGAGAGAGAGAGAGAGAGAGAGAATATCTACATAGTACAGAGTGCTTCTGTTTCTGGGAAGGCAATTTGACCTCTCCTTAATTATCCGTACACTGAAAAGTCAGCAGTTTCTAATAAACCACCCACAGCTACTTGTTAACATGGTGGGAAACTAGTACAACCCAAGCCAGGCTCAACCTAGAGCATCCCTCGATCCAAAATATGCAGGTTATATATTTATATCTTTTTTCTTCAGTATATGTTTTATATGTTAAAAACAGTTCTATTGCATTGGAATTATGAATGACCACTTTAATATCAAAGCAAATTAACCAAACAAAGACGGCACAAAGATACTGCAGGTTAAAGACTGAAGTGCTTGTAGAAGAGTAACTGTTCCTAATGTGCCGCATGCTTCCTGATGTCCATGATTAGCCTTTTGCTGTATTCCTTGTGATCCACAGGCTTGGCATCCACCACCGTCACCTTAATGCGAGATTCATCCTAAACAAAGACAAGACAGCACTTTAGTTGATGTTCATTATTCACAATGTTAACAAAAATGTGTTGTGATGCTTGAATACATTTCGGTAATACAGGGTATGGGTAACAATCTAAGTAAATAAAAACTGCATTAAAAGTTTAATAGTTTGTTTTTGTATGGGGATAAAGTAACACTGAAAAGAGTGGGATATTAACTGTGTAGAAAAAAAATTTTAATAACTACTTTTAAAAAATGAATCAGTACAAAACTACCCCCATCAGTGTGCAATTTTTTTGTTTAACATGTTTAAAAATGTTATGTCTTTTTTTTGCTTATTATAACCACAAAGCTTTACCATATGCCCACTTTTGTGATCTTGCTTATACAACAGTTCCCTGTAACATGCCAGTGCAAATCACACGCAGGCAACATTTAAATGAAAAGGCTAAAAATGTTTGTGTGCGTTTTTCCCCTTTAATGAGCAGAGCAGAAAAGACGCCGAGAAGTGCGGTTTGTAAACCAATTTCATTATAGCATAATGCAGTCAGAGAACTTGGATACTAATGTTTTACTAAGTGCTAATTTCCCTGAGCAATTATATAAATTGGCCTACGTGCAACTCTACCACACACATTTAACAAAATCTAATGGCACAATTCTTTTGATATAACCAGAGAAAGAGCCAGAAAGATTCTGGTTGTTTTTATGTTCTGCAGTGTGCACAAGGTTTTTTTGTGAATTTGTCTACATTAAGGAGTACCGGTATCGGTCATCTTTACAACATAATTTGTGAGTGTGTGATATGTTCATGCTACACAGACACATATTTTAACATAAATGGCCATAAAAAACACAAAACTGGTAACTTTATCCTGTGGATTACTAGTGGAGGCTTAACATATAGTTAGTGGCCATTTTTCCCTGGAAGTGACGTCAACACGTTGGACTGGGTAGGGCAAGTAAACAATCAGATCTATTCAGCGAGCCACATTTTAGGTGATAAAAAATATGTTCAAGAAGCAACTATGGCTTGCAGTTTTGAGGAAATGGGTGTAAATGGTCACCTATTTGAACCAGAGAGGGAGGAGCCTTGTGGAGACGTTACACATGAGATGTTCGTGGTGGTAGATCCAAAATAGCTTATGCAACTAACGCTTTGCTAACTCGGCTTTTCTATCAGTTGGTTTAGGAACGAAAAAAAAAGTTTCAATCTCTGCACTTGTTGTTTGTGCTTCTCAACACTGGCCGATTAATGTGTTATGCTACAAAAGTCAGTGACGCAGTCAAGCCAATCCAATGAGTTTGCGTCAGGCTGGAACAGCCAACCAGAAAGGCAACATGTCTCTGAGCATGTCTTGTTTCATAGCACTCACGTGCACTTATAGTTATAGTTATTGTTCCTTTCTCCTTGATATTGATAGCTTATTCTTCAAATTTTAGAACAGTCGTTCTAAGCATTTCACTACATACTGTGTATGATTTTGTATGTGACAAATAAATCCTAATTTGAATCTTTTAAATTGGGCAAGGACTGATGTTGCTGGAAGGAACAACTGATGTTACACGTGATCGCTTTAAATAGCTAGTAACAATAATTCACCACAGGTACTTTTAAATGTTTAAGTGTATATAAGTCAGCTGTTTGTAGAAACAGAAGCACAAACACATTCAAGGGAAATCATAAACACCTCACCTCTTCTGTCTTTTCTACAGTTTTTTTTAAATAACTCTTCCTGGTATTTTTTTTTTTTTCAGGGTTACAATGTCTACAAACCCACCAGCTCGAATCACAAACATTAGCCCCTCCAAACCTTGAACACTGCACTATTCCGAATAACTGGAGATGGCAATAGCCTAAATGAACTGCCGTGTGCAGAAATGTTTGGATTTATAAGAAACTAGATGAGTGTACAGTATGTTACAAAGCAAACATAAGTGAATATATAGTCTGGGTCAGCGTGAGAAATACATGATATGAAACTATCAGCAACCTAAGGAAATTTTTTTTTTTACTTTTGACTAAGTGAACTTTGTAGCTCTGAGCAAGTTTATACAGGCAGTAACCCAAAACTACTTCAACTCTCAAATTGCTCAGCCAAAACAGAAGGTGCACACCAATATTTTATTTATAGTGCATAACCACTTTCATATAATTATTGTTGCTTCAGTTGGTCAGGTCGAGGCTCAGCAACATTTCATGGCAATAAAACGTAATCAGCTGACAACCTGAAAGTACTGAATGAGCAGGTTATATCACCAATGGACTTTTTCTTCCCTTTTAGCAGAGATATAAATTGCGGCTCAAATAGTGAAACAGTGGTTCAGGGAGAATGAGGAATGAACTGGCACCACAGAGTCCTGACCTTAACCCTAGTAAACGTGTTTGGGAAGCGCTGGAGAAGATTTTATGGAGTGGTTTGATTTTCCCATCATCAATTCAAGATGTGGGTGATAATGAATCTAACTCTAGATGGAAAGAAATTTTGTGATGATGCTTAATATTGTTCAAACAATGCCATGATAATTATGCACTGTAATCTAGGCAAATGGCAGTCCAACAAAATATTAACCGGCAGGTTTTTTGGTTGGGTAGTATATACAAGTGCTTTTATGGCAAAAGAAAATATGAAATGATAACACAGCTATATCTAGCATGTCTTTCTTTTTTTAATTATTTATAATTACTGAAAGACCTCGATCTCAACATGATAAAATAAATAAATAAAATAGGAAATTCCACCATTTTGTAAACATTTAACTGACTTCAAATTCCCCCAACCAGATATAGATATTTTTGTTCCCCATCATTCTCTTTCTATCTGTGATATTTCCACCCAGTCGGCAAAGGTGAAGGCTAATGTGTGCTTTCTCAAAGACATTTGAAGCTGGCCTCCAGTTTCAGATTACTGCATTACAGGGCATGTAACATATTTGAGCTCACAGACATCCATGATTAGTGTCTAGTGTCACTCTGAATGATCGGGGAGAGCGTTTACCTTCCCTACCCCTGACAGCATGGCCAATTTCTCGTATCCCAGCCATGGACAGCTGTGGTATTGCTGGGATACTCACAAACATTTTACTCCTGTGGGAGCCACTAGGGAGCACCAACTTTTAATAACACAAAGATCATGTGATCCCCCCAAAAAATGTTTCTGTCACTACTATTTCTAATTTTAAGATTATAACACAATCTTGACGGCATGTGATTTTCAAGAAAAGGGGTAGACAAGGGTAATTTTAGTACCAAGAAAACAGCAAGGCACTACATATATTTTTAACAACCAAAGACAGCAGACCCACTCACTTGTTTATGAGCTCAATTGAGGCCCATGAATTCATAAGTCAACGAAGTTATGCAAACAAAGCAAATTTTATTTGCGTATACTAACAATTACTGATAATGAATCACTTCAAGTTCAATGGATGCCATTAAACTGAATAGTCCCCTTGACGTTTTGTCAACTTAAAAACTACTCAAAATTTCAGCAAATAACTGTTAATAATAACATAGCTCCTGTCTCACTGTAGCAAGGAGTGCAAAAAAAACTTGATGCTGAGTTGTGGTAATTAGCGTACTTCAGATTTCAAAATGAATTGCACCATTTAAATATTTATTTTAAAATTTATTCAAAAATACATGTACTGTATGCAGACATATTAAAAAGCAGCAAAGTTGACCTGGCAAGACGGCACTGCTATTCAGTCTGTTTAGCTCACGGCCTTCTCAAAATACAGTTCCTTGTCTTTTAGTTCCTCCATCACTTAACGTATTGGCACCAGCATTACTTAAAACAGTATCTGAGCTAAACATCGCATTACTTTTCACACAGACTGATAACAGTTGTTAAGTGAATAGATAATTGTCCTACTTAGACTTACAGTTTGATTAAAAAAACAGCTGAACATATTGTACACCGCAGATACAAACAGACTGCTTAGATTTTTCTTTGAATCTAAAATTAAAGAAGGTCAAAGTAAAATGATGCAATAATAGTAAGGAATGAAGCAGGCTCACTTAACCTTACTGCCGAGCAAACTCCATGGTCTCAAACATTCACAAATATATTAGATCATCTTTACTTTTCAGCAGGATGGCTATTAGTAGGCATGTAGATAGTTAATGAGATCGTTACTGGATATAAATTTGTCTTCCCAGAGCAAATGGTGCCTCAGCTAGTCACTGGGATAAAAACCCAATTAATAAAAAAGTTCAAGGCAAAATGGAAAGTAAGCAAATCAACATAGAATAGTGACCACCCAAGCAGGATAAAGAGTTATTCTGAGTAATACCAGTTCACTGAAGATTTATACAGTGGGGCAAAAAAGTATTTAGTCAGCCACCAATTGTTCTCCCACTTAAAAGATGAGAGAGGTCTCCAATTTTCATCACAGGTACACTTCAACTATGAGAGACCAAATGAGGAAAAAAAAAAAAATCCAGAAAATCACATTGTCTGATTTTTAAAGAATTTATTTGCAAATTATGGTGGAAAATAAGTATCTGGTCAATAACAAAAGTTCATCTCATTACTTTGCTGGCAATGACAGAGGTCAAACGCTTTTTGTAAGTCTTCACAAGGTTTTCACACACTGTTGCTGCTATTTTGGCCCATTCCTCCATGCAGATCTCCTCTAGAGCAGTGATGTTTTGGGGCTGTCGCTAGGCAACAAAGACTTTCAACTCCCTCAAAGATTTTCTATGGGGTTGAGATCTGGAGACTGGCTAGTAGGGATGTCAATCGAACAACAACTCACGATTCAATTCAATTCCGATTCTTGGGGTGACGATTCGATTCAGAATCAATTCTTGATTCAAACCGATGTTTGATTCATAACCATTACA
>JAQMYF010000013.1:16532210-16553716 GCA_030014195.1 Neosilurus mollespiculum | reverse complement strand
TTCTTCTTGACACGTTTCTTGCGACCCTGTTGACTATTTGCAACAAAACGTTTGATGGTTCTGTGATCACGCCCCAAATATCTTAGATATTTCAAAAGTGCTGCATCCCTCTGAAAGACTTTTTACAATTTTGACTTTTCAGTGTCAGTTAAATCTCTTTTTTGGCCCATTTTTCCTGAGGAGAAGAATCTGCGTAATAATTATGAACACCTTAATATAGGGTGTTGATCTCCTTAGGCCACACCCTCCCTCATTACACAAATACACATCACCTGATATGCATTGAATCCAATAAGCATTCAAGTTTATACAGCTTGGAGTTTTATGGATAAAATGATGATATGGTCAAAATAATCACTTGCCTAATAATTGTGCACACAGTGTAAACATTCCCGTTTTTGCCTGACAATTCTTGTCGCAAAGACTTAATTTCACTTTCAAGACTATATTCATTTCAGAAAAATAATCAAATGGCCTTGTTTATAACTAAATATATAATCTAGTTATAATTTAGTTATTAGTGCAACTAAAAATTCTTGAATCCTCAAGACACTTGTAATCCATTTTTAAATACACAAGTAATCTATTTTACAGGGCAGCTCATTCATCAAATGGTCAGAAAGCAGTCTGTTATTAACCCTATGGTGAGAAATCTGAGCCACCTGCAGGTTTGAAACATAATGGGTGGGAACATTACCAGACGCAAATATCAACAGATTATTGCTTCCCTTCTTACATTGATTTGTGATACCTCTGTACTGGAGGTGACCTTAAACCATGATATTTCACTTTCATACATGACTGGCTCTTCAGTGAAATTGGGGTCCAGCAATTTTCTATATGATCAGTAACAACACTGGTGGCAATACGATAATGAATTAATAATTCATCTCAAATATATATATTTTTCCTCCATGTTTCTGCTAATAACAGTTTCCACATGTTGGGGGTAAGCACATCATGGTGTTCTAGCTGTGTTTTGTACAGGACCTGTATGTTGTATGGTGACCATTGCAAGAAATATGATGTACAGTTGATGCTGAAGCAAACATTGCTATCTGAGAGTCCTAATGCAGCTTTTGAGGGAGTCATCAGGAGGTTAACTACAACTTTTGTGCAGCCAGTTGTTTTGTAGGTAGTTTTCCTTGCATGACCAAGCTTACCTGGGTGTACCAAGGGTGTCTGAAATTTCTTACTACTGCTTGCAAATTATTTTAATTTGCTTTTAGTTCTTGAAGGTTTCTACAGTTTTTGCAAAAAGATTTTATAAATTGCCTGAAAGCTGCTTTAATACCTTTATTTTATGTATATTTAGTTAATCAAACACTTTATTATATTTTACAAATTATATTTTATTAATTACTTTGATCCAAAATTTGATGTTACCTGATTGCGACAAGACTTTTATCCAGGCTAAAATGGATATGTTCGTCCTTTATTAGCTGTAAAAAGTATAAATACATTTACAATTTCCTGTTGCTTTCACAAAACTTATACTTGTAGAATTGATGTGTCATAGTTGATTAAAATCGGTCAATAGGTTGGTGAGATATGAGCTTTTATACATGAATGTCCACATGTACAACAAGACTTGTCAATGACTGTATAAACCTCTACTAAAACTACTTGCAAATGTAAAAATAAACTGTAGAAATACCCCAAATATCCATGTGGTCCAGCCTGTATACATGAGTTCTACCAATGGGGTTACTCCTCAGATCTCAGCTGGCCATACGCTCGGACATCATAATCTGGCATCATATTAACCTCTCAATTGTTTTTAATGTAATATTAGCAATGCTAAACTAAACATATTAATGAGGTAGAACTACAACGGAAGTAAAATCTGACAAAGATAAATAACCATAATGTAATCAAAGTGTTTCATTTAAAGTAATGTGCAAAATGATGTTCAATCAAACCAAACAATCCCTCATTGGCAAGAGTGCAAATAAAGCCAAAATAAGCAGATTTACCATCTTAACAATAATCTCTTAATTATCAAGATCAATAAAGTTCTAACACTAATCTGTTCTCTATATCGCAGTGAGATACTAGAGTAATACTTAATGAAGCCTAAATAGCCCACTACTGTGAATAATAAAAATAAATGCATCAAACTTTAACACAATGAATATATTCTACAAGTGCACAGACAATATTTATAGATGAAACGATAACGTTGCAACTGTTTGCTTAAAAAAAGGACAGAGAAACATGATTAAACCAAGGTGTTCATTTCAACCACATGGCACATGTATTAACTCAAGATGAAAGCAATTTCTGGCACTTCACTATTCAATTGAAGATGACCCGCATTGCACATACTTGGATGCAAATGATATGTTTACTTCTTCAGTTAAAAACATTAATTGGAGTTTAAGCTCTGTAGCCTGTTAAATCAAAAGTATGCTTACCTTATCCCCGTGACCCAGGTGCTCATTTTTGACATCTCTCAAAATCTTCCAGTTAGTGGAGCCTCCGCTGCTTCCCCCTCTCATTTCTGTCATGGACTGACCATCCAGGGCATGACCTTCCTTGTCATACCTGTCAACATACAAACATGCTAAAGTCTGTATTTGTCTAGATGCAACTTTTTTCCTTTGTATCTTAACGTAACTAGGGAGTCAATATAAATACTGTAACAAAAAACTGAATGAACAGCTCTAGCTGGAAGGAAAGCAGGCTACAACAGCAGCAGCAATGACAGTAGTGGAGCTACTTATGAAATGAATCAACAGTACAGGGACAGTTGAGTGAAGTGGGGTTAGGGTCAGAATGGAGAAATTAGAAACCCATTTTCGCAGACTGCCTGGGGTACTTCAGAGTGACCGAGGAAATGATGAGGCAAAGAAACAAAATCCACTCAAGTTGGGACAACGTGCGATGGATCAATAAAGTGTTCTAATACACAAGCTACAGGCCTCGATCACTGCAAGAGGCAACGTGGTAAACATGGGGCTGCCACCAAATTCTTAAAACCACTGCGCTTTAATAGTAAAAGGACCCGTTGATGTGTACGTGGGTAGCCATGCAAAATTTGTCTTCTTAATGACAAATGTTTTTTATATGCATTTTTTGCACACAGGTAATGAAATAAGTATAATGAGTCTAATGACGTGAAAATGGATTAACCTAATTATGATTAAAAGCACTATTTCTGTCAAGCTTCTTCTGAAAAAGGAACCAAATAATTGGAAATATAGGTTACACACATTTAGGACACCAGCCTTTTTTTTTTTTTTTTTTTTTTAACATTACTGCATAAATTAGAAATAGAAAAGCTGCACATATAACCCATACATCTGCATCATTTAGAACTATCAGAGCTCTGATTAGACTTAAGCTACAAAAAACATACAGTGTCACCAAATCAAATCAAACAGGAAATTGCTGACAGATATAAACACAGAAGAATAAGCAAGTCCACTGCACAAGCATGAGCATGGAAGGAAAACACTAGAGGGACAAATTGATGCTGGCATGTGCTTTTGAGTGATGGACTGACAAGCAAGTGCTCACTGCAGCATGCCTAAAGTGAGCCATACCAACTGGGTCAGACAGGGGGGAAAAGAGACCAAACATAAAACCTTTACATGGCATGACAGAAGTGTACACCAAAACACCTTTGACTGTGTACACGATATATTTAACAATATCTAAGAACACACACATAAAGGGAGTGATAAAGTAGCTCACTTAAATGATGCACTCAATGTGACATCAAGGAGATTTCAACTGCTAAGAGGTAGTCACAACACGCATGATTGCTTGGAGAACTGAACAATTAGAGAACTACTTTACAAATGTTTAATCAACTGACAAAGATAGAGGCTATAATTCCACCCTTTTTGTCCAGCATATACTGCAGATTGGGAATTTGGAGGCCAATTTTCCTTAAACCAATCCTGAACAGTTTTTGTAGTATGGCAGAGGGGAGTATCCTGCTGAAAGAAGGCACAGCCATACGGAAACACAATTACCATAAAGGGATCTACTTGATATGCAAAAAAGAAAGAAACAAAAAAAAAATTTCTTAGGTAGCTCATGGGTGTCAAAATAATATCCATATGAATTCTAGGACCCAAGGTTTCCGAGCAGAACATTGCCTAGAACCTCTCTCTTTAATTCTGGCTTGTTGTCGTCATGTTGCCATCTGTTCCCAATGAAAGCGCAATCGCCGTTGTCCATATGATGTCAAAGAGACCAGTCCATCTTCTTCCACTGCTCAAGGGTCCAGTTTTGAAGCCCATGTGCTCACTGCAGGAACTTTCATTGGTGGTAAGGGGTCAAGCATTCACTTAATTTTGCATTTGACTGGTATCCATCTATGAAGCGCAATATGCAGCAATCTGCAAAGAGGTGTGTGTCCTGCTATCCTTTTTATCATACACAGCATTAACATTTTCAGCAATTTGTGCTGTCCTGTGGGATCGGACCACACAACCTAATCATTCACATGTGCATCCGTTTCCTGGTTCTCCAGTTGTCCTTTCATGTAACAATTTTGGTAGGTATTAACCACTGCATCCTTACACTTGAGTCAGATATATGAAAACCGTGTTTGAGCACCCCATTCTACAGAAATACGAAGGATCAATCAAAGTTCGATCTTCCACTTCGTGGATGTGCATCATGGCGGGCGGACGGAAAAATAAACAAACAAATAAATAATTAATTTGGAGCCCTCTGAAAGAGAGTTGTTGATGCTCATCAGGCTGGAAAATGTTACAAAGCCACCTCCAACATGTTTGGACCAATATACATTAAAAAGAAGGGAAGGGGATTCAAAACCACTGTTACCCTTACCATGAGTGGCCGACCAAAAAAGATTGAAGAGGACACTCCAAGAGCAAGGTGTGTAATATTCCACAAGGTTACAAAAGAACCTAGGTCACATTTGCTTTTGGTACCTCAGTTAAAGGCCTCCCTCACACTGACTAATATTACCTTTGAGACCACCAGCTGGAGAACACTGAATAACACTGTGCATGGCAGGGATGCAGGAAGAAAAGAATGCTGCTGCCTGTCTACAGTATGCTGAAAATCCTGTGGACAAGGCAGAATTAGACAGAGGGGAGAAAACCCAGTGGTAAAATGAGACCAAAATAAAACCTTTTGGTTTAACTCCAAAGTGCTATGCTTAGAAAAAGAAGGAAGATACTACATTCCAGCATATGCACCTTATACTCATCACCCAGCATAGTGATAGAGAGAAGTGAGGTTTGGGCCTGATGTGCTGCATACATGGCAAAAGAGCATGATCACCTTGGACGCAAAAACATTCTGAATTGTATACTTTGCACACAAGCTTTTCTACCAAAGAATGGTTAAAAATACTGGTAAAGATTTGGAAAACAAAAGTCAAAGTTCTGACTTGAATTCATGCATGTGAGAAAACCAACCAACACCCCAGAGTTACAGATGTGCTAGACAGCCAACATGCAGGACTGATCAACTGAAAACATTCAGTTAGGTATTAGGTATTGTGGCACAAGGGGGCCTGAATGCAAAGGTTCAGTGCTTAGATGAGTAATACTGGACCAAGTTTAAGTAAAATAATGATCAAATACAATATTTCTGACTGTTTATCAACTTGTATCTTTGTGTTCTCTTTATCAGCCTCTAGGATCTCTGTGAAAATCTAATGTTTTACATTATCCATCAATTTTCTTCCACTTATCCAGGTGACATTTCACCAAGAAAAGATTGCCAAAAGAAGGCTGAGACTCGGCAGGCTTTGTGTCAGGTACAAAGAGAAAACTATTGGAACCAGTTAAAGAAACAGCTAAACGAGGCAGAAAATGCACCACTTTTATTGGAGTATTAAAGCCTTACACCCGAATGACTGCAGATGAACTGAAAACAGCCATGACGAACAGTAACTGCTGGAGATTATTTGTATTTTTGGCCTGAAAGGGAGTTGGGCCTAAGTAAGTTATCGAGGCCCAGGTTGCGGGGACAGCAGTTTGAGCAGAGATGCCCAGGCTTCCCTTTCCCAACTCACCACCATCCAGCAAAATATCAAGGCATTCCCATGCCAGTTAAGAGACATAATCTCTCCAAGGTGTCCTAAGTCTGCTCCGAAGGTCTCCTGGTCAGACATGCCTGGAACGTACCACCAAGGAGGCATCCTAGCCAGATGGCCAAACCAACTTACGGTTTCTTTCAACACGGAGGTGCAGCAACTCTCTTCTGAGCCGTTCACAGGTGTCTGAACCCTGTCTCTAAGGATGAGTCCAGACACCCTACGGAAGAATCTCATTTTTGCCACATGCATACGCAATCTTGCTCTTTTGGTCTCAAGCTCATAGCCACTGGTTAGGGTAGGAATATAGATTGACCAGTAAATTGACAGCTTCTCCTTTTTTTCAGCTCTCTTTATTACATCCAACAAGTACAGCATACCAAATACCAAATTTGCCTGAAAAAAAAAATGATGAAAGTAAAAAAATAACTGATGAATCAATTTAATCAACACTTTTGTGACAGAAACTAAAAAAAAAAAAAAAAAAAAAGATGAAACTGTTAAAAATGTGACGCATCTGAAATATGAAGGCACTTTAAAGTGATAAAATTGCATGACCCAGGAACATTAAAATGCTGCTTGCAGCAAGCAATTTGTTTCCCAGACTGAAGAGTCTGGAACTTAAAACATCAGAGCCAAAAAAAGGCAAAGTATACCAACTTTGACACAAATTCTGAAAATATAAATAAAAAAAAAAGTACAATTTCTGAATAATCAATTAAAGTAGTAAACTGATTTATTTTTAAAAAGTTAACTGTAGCCTACAACCTACATATGCCTACGTAAACCTTAGGGAAACCAGAGAAAATTAGAAAGGAAGGATGGGAGACCAGACAGCCTCATTCAATGAGGACAGGAAGTCCACCAGAGCTGTGATGCCATCTAATGGAGAACACTTCAGCTGCAATACATTAGCATGATCATGTGTTCAGGTTAACTCTTAACAGAATATGAAGCAATTGAAATCATTATGTAACGATTACACAATGTATGCTCATGTCTTCAGCATACAAACATTAAACTAGACATGTCAGGACACAAACATTTCTCCTTTTCTACAGGAAATATTAGCCATTAAATAATGGAGCTACTTAATGAGCACTGAAAACTGAAGCAAATAAAAAAAATCATTAAATACAAAGAGTATTTGAATTAATCTCTCAAAATTATTCTATTTTAATTATTTACTACTTGCTTTAGGCAGAGATGTAGTCGCAGCAGAGCTCAGAGCAAATCTAATTTTTAATGCAAAGCCTCTTTCATTTAAACATGAAGCTGAAAGATCTGACAGCATTTTATGAGTTCTTACAGTTCGACATCAGTGCAGCTCTGAGAAAATGGTGCACCAAAGTGGAAGGCTCATCATCCATGTGGTTAACTACAGAGCAATTAATGGAACACTCTGCCTCTATGAGTCATATGATGGCCTCAGAATCCTGAGGATGTTTTTACCTCTCACTTTCCCTGGGATCACTTCAACGACATTCAAGAGGATTTTGTACAATCTGACTTCTACAAATGGATTATCAAAAGAACTAAGCCAGAACGATCAACAAGCTGTGATGTACAAGATCTGATGAAACCTGAAAGCACTGAATTTCATTCTTGTGCTGATAATTTTTGGTGCTTCTGACCTTCAAATATAAAATACAAAAATGGCAGCCTTTCCTGCCTTATTATACCTGACATGTGAGAAGAAAACCCAGAAATCCTGAAGAGCTTAACAGTTTCTTTTCCAACCACAGAAGCGTAACACAAGCTTTCCTCTTGACTTAAGCTCCCAAAATAATTAACACCACTCACTGAGCATCCACCCCTCTTATTATAAGAAAGAGGGGCGTACAGATTCTCAAACCTATGCACAACTAGAAGCAAGTACAACAAAATGAGTCAAGTGCTCTTGCGTTTGCTTGTCTCCCCTGCCTGATCAGCCACATTCCACAACTCTCATTATGTTAATGAATCCAACAGATCCCCCTAAAAATAATTATCCACACAATGTTTACAGGCTTTAGAAAATAAGAGTTTTACTGCCCATCAAAAGCAGTGGAAAATAATGTGAAACTCATATTACTTCACCCATTATTTACAGCTTTCATCTGATTTCCCCGAGGGATAAGACCCATGTTATTGGGAAGTAAATAAATGAAACACACTGGGTGGAATTTTTTCAGCCTCCAAGAAACTTGCCTTTATCTTAGACTTCAGCACTGATTCTTAGCTTGAGTGGGAAGATCTATAATCAAATGGACAGCTCAATCGATGTGAAGTGGAGCGGAGCTTAGTGTGACTAGAGACACAATGCCCAAACAAATGACAGCTTAGGCACATATTTGTACTTATCCATGAAAATGTCAACACTAATTCATTTTAAATGATGTGAGAACTCATGTTTTTTATTAAGAGAATTAAGAAGAATATGAGTTTTTATTTTTGTAATGTGGCTAATGCTACAGCTAATCAATTTTTTTAGTTTGTACTGCTATAGGGTTCGACATTTCTGAAATATGACAGTCTCATTTGATAACCCAGTGGTCAAGTGAAAACATTAATGTGCTTGCCTAATAAAATAGGATTAAAGTCGCATCTAATAAAATATTACAGTACGTAGAGCAAGTTAGTTACTTATGGGCATTAAGACATACACAGCTGTAAATACTTGCATGGATGACACCATCATAATTCTTAACACATTCAACTACAAAATGACTAATAGGAGCATTTTACAATGATTACCAATACATTTTACTTTGCTCTGCCTCATACTACATATCTGAATGACACTGATTTGTGCAAGTCAGTAAATGGTAGTGTGCACCGACAAAACACTTTTTTGAGATAGCATGTAGGTTACCTGTCCATCAGGCAATTATGATTTAGGCACTGTCTAAAAGTGAAGCTCCAAAATTTTTTTACTTCTCCTCATACAAAGTTTCAATGAGAATTCGCTTTGATGACATGATCTATGATGTAACGACATGTAACATCATGTTATGACTGCCCCTCCCCACAGTTTTGATATTGTCTGAAAGTGTTACACTACTGAGATAAGACTTCCTCAACGTGTTTGGGTTAATAGCCTTTCTATTCAAATGAGTAATGCATTGCACGGCAGAAATAGTTTATTTTGCCAGCTAAAAAAAAAACAAAGATACCTACTGCATATGGCACATAGAGTTCTATTTAGGTTGTTAAAATGTGTATTTTATGGCCTAAAACAAGAAACCATTTGGAGGGGAAAGATGGAGTAAAAGTTACCATCACTCAGACAGACATTCATTCCCATTACGATGGTTATATACCGGCATGCAAAATATCACCACAGGGTTCCCACGTTGAACTGTGATCATTTTGACTACTCAGTTGGCTTGGCACTTTTATATAATAAATGTAAAAGAGAATCATGATCTCCCAGACCTGCCATTAGAAACCTTCATTAAAAAAAATGTCATGCATGGCAGCACTTTAACTTCAACCATATTTAATGAATCATATTTTAATAACTAAAACAAATGTTTAGCCACTAAAAGCTTATATTAAATATTTCCCACTGCTTACATGGCTCTATATAATAAAAGTGAGAGAAGAAATGCCAAGCCTTCACATGACAAGCTACTTGTTCATTGCTGGATAGGGTAAAGATCATGCACCATAATTTGAGTAATAAATAACTGAACTGGCAGGAATAGATGAAAATGTAAGTCATAGCTTTTTTATAATTCCTTTTACAGAAAAGGTTTCTGCAAAGAATAAGTAGGCCCCAGTGTGCTTATAATGGAGGCAGCCACAAGCATGTGGTTCAACCTAGTTCTGCTCCCTGTCTATCTGCTACACATTCTCTTTCCCCACTTACTCATATTTTAAAACTTGAAGCCCATTCAAATTCCACATATACACAAGGCAATGCACACTACCACTTACATGCAAGTCACAATGGTGCCGTAAACTATTAGTGTGGGGTTCTGATTTGCTGCCATATATGAGCTCTGAATGAGAAGCTTGACACATCCTCAGAGAGAAAACTCACCTTGGTTTTCTGCAGTGAGCATTTTTAGCACCTCTTCTTGGCATATCCCAATTCTCACAAGTAGTACAAAACAGAAAAGAATTCAAGAATGAGTGGATCTGCTATTATTCTTGTAGCTGCTTATGACAGAGCTACTGCTCAGTTATACTGATAATCAGGGTGCATGTTAATCTGCAGTCAGACAGACAGAGGGCATCCACAGTACATTCCATGTGCAAACCTGAGAATAATCAGACTACTATTACAGAATGTTGCGTATCTGTTTACACATTCCTGCACTAATGTACATGTCTTGAGCCACCCTATATTTCTAAGTACAAATTCTGTTACAACAGGGCTCCAGAGGAGACCCCCAAAGAATTCAAAGAATGTCCCGTGTCCATCTGTAGCCCGTCACTGACTTGATGCTGATTGGCTGTTGTGTATAATTCGTGCGATAACAAATGTAAAAGCAAGCAGAGACCCGAAGAAACAACATTCATCATAACATTAAATACGGATTAAATACAATATTTCCTATCCATGGTTAGTGCAAAAACACTAAGTTCCTTTACACGAGTCAAAGAACTGAGCTGAATGCACACACTCACAATTTATGCAGTGTAGGAATGTAATATTTTCTAAATTAAACTGTTAAATTGGGGTCTCAGACCACAGAGGTGCATGATGGGAATACGTACATTTGAGAACTGATGGTGTTCTGATCAGACCCTGACACACACAATAGTGTTAGGGTTATGAAAATAATACAGCATCCACATATTAACCATGCACTCAAGCTGGTTTAGTATGTCTGCACCTCCTCTAGCATCCACATATTAACCAGGTACTCAAGCTGGTTTAGTATGTCTGCACCTCCTCTAGTTGGAGTATTCGATTAACTACTAGATCCAAGACACAATTTTTGCAGCAACACAGAAGATTAACTTGTTAACCGAATAATTAAATAAGTGAAAAGAATCAGCTAGTAAAAGGCGGTGGAAAAAACAACTTGGTGTTAACCCTTCCTTATGCTCCTGAGCAAAATCAGAAAATGCAGGTGTCACACTACCTTTAACACCAGCTTTGGACACCTATCAATAAAGATTTCTATAAGGAGCTTCTCATTTAGGCAGTGACTAAATCTTTATAAAAGATTTTTATCTGATGGCTACAACTTCGTCAAGTCAGTAGAAAAATTTTAGATTTTCAAACATTACTTTTTCAGTACAACATTGAATTTTATAAAAATGTTTGTCTGCCAGTAGAAAAAGCAACAAATCACACAAAAGGCCACTTTCCAGACAAAAACACATTAAAGCCTACCTGGTTTTGTTGCAAAAATTAGAAGCAAATTAACAGGCAAAATCTCCAAAAGAACTATGGCTGGTTGTGAAAGATGCTCAGTAAATCCATCCGCTCCTTTCCTTAAAAAGCTGCACAAAACTGTACCTGAGGCTACTAATTTTTTAAATGCAAATTGTCCCACAAAACATTGACTTTCTTTTCTTTTCTACTGTTCACTGAGGCTCTTTATAGTTTGAGTCAAATGTAGAAACATGTAATGTCCTAATTTTTAAAAGTATCTTTGCTCTACAGCTCAAGACTTTTAAACAGCACTGTATTCTTGGGGATATAATGAGAAGTGATGCCTTGGTACCAAGTCACTGCAAAAATTCTGAAAGCATAACTTGAACTAATTTTTCTACACTACCAACACAATTCCTCCAGGCTTAATGAAGGCAGTATATACGACTACGTGTGGTCTTAATTTTCACTAAATACCAAAATAATAATGTTCATCAGAATGGACAAGCAACAAACTGTTGGAGATAGTGATATCTTCAGCTTCAGCTTGTTGAGACGACAAATAGAAAGAGTCGGTACTACATATTGAATTACTTTGCATTTAAGGGGGATCATTACGGAGTAATAGAAAAAAACTAATATGTAAATGCTGCCATCGTACATTTCAGACCATAGGAGGAAACACTTCCAAATTAGTAGCAACACATATCAAGACAGGCTTCCAGATCTATTCACAGAATTCAAGGTGAGGTCAAAAAAAGGTTTGCTGAAATACATGGTACCATTAATTTTGTTTAGGACAGCTGGCATTGCAGTGCAACCAAGTATGTTTCGTACTATGATTGTAATGGCTAAATGTTAAAAGGTAGCCCTTGGCCCTGCAATGGCCTGGCGAGCTCAGGGTGTATCTTTCCTTCACCCAGAGTTGGCTAAGATGGGTGCCAGCCTCCCCAATGACCCTAATTAGGATTACGTGGCTTAAAAAAAAAAAAAAAAAAAGGAAGAAAAAAAAAGAAAGATTGAATGAAAGGTAGCTTGTTTAGGATTACTGAATTTAAACAAGGCTCACAGTCATAGAAGGCTGTAGTGCCAATCATTTAGTGTCATGTCATCAAAATATTATGGAAACAATTTAAATAAGTGTTATCACTCAGTTGCTGAACCGCTTAACCCTACTATTAGGGTTGTAGGGAGGCTGGAGCCCATCTCAGCCAACACTGGGCAAAGGCAGGGAACACCATGAACAACTGGTCAGACCACTGTAGGGCCAACACACACAACCATTCACACTCACATCCACACCTAAGGCGAATTTAGAACAGCCAACTAACCTTTTGCGCATGTCTGTGGACTTGGGGAGGAAACCAGTGTACCCCAGAGGAAACCAACGTAAGCACAGGGAGACCATACAAACTCCACACAGAAATGCCCAAGCTCAAACCCAGGACCTCCTACCAGTGCGACAGACATGCTAACCAATACACCACTGTGCCACCATTAATAAGTATTACAATTAACACATATAAAGTGTATGTCACAGTACAGATTTAGTATTATTATTATTATCCATGGCATTACATACATGTGGTTTTGAAAAATCATAGAATTTCAGTTGTATTTATGTTGACTATCAAATTTCTGGTAACATGACATCGCTTTATAATACAAATACCAGCATCGTCATCACTGCATACTAATGCTGGAAAGTCATTTACCCTTTATTTCTTCCACATTAATGTCATTCATCACGCTCAATCAAGTAATTACATCAGTAAATCCATAATGACTTCGATAACTCACTCACCAGCCCCGCAGTTTGTATGCCTCAGGAATGTCAGGGTTAATCATCACTGTGCTGCTGTAGAGTGAGGAAAGAGAGCGTCCTCCAAAATCAGAGAGTCTGGCACCCTTTATAGCCAAGATAGGCTGCCCAGTGCCATCAAATGTCTCTGCCTAAAGGGGGGGGGGGGTGGCAGAGGGAGATTAGCATTTACAATGATTATATTATAATGTCTTTCACAACCAACTGGGCAATGACTTAGAAATGGTTTCTATGTAGGTTATTAGCTACTGTATTAGCTAATTGTTATTCTACAAGCCCAAAAGCTCTTTACAGCACATCATGAACTGCATTTCAGAATTAAACATTGCGATAACCACAGTGGACAGATTGCATACACCCAAGCAGTACGCAAAACAGGATCTCTACAGCTCAGCACTGGCTCTTGGTCAAAATGCTTAGCAGTCATTAGGAAACATGATATGAGAGACAGAAATGCATACTCCATGGAGAAGTGATGCAGTCAGGTCTCGGTTCAAAAGTAGTGGAAATGTGCAACATCACTGCAATAACAATACTGTGCTGTGTGTGATTTTAAGTGCAAAACAGTTACTTGACTGCCATTTTTCATGGCACAACAGTTTATAGAACCCTGTTAGACAACCAAGCAGCTGTTCCATAAGAACAGTGTACAGCAGGGTGCCTTAATCCAATACAAAATATTGATATTAGGCAGAGACACTGGATCAATAGCATATATTTTCATTTTACTATCTGGTTCACCGATGCATTTCATGCCATGTTCAAAAATATTGCAGTAACAATGAGATCCAATGAAGTATGCTGGAAAATATCTTGTATCTGACAGGTTGCTATTTTCATCTTCACCAACTGCAAAGGCACCAGTATTTCAACCTTAAAAATAACCAAACTGCACATAAAAGCAATTGAAAAAAATAAATAAATAAATAAATAAATTACTAACCTCTGTAGAGGTGTAAGATTAAATGTTACTGTAGGGGGGAAATATGTAAAGCCAAAGCATACTATAGCCGGCAGGTAAAGTGAGCATCATAAGGCTTGCACACTATACAGGAGGGATTCAAAGAATTGTTGACTAGTTCCCATTGACAAGCAAAAAGCATTTTTGCTTGAAAGGCTTATCCACACAGTAGACCTGCTCATTTTTTCAAAGAGGCAGCAGCACACTGCACAAAATCTTACAGGTGAAGAGTTTTAAGATCACTGAAACTAGACAGTGGAAGTCTGTCAAAAAAATAAAAAATAAAATGAAATAAAAATTGTAAAAAATAAAAATAAAAACAGGTAATTTTATTTATTTATTTTTTTTAACCATCAGCTCTAAAATTTGGGTAAGTCTGTGCCCATGATAGCCTCAGATCCCTGCTCTTGGCTCACAGGAGTGTAATGTAAGAGTCTTTTGCTGGTGTAGCCCGTCCATAATCAACATTGACACTTTGTGCAGGCTGAGATGCTTTTCTGCTCACCACAATTGTCAAGAGTGATAAGTGACTATATCCTTCCTGGCAGCTCAAACCAACACACAGACACACTATAAAAATCTCAAAATTTACAACCCATGTTGGCTATATATCATTTATGTAGTGGATGCTATTTAAGACTAAGCCACAGAAAAGAAAGAAAAATGTAATAAAACAACAAAGCTGAACGTAATGCAGCCAAAGTACATTTCTGCGTTTAGTTTTATACTTGCACTCCTATAATTAATTGTAAACTATAAGAATTCATCATTTAAACAAACTACACAAGTGTCTCCACTTTCTAGTACCAATACTTCCTTAGTTACATTCTCACTTATTCCTGTTGTTCCAATATTTGGCCTCACAATGATTACTGGCTCTCAGAATGATTACTAAAATAGTATTGAGTCTTCCAAGGAAGACATGTGTTGCCTGTACTGCTTATTTGTACTAGCACTGAAACAAAATAGGAGGTGCACAATGGCATCATGCTATGAAAATTCTGTGAACGTTTTATAAAAATTCATTCACAGGTATAGGAGCTGGTGCAGATTAACACTCACAAGCTCCTGGTAAAGCAGTTACAAAGGGCATGTTTTGCTGTGAGAAACACCAGAAAATATTAAATAGAAAACACCATAAGACCATAGTACTTCTCACAGCAAAACATGCCCATCCTCACCAAAAGGACCGTTACATTTGATGATTCTATGTCAGATCCTAACAAAGTCATAGCACTGGCAAGTTGGATGGACAGACAGCACTTATTTCTATAGCTTGAGCTTCGCTCACGTTCAGTAACGGCAGGAGCTAAAAATAGGAGATGCATACAAGTATGATGTAAATAAGATTCTGTGCAAGTTTGGCTGACTGGTTAAGGAGCAACTGAGGATTACAAGCAAGCATGATGACTGACAACGACCACGCAATACGCCAGGCTGTGATTCCTATGTGTCACTCCAGATTTGCTGGCAGGCAACACAAAAACTAAATAGATGGTGCACAACTACAGGTTATATCAAAGATGAAATCCACTGAACTGCTTGGGAGGAGTAGCGGATGGAAAAGTGTGAAACCAACGGACAGATGAAACCAGACGATGACACAAGCGAGATGACTCAAAGTGATCCCTATGTGCTGCTCCAGCTGCTTGCAGGCAACACCAACACAAGTGCAAATTGTGAGGTGTTACTAAAGAACATACTTAAAAATGTGAGAGCGGTGCTATTTCCAACTCTTGAGTAGTTTGTTTATCATAGCCTGCACAGATTCAAAGTCCAACTTATTGTTCATATTCATTCATATTGTTCATGTTCATATTCATTCATTATCTATACTGCTTATTTATAAAGGTCACAGGGAAGCTGGGGTCAATACCAGTTGACTTTGGGCAAGAGGCAGGGTACACCATGAACAGTGCACTCTCACAGGGGTAGCAGACATTAACAAACAAAAAAACATGTACTGTATATTGACGCCTATGGCCAACCTAGAGAAGCTACAGGGAGAACATGCTAACTTCATGCAGAAAGGCCTCTGCATGCCTACCTTATATTTTCAGAAGCACACAAACAGAAACCTGTATTTCCTACTCCTCCTGGATGTGCAAGGCTTACCTCACTTCCCCACATAGTAAGTTGGATAATTTTGCCAGACATGTCCATCAGCTGGATGTTCCTTTTGGAAACCTCGCGACTGTTCTTAGTCGTAATACGTGTCACATCCTCCACACTTTTACACACACCAATCACATCTAAAGATAAAAACAATAACTGATTAGTTTCTTACTCCACGTGATGGCTGACGGTGCATGCAATGAAATACATGTCTGACTAATGCCATTAATGATATACCATTGCTTTGAAAATGTTTATAGCAACATGGCATTGGACAGACCTACTTATTCTGTGTCTAATCTAGTAACATGCTGGTTTCATTATGGCAAGCTCCCACACGCACTCCACTCAGCCACCATCTTAATCCTCATAACCAACACGTTATTACTCATTTGAGCACTATTAGGAATATTTTACAAATAACTGCAGACACCCACCACAAAGCCTCCCGGCAACAGACATATGCAAAAGTTTTCCTTTGTCACCAGTAACACAAGAAGGTAATAAGCATAGTAACTGAAGCAGAAACAGAGTACCCCAACTCCACCCTGCAAACTGAAAGGGATGGAACGTGAAATTTAGATACAGGCTATTACTGTCATCTCTATTATGAATCCTGAATTCATCACCCATGTTGTAATTACCACAGCCTTCTAGGCCAGTGATGCATTAATCTCAAGGAGGTACCAGCTCGTCATGTCTGCTCTACCGATGCTAATTATCAAAATATCTGTAATTAATGATGACTCACACAACTGGCACACTCACCCACAATGGAGTCCTTATCCCGAGCATCCAAATCAGCAATGGAGACAAAGTCACATTGCACCATGGGAACATCGTGGCTGTCGTCACATGGGATGATGGTCGACTCTCCATTTAGAGTCATCTCATAATCATTCTTAAGAGATGTGAATTGTTTGTTGGCGATCTTCAGAGTACCCTTAGAGAAGAAGTACACCTGCCAGGGGTATAAACAGATCTGAAAGTTTAAAAAAAGTTTAAAACATCTGTCGCTAAAGTTAATCAACTTGATCTGTGAGGTTTGAAACTTGAAAAAAAATTCCAGATTTGTCCAATTCTGCCAGAAAAGACAGACAATAATAATTTATAATGGGTCATTTATAAACAGAGAGATGAGAAACATTATATGAGTTTATTAATAAAGATTTACACTTATTGTATACAAGGACAATAGATTCCTTAGTTTGTGGAAAATATTCTAACATGGAGTGTACCATTACTCACAAACCTTCAGTCGACACACTTACACCAAGCTGCTAATTAGAAAAGGAAAGAAGGAAAGGGAGATGGGGGAAATTCTACTTGCCTTCCCTTGTTCAATCAGGGAGTAGTATTTATCCACCTCCTGATTAAACCCAGTCACTCTAATTTCTCCCTATAAACACAGCAATCAATAAAAAGTCAAGGGTTAACACACTCGTTGGACTGGTTTGTATTGCGACACCAATTCAGAACCTTAGATTCTTACACTTTCGTCAACAATTTCCATGGAAAAGAGCTTTCCATCCCCTCGAGAGTTGCTCCAGGTACGAATGGTGCTCTTGTTAGTGACTCGTGCTCTAATGGTCCATCTAGGGAACACAAATCTCAGTTTAAAAATAGAATCACACAATGAAGTTGTGCATGCACAATAGCCTGACAGCAAGACAGGAAATCAAAACTAACTTGGACTGGTAGGGATTAAGGCTGGCAATAGGCACTATTTTTGAAGTGCCTCCTGGCGTACTGGGTGCAGTCATGGGCTTCTTCCCAAAATCACGACTGCCGCCTCTATTCATGGAGCCTAATGAGAACCGAGTAAAAGAAATGTCACTGAAGATGCTAAACATGGATGAGACAGCCAAAGATAATTAAGTATCCACTACTATGCAGAGATTTAAAAAAAAAAAAACATGGAATAATGCCACCATAACTGGGTGAATATAAACTTAATTATATAAAACTATATTTATACTAAATTCCATCTCTGTGACTGAACACTGCACAAAACATCCATTTCAACTACTGACTCAAGAGCGTGGGACATTTTATTCACTATTTGCTATCTACACATTAAATGGTATGAAAATTATTTGATGTATACAAATAATTCATTATGAGCTCAGTTAAAAAACAACAACAATGTTTTTATCTGATGTCTTATTTACTGCAACTGATGTTTATGCAATTACACTTTCCTACACTTACAGGAAATATATCCCATCAGGATTTCTCCAACAGCTCTTTAAAAATCATGTGCAGTTAAAAGTGTTTACCACAACTACCACAACATGAGGGAAGCCATTACAGAAGAGGACTTGCCAGTAAACTGTGCACAAACATCCTGCCACCCTCTGGGCATGTGTGGGAATGCATAGCAAAATATACAAACTACAGTATATACTGATTTTCAAATTAATGACGCATGTAAAACTTCAATGCAGCATGCTCATTAACAGGGAAAAATGGTTATACTGCAATGTACTGACAAAACAAGTGTAAATAATTGCATAGTGCATTGAATAAAATGTACAATTACCTCCATTTTGTGGCTGCAGTGGACGTGCAGTAGGAGCAGGAGGAGCGGGAGCAGATGCAGTCTGTGGAGCCTTGGACTGACCTGAAGCAACACAAAGCACAAAACCAACTTAAAGGCAACACAGGGTTCAACAGTGTTTGAAATTAGGAGGCATTAAGAAGCTTTCTCTAGAGGCATTTAATATAGATCACAGAGGTGGACAAAACGGTAGCCAGGGCACCCAGAACAAGCAGATTACATGTCCAGGCCATTAGTTTTTCCATTTACAGGATCCCTCTGGAGAAGAAAGTTCAGTAAGCTGTTAATACAATTTTCACTCTTGTTTTTTTTTTTTACTTGCCCAAAAAACAGAAAAAGCTTTTTTGATTAGTTCCTACTGTCGTGCACAAAACAATTTATTTTTTGCAACATAAATAAACCCACTAATCCACTCGATTCAGTTCATACACCAATCAGACACAGCATTGACAACTCTACGACCATTGATAGGTGAAGTAATTAACATTGGTGATAAAGATATACGTGCAAGTCATCTCAGTCATAGTAAATGTGAATCACTGATTTGAAAGCAGGAATTATTTATTTAGTTATGATTATTAGACATTTCATCCCTCATCTGAAAGGCTTGTTCAGCTTTAAGAGCTGATACAGAGTCCTAGGTATTTAACCTTTAAGCACTTGACACCTTAAATATGGACTTGAGAGTAGTTAAAACACCCTGCCAGCATGAGTCGCTAGCATAACCTAAGCAAAGATGTGGACTGCCTGCAAAATGCTGCCCCACCCTGGCACTCAGCTAGTTGTTAGGATCACAGAAGTCACGGTGTGATCCAGGGTTATATCTCCTGTGAAGGAATCTCAAGACTGCGTTATAGGTGAACAAAAGTAAATGTTGCAAGCCACCTCTTCAATGTTCCGATGGCCGTTCCACTTGGACACAGATGGCCTTCTTTATCCAAGCCACCCTTCTTCTCTGTCCAAAATGTGAAAATGTCTATCCTCAAAAGTATGTCCTTTTCTTTCAAGTGCAGATATACCACTGAAACTTGTACTGATGAGCTGGCTCTCCTACGCTGTGCCATGCACTGGTGGAGTGGTTGTTTGTTCTCTTCCATGTATAGGTCCCAGCAGTCCTCACTGTACTGTACAGCAAACACAAGGTTGCTCAGCATATGAACCAGTTTTTGTCTGTGGGAATGAAGTGTACTGGGATGTTATGCTTGGAGAGAATTCTGTAGTTTAGCCGACTATTCCGCTACACATGGGACTACAGTGTTGTTTTGCTTGCTGTTATGCTCCACACTAGTTGACGTTTGAGTTTCTTTTCTGTTTCTTTGCTGACTTGATGAAGGTCCAGTTTGGACAGCTACATGTTTAAAGTGTTCTTTTCCCTATGCATTGAAGGGAATGTTCTCGGCCCTATGGTGAGAGGTCCTGATAACCCCAAGTACTAATTGTAGTAAATGGTGATAATCGAAAAGTAGGTATTGTTCTGTGTGCAGGTTTTCACTGAACAAAGTTAGGGCTTCCGTCTGCCTCAATAAGCAACTTATTGCAACCTATTTCGCTTGGTATCCCCCCTAGGAAACACAATGTTTTTCTCCACTGAGTTCATGGGTTTGGTGAATAAACTTCTTGGGATTTGATTTTGACCCAGGTGTCATCCATGAACCTAAACGAGTAGTTCCGCTGAAAGAGTACTGAGCTGTGCTTTCCACCTACACCCTAGAGTGTGGCCACAATAGATGGCACTGGGAACCCATACCACATCAGTACTTCTGCCTGTAGAAACCCCAATTGTACTTGAAATATGTGGTGATGAGGCAGAAGTCTAGTAGGGTGCAAATCTGATCAGGGTGATTGGGCTTGTTGTAGTCATTTTCTGACAGTCTCCACTCAATCGGCTGTGTATACAAGTGAAAAGTGAGGTGACATCATGGTTTAATTCAAAGTCAGTTTAAATTTTGAGAACCTGTTGATAATGCCCAGTGAGTTTTGAATGTGATGGGGTGTTTCCTACAAACAGAACTTAGGTGGTGGCAAGGTGTTTTCCAATGAAATTGATTAGCTCCTTACAGTGTCATCTGTCAAGAAATGGGACGTATTAGGCACAAAGTGAAAAAAAAAATCAGTTCTCGAACATAATGCGCTGGAAGCTGGAAAAATGAGCCAGCATCAGGAACTGAGTGACTTTGACAATGACCACACTATGACGGACAAATGACTGGGTCTATTCATCTCCAAAACAGGTCTTACGGGGTAGTTTCTGGTATGCAGTGGTAAGTACCAATTACAGGTGGTCCAAGGAAGGTCAACCAGTGAACTAGCAAGCGTATCATGGGTGCCCAAGGTTCATCATTGTGTGTGAAAAGCAATGGCTAGTATGCCTGATCTCATCCCACAGAGGGGCTACTATAGCCCAAACTGCTGAAACTGTTGATGCTGGCTATGATAGAAAGCTGTCAGATTATACAGCACATTGCAGCTTGCTGTGTACAGGACTGCCTAGCCACAGACCAATCTGGGGGTGGTCATGTTATGGCTAGAGCTGGATGATAAATTGATTTTTATCAATTAATCAATAAATAAAAATAATAATTTATCAATAAATTTGTATTTTGGGTGAGGGTGATGTGTAAAATGATAATTGTGTTTCATTTGAGACTGCCTAACACAAACACCATAACATTTCCCAAATGTTTTTGATATGAATAGGATATATAT
>JAQMYF010000013.1:16490434-16507419 GCA_030014195.1 Neosilurus mollespiculum | reverse complement strand
ACACAACCATTCACACTCACACTCACACCTAGGGGTGATTTGGAACAGCCAATTAACCTACTGTGCATGTTTTTGGATTTATATATATATATAAAAAATTTTAAAAATAAAAGACTACAGATATCCAGACGCTCTTGTTGAAAGGCTGTTTCATAATACGCCAAAATAGAAAGATTTCCTAAGTTGACTGCTTTGAAACAAGGTCGAGGTGACCCATATACACCTTGAGGCAGCCGTAGCCTAACGGTTAGAGAAGTTTTGGGACTGAAAGGTCGCTTTTTTGATTCCTAAACCAGCAGGAAAAATATGTGGCGGTGGGGGAGTGAGCTGCACCTTCCCTTCTTCCCCCTTCATGGTTGAAGTGCAAGACACCTAACCCCCCAACTGCTCTTCGGGTGCCCCAATGTGTGTGGCAGCCCACTGCTCCGAGTATGTGTGTGCTCACTGTTTACAAGTGTGTGTGTGCTCACTTTGAATCCCCTTGCGAGATTAATACAGTATCTCTAAATAAACGTATAAATAAATAAATAAATAAACACAATTCCAACTGAGACCTTCCTGAGAAGAACCCATCCACCAAATTTGATGATCCTAGGTCCTTTTCTTCCAAAGCTAACGCACTAACAACTCTTGACAAGCCGAATATAGAAAAAGTGACTATGACCTTAAAACAAAGTCAAGGTGCTCCATACACAATCCTACCACTTTCACACCTGAAGGACACCCCTATACCAAATTTGGTGATATCATTTCCTTCAAAATGTATTGCACTGACAAGTCATACGGACAGACAGATGAACAGACGGAACTCATCTTTATAGCTCCTGCCCCACTGACCTTCAGTGACAGCGGGAGCTAAAAACTACTGTAGAGATAGAACTGCTTCTCACCTGTGAACTGGTCCCAAATGTGCACCGTGCCATCACAGCTCACCACCTCCTGTAATGCCTCCAGTTGTGCCACACAGAACACAGACTTGCGATGGTCTGTGTATGTCAGCCGAGGCTCCACCTCTCGAGTACCATCACCATAATTATAAAGTGGCCAGAGTTTCACTGTTTTGTCTTTGCTTCCAGAAAGAAAGTAGTCCTCACCAGCTAGTGGAGCCAGACACTTAGCTGTTCCCGAGTGGCCTAAAAAGCTCTGCAGACGGATCTGGTGGAAATGGAAATGTGGGTCCTGCTGGTTGAATCCAATCTCATACTGCCAGTACGCCAGCCAGTTACCCTGCAGAGAACGACTACTGCGTGGGAGTTCCTGCTTCAGTGCACTGTCCTCTGGAGTGTGACCCAGAACCCAAGAGGATGAAGAAAAGGAGGAAACTGGTCCCACTGACATGGAGGTGACAAGACATGATGATGGAATATAGCTCACGTGAGGCCGTCCCCAGATATCAACAGAGGACTGATTCGGGCTCCCACTTGGCTCAGTGTCCCGTGCCACTTGGATACGATTTCCTACCAAATGACTGCCAAAGGTTCCAGACTCTGGTAGGGTATCCCCACTAAGAGGAGTTGAGGTGGATGAGGGGGCTGGGAAGGGGCTGCGACCAAACTGGTGGCTTACACTTGGAGAGAAGCCTATAGAAGAAGTGTGCGCCTCTGGTCTTGGACCACTAGTTACTTTTGATTCTGGGCTTTCTGGACTTACTTTGTTATGGTAAGACATCGCCAGTCCCCAAACTAATTCATGGTTTGGAACTAATTTGCGAATGACAGTGTCACCTAAAACCAAAACAAACAAGAGTAAGAAAACATTAAGAAAATAATTATTTCTAAATTAACAAATTATTAATGTTTCAAAATAAATAAATAAATAAAAAATAAAATAAAACCGGAGAGGACTTCCTCACCAATGAGACAATGCAAAGGGATATACGAGGTATATGCCATCTCTGCATTGAACACAGCCTGAAGTTCCTCCAGAACCCCTAGTTCACAGGTCACCTCTGTTCCCTCTGGATTGCAGACATCAATGTATATGCACTCTCCAACCTCTTTTCGGGGTCCCTTCTCTATCTATATAGGAAAATCATAAAACCACCAAAACAAGAAAGGTAATCCAAGGCACTGGCTAAAATTATTCTTGCTGCTTGAAAAAGGAAATCATCACATGCAAGGATTGAATCAACCAAAACAGCATTACATTAGGGAAACCAATGCATTAAATATATATGTATTAATACAGTATACCAATAGAACTATTAGGTATAATATTAATACCAATAATTAACTTTTTGATATGTACCAATAGTATTTACATTAATATACCAATTTTCATTACCTGGTTCTGCAGACTGTTCAAAAAAGAGAAGACCTGAAAGAACTTGCTGAGTGTGTCTGCCATGTGCTGTTGTACCATCTCTCTGCCAATTCGCAGCCATATCAGTGCCATCAGGCTGAGAGTTTTCAAACACACAGCAGAACGGGACTGCACCCCACTGGGAAAACTGGGCATTCAGAAACAGCCACATCAACAAAGGTTCCATTTCAGTTTTATTGCAAAGAAGTTTATTCTCTCACTGTAACGTGTGAGAATTTACCCCATTTTGGGTGATGTGAGCAGGTCAAGCAGGGGCAGAAGCACATCTTGATTGATCTTCATCAGTATGTCCATTAGAGTAGTGTCTGACAGATAAACTATAATCTTCTGAGTCAGCACGACAGCACCTAAAAGGCCTGCCTCCTTACGGGTATTTAGACGGCAAGAGGAGGGGGGAGACACCTGGATAAGGAGATATGAGTAAAAATAAAGATTAATGTCAAAGGCAGGTATTACATTATGACTGGGTAATTCACTGATGCAAGATTATTATAAATGGTGTACTGTCCATTGATGCATTCAGTAAAATGGCACACGAAAAATAAAAGGCAAACAAATACCCATACCTCATGATCATAAATTTGCCAAGTGTTTTTTGGTTTTTTTTTTGCTTTGTTTTTACTAATTCCCTAAAATCCAATTAGTTTGGTCAAGCTAAGTCTCTGATGGGAAACACTAATCACCGAGAAATTAATGCCAAATCTGCCAGCCACTAGTAAAGGAAAGGTCGTGGGTGGCTTTTAAATGAAGCATCCATGTTTCTGTTGATAACAGAAAATAAATAAAAAATCTGATCATCTTCCTTTACAGATTCAGAAAGCAGTCTATATATTATACAGTAGATCAATAACTGGTTCACAGTGCAAGTCCTGTTCCCCTTCGTTTACCCCTTTTTAGACTACAGGTTACCAATAACGTTTAAAACAATTATGCCAATTCTCTTTGAGGCATGCTAATCCTGCTTGCCTAGAAAATTATGCATTAGGTATGTGCCACATATCCTATTGTGAATACACACAAGAGTCATCACGAAATCCGTGATGGGGCTGTTATGATGTCTTTGACTGCATCTTATTCATTTTGTGCAGTTTTTTTACTGGCCCCAAGACCTACGGCAAGCCACGACTTTGCTACTATGCTGAAACAGTGCTTTTGAGAATGCACCACAAACTGTTGCGATGGCAACAAGACACCAAGAATGCAGTTGTACCACGTGACAGTTGTTTGTGATGAGAGACCCATCAAAGTACAAGTGCAGACATGTATGCACATAGTTCATCTGATCATTCTCTGTCAAGACCATACTATAAAAGTATAAATCATAAAAGTCTCATTTAAGTTTGCTTTTCATTATCTTCCCGCAAACTAATAAACTATGAAAAGGGTTTAGACATGCTGTTATGCAGCTCTTTGGCTTTGCACCTGCTGTGGTGGGAGCTCACTGGTGTCCATCACAATTTTAAAATACTCATAACAATAAAGCATAAGAATTATTATTAGTTTGCTTTTCGTGATGTTTCGTTATGTGTCTGCATGGTACTATTAAACCCTTTTCAGAGTTTTAAAGAGGTGTTGTTATTCAGCTCTGTACACCTGCCATGGGACATTGTGTGTTTCCGTGATGGATAATAATAATAATAAAAAAAAAAATAAAATTAAAAAAAAAATCTCATAATAATGTGCTATTTTGTTTAGGTGCCCTGTAGTAGTAAAACAATTATGCACCTTAGACTTAGGGGATATTGCAAACATTTTGACGTTCTATCTCTGGGAACATGCCTACACATCCCCCTCACCTTCAGTGCATAACTGTTAAATATATTGTATTGTATTATATTATAGAAAATGGTACAAATTTAGAAAGAAGCATGGAAAAACACCCAAACTGTTGCAACATCAAGAAAGTAGAACATTTTGACCCTTGAGGTCACGTGACCAAGAAAATGCTAACGAAGATCGTACTGATGATGTACTACACTTTTTACAAAATGGTGACATATTCTGACAATGTCGTCAATTTATCATAGTGATTTGTAACAATGTCCTGATGATTCAGTACACTGTCTTAGGCAGCCACAGGTAGCTTTATTAAGAAAAAAATTCCCAATGGAGCAAGCAAGCTTGGCCAAACTATGATAGAGTCTTCCGTTCTTGTACCATATACTTTTGTATAGCTACATATGTCCATAACCGTTGGGTTATCGCAGAAACAATTAGCAAAACTGAAATTAATTTTTAATGGGTTACCAGTAGTAACTCTAATTTGGAACCAAGTTTCGGTTCCCAAACCGAGACATTCCTGTAGCTTCATTCGTGTTGCGGTACATTAAAGGCAGCCTTTTTTCTTTTCGTCCTTTCATCAGTTTTTTTATTTAGAGACATCCTAAATGGGGCAGCCATGGCATAATGGTTAGAGAGCAGGTTTGGTCACCTAAAGGTTGCTGGTTTGATTCCTGAACCAGCAGAAAAAATGTGTGGCGGTGGGGGAGTGAGCTGCACCTTCCCTTCCTCCACCTTCATGGCTAAAGTGCCCTTGAGCAAAGCACCTAACCCCCAACTGCTCTCCGGGCACCCCAATGTGTGGCAGCCCACTGCTCCGAGTCTGTTTGTGTGTGCTCACTTTGGATGGGTTAAATGCAGAGGCAAAAATTTCCCTTGTGGGATTAATACAGTAAATCTTTTTTTACAATACAAACTCTTTTGCTGCAATTATTTAGGACTTACAGCTGTGGTATATCCAACCGGACTACATGTTGGACTGTAATTAAGTTTTTCTTATATGATTTGTATTTTTTTTTCGGTTTCACCCAAATGAGGATGGGTTTCACTTTTGAGCCTGATTCCTCTCAAGGTTTCTTCCTCGTGTCAACTGAGGGAGTTTTTCCTTGCCACTGTCTCCACGGGCTTGCTCATTAGGGATGTGTAGGGGGTTGTACAAAAATGTTTAAATTTCTCCTTAAATTACTTTTACTATATAAAGCTGCTTTGTGACAATGTCAGTTGTAAAAAGCGCTATACAAATAAAACTAAATTGAATTGAATTTCTGTTAGTGATGGATGCATCCTTATTTTGTCTTGAAGTGTGCATGGATGAGAATATTAATGCTTCCTTCCTGATCAATGCATGGAAAATGGACTATAATTTTAAACAAAATGTTAAGAAAAAAAAAAGTAAATTCATTATTAAAAAAAGGATAAAATATTTAAAAAAGACCTTACCAGGTAACCAATATATGGCAGGTACTGATAGGTAAGGACAGGTTCTCCATATAGATGGGCTATGTAGATGAGGCAATCAAGAACTGGCTTTGCAGTCTGGTCACCAACAATTGGTTTCTTTTCATAAATGCTTCCTGCACTGTCAAGGTTACTCTCTTCATTTGCAGACAGCAAAAACTGATGCCTCTCAGGGCCTTTATAAAGAAATTTTAAACATGGAATTAAAACTGGAGAGAAAATGCATGACAAATGGGTGTAGCATTTTGTATTCAGGCAAATGGTTTATTCAAATACATAAACAATCTACACGCAACACATATTGAATTCTTACCTATGTAACAGGTAGTAAGAAGACGCAGGAGATTTCTAGCTACATATCGAGAGGTTACTGTGGGCCCCAGTTTAGCGGACAGCCATCTTACAGTCTTGCAAACAGTGTCTGAATAAAAATGTATAACAATTACCTCCACAATAATAATTTTAAAATTCACAAAACATTTCTGACACATCTACAATGATCTTACCGCTTACCCAATAATATTTTGTGTTCTTTCTCCTCAGAGTCCTCCGAAGGGTCATGCTCATCATCCTCTACCCCCATGTTTTTCTCACTGTCTCCTTGCACCATTCCATTCATGAAGTCACCTTCTAAAGTACCCACTGTGGCTTCAGACTCCTCTGTGCAACCAGACAAAGTCAGTTCAAGACTAGTAACTTTCTGTACTGTGCCATCTTTCTCCTGTACTGTTGCCTCTTCATCCTCCAGATCACCTCCATCTTCTCCATCACTGGTCTGCTTTAAATCCTGACTGCTGTCAGCAGACTTTAAACTTGCACGGTCCTTGGTGGAGTCTCCATCTCCAATGGACACCTCACTGGCACTACTTTTGTCACTTAGTTTACCCACACTTACAGATTCCTGGTCTTGGTCTTTGTTTGCAGAGTTCTTGCCATGCAATTTAGCAGACACTCCAGCTGTTGGTACAGATGATCCATTATTGACATAGAAGCCATTTTGAAAGTCCTCACCATCAGCAATAAAGACCTGGTCATTCAGACTGATGCCTGATGAGTAGTCCACAAGTCCTGGTTCTCCAACCCCCACCCCTCCACTACCACTACCACTACCTCCTCCCACTTTGCCAGCTGGGGCAGCTGATGATGGCCTGCCATCCCCACATTCAAAGTCTTCCTCCTCTTCTCCTAAGCCTCCCATATCACCCCTTAAAGCTTTAAGCCTATCCCATTCATTTGCTGCCCCTGCATGACAACTCTCAAATCCAGTGATAACTTGGAGCACATGAGGTAGAAGGATAGACAGGAAAGTTTGCAAGCCAAGCCGCACTATAAGTTGTAGTACAAAACAGTCTGTGTAGAGGTAAAAACGACCACGAAGGCAATGGGGGTTTTCATAGACACCAATGAGTGGCTTTATCAAGTATTTCGAGGAATTGCGTGGCCCAAGGACACTGGAGACTGGTTCAAATAAGTACCAGGCAGCATACACAGCTGTAGATTCTTCTGTCATTAATGCAAGCACAAAAGGTAACAGAATCTCCAGACCCTCTGCAGTGATATCACCTTGTAGAAGAGTCTGCAGCTGTTGCCATAAACTAAACACAATATCTCGGCCTTGAACACTGTTCATGGACACCATCTTGGAATGGTAGGAGAAAATGAAGTGATGAAGTGCTGGGAAATATTCAGGGAAAGGTAATGGAGATAATACAGCTGCGAGCAGTTGCCAAGGATTTGGTGGTGGAAGCCCCTCATAAATTGGGTCATATTTGAAAAGAAATGGAAGGCCATCATAGTGCATGTTAAAAGGATCAGTCTCAGATGTGTACTTGTGAATCTGCAGAAGGTTTTCAAGTGCATGATGAAGTGGTAGTGGGACATCCTTAAGACTGGCAGAACAAAACTTCATTACTGCTCGATAACGACCTTTCAAAGATGCGTCTGGTTTTATACTTTGGAGTTTTGATGAATAAAAGATTTCTGCAATGCAGACACCAAGAGCCTGCATGTCTCTGTGGAATAGGTCTGCAAAGGACAAGTGTGCTTTTGATGCAGTACCTGACAATCTCCGGTCTACATCCATTGTATTCTGAACTTGGCAATGCAGCCCTTTAACTAAGAAGATATTAAGCTTCTCTAACTCTTCTAAAGGCTGCAAAGGCTTAAATCCTTCTGGCAAATTAATTTTCAAATCATCTGTGTTCATGTTAAAAGAATTAATTCCTTCCTGCTTCTTAATAATTGAGGTTCCTCTGTGAAGAATGTTCCCCACAGATCCAAAAGAATTTATGGCGCTACTTGCAGCAGTTTCTCCAGGAAAAGAGCTACGAGAGGGAGACAATACCAAAACAGCATGTTCCCCCATTGTCTTGCCTCCTGCAGAGCTCACAGTGGGTACTGGTATAGTGGTGGTGGCAGAGACTGAAACACTTAAGGAATCAAGAGCTTCTGTTCCTTGTTCAAGCTCTTCATCCCTATCAACCAGGGTCCAACCACTAGATTCACACCCTGTTGCCTCTGGGACTGTTCTATCCACATCACCTGTAGTCTCAAGAGGTGGGATTTGCCATGCTGACACACTGATAGGACCAAGGTGAGGAGGTTCTGCTGGTGAATACTGATACGGTGCAAGACAGGGTGGGTGAGGCTGGTCAAACAGTTGAACAACTCCATAGCTGGTTAAATTGGTATGGTTATCCACTAAATGTAAGCATACATTCTTGGCTTTTACTGCTTCTTTCCCTGTCAGTTTATAACCAAAAGTTAGGTCAATCCAATGGTGTAGGTGTTGTGATACTTCTCGGCTGTCCAAAAGGCGCCTGTGCACTGCAATAAACTCCTCATAAGAGCTACACCATGGAGGCACCTCAAGATCTGGCATGTCTGGATGAATGGATCGAAATATAGAAGGATCTGCGTAGAATTCTGGGATGCATTCATCTGGTGTCCAACTCTGCATACGTTCCATACTAGCTGGGTATTCATTGGGTTCCCATTGTGATCGAACATGGCTACAAAGTACTGATTTAGGTGTTTGTCTAGCCTTGTAGACATAATAGGTAATGTCTGATAAAACATCTGAAATATGATGGGGTACATGGAGATGATCTGACTGCCCTGAACCACTAGGGCCTAGTGATGCACCAAGATCGGGAGGAAAATGGCTTCCTACACCTCCATTAGCTGCTGCTACAAGAGCTTCTTTGGTCATTTCATAAGTGAAATCCAGCTGTTTGTCCCCCTTATTCAGACGAAACTTTGACCTCCTAAGATCACGAAATCTTCCATATGGTACAGTAAAATCAACCACCCATGGTAAAACTGGATGGTAGTTGGGATCACCCTCACGTCTTCCAACTAATTTGTTCAGTTCCATCAAATAGCAAAAGTTGCTGACTCTGCCATGAGCCCAGTCTAGGACCAATGATTTCAGATAATCCTGACAATCCTGGCACCGCTGTTCACTAATATCACTTCCTAAATTTTCAGTACCTTTACCTTTTACAGTTTTTGTCTTTTGACTTCTCATGGCATAATCTGCTACTTTCCTGTCCTCACTGTATTTTTCATAATGTGCAAGCGATATTCTGAGGCGACTGCATAGCTGCTCATCAACAGCTATGTCGTGCAAGGAGAGTTCTCCACATGACAGTCCTGATGCATGGCATTCACGCATTGCTATGAGTACTTGGTACAAAATGAACAATACTTTAGCATTGCTGTTGGCAAGTTTAGCTGGACTGTAGGTGACAACATCATGAATGGAGTACTGGGTATATGGGAGAATGATGTACAGCACCTCCCCTGACTCAAGCAAGCATTCAGCTGGGACTATATTTGGACACAGGGTGTCTGTGTTTTGCTTGACAGCTGAGGAGCTGGATGACAGAGGACACTCTTTCTCCTTCTCTCTGGCTGGAGAGAGTGAAGGTGACAACCGGTCAGTTGAGAGAAATGTGCAGCCAAACAGGTTTTGCAATGCTTGGTGAACTGCATCAATGGCCAACACCTGGGATTGTTCTGTAGCACTTGCATAGGGCTGCACAAAGTTCATATATGCCTCATGCCACAGGTTCCTGTGATACAAACAGAAAAATCAGTCCCAAGTAAAGATTTTAAATGTTGGACATTTGTATTTCTAGTAATTACATGCTCTCTGAAAGGAGAATAAAGAACACATGTATAGGTTATTTTATATGATCTTATAAAAATGTAATGCAGCTGCTTCAGGTAAAAATTCACTATGTTACACTCATGTGTTTTTAAACATCTCATAAAAAAAAAGTTTTTTACAGGTCATCTGACATGTATTAAGGTGTATTAAAGTTGGTGCTCATTATTTACCTGATGTTGCATTCAGATACTGCCTGCATCTGTCTCAAGAAGGATTCCTGGGAGAAGCCCTCCCCATGCCAGCCAGGCTCCCTGGCAATCCTATACCCCAACTTACTTTTCTGTAGACCTTGAATACAAACACGAGTCCATCCAGGTGGTAATTTTACCTGAGAGCGCTGGAGGAGAGTACGGACCTCTCCATCACTACTACCGTCATAACGAGCACAACGGGTTAGTCTCCTTTCTCTTAGTCCCATAATCCAGCGGGTTGAAACGAGTGCCACCAGCTCATGGGGCCTTGTTCCAGGTGCAACCTGCCGCTGGTCCATTCCAAGGTCCCGCTCTAAAGCTGAGGCCAGCCACTCCATGGCAAGCTCTCAGGGTTAAATCAGCATTAGCCAATGTTTTTATACCAAAGCTGTTTCCTGCTCCTCTATGAAAGGGACATGAGGAGCCTCCTATTCCACCATGAGAGGCTTATAAAAGAGTGGGACAGTAAGCATCACAGAGTGCTGATTTTCTATTAAAAATACACAAACAAGCAAAACAATATGTGAATATCAAACAGAATTACTTCTGAACTCAAATGGCACAAGGATTCCCTACATGCCGTGCACAGTAATATGGATGAGATTAATCACCCACTAATTTGCCGTACTGCTTAATCCCATTACTGTTGCGGGGAGGCTGGAGCCTATCTCAGCTGACACTGGGCAAAGGTGAGGTACATTGCCAGACCATTGCAGGGCCAACACACACATCCATTCTCAATCACACCTAGAGTCATGGACGATGCAGCACCTATCAGGAACACATTCGGGATGGGACATTAGGCCACCACAAATAAATGCGCACACACACATTCATGTCTTGAAACAATTTAGGTTAGTTAGTACTTCATCTGACTTGTTTAAGCCTTTAGTAGGTGGGAAGAAGCCATGGAACCAGGAGGAAATCCATAGAGGTAGGTACACCAGCTCAGGATCAAACCAGGGACTATACATCATCACATAAATGTGACCCATCACCACAGATTTAGTCTTAATGAACCAAACTTTCTGAGTAAATGTAATTTTCTTGGAAAGTCTTGTAAATAAATTAATTTCATCTGAAGTAACTATGGGCAGCACAGTAACGTAGTGGTTAGCATGTCCGTCTCACAACAAGAAGGTCCTCTGTTCTAGTCCCTGGCTCTGCAAGGACATTTCTGAGTGGAGACTGAATGTTCATGTGCTTGCATGTGTTTCGTCTGGGTATTCTGGTTTCCTCTCACAGTCCAGAGACATGCACATTTAGGATAATAGGCTGTTCCAAATTGCTCCTAGGTGTGAGTGTGAACATTGGTGTGGTTTGGCAAGATGTCCACGGTGTACCCCGCTGTAACCAAGAATCAGATGAGATAAGCTCCAGCTTCCCCGCGAGCCTAACAGGATAAAGCTGTTGGGCAAATGAATAAATGTACTTTAAACTTTACACTATCATATAATAGCCTTTACTTCTAAAATCATTGCATTAAATAACATTACAGATGGGGTACATTTAGCTAAACATACTGTATCTCCTATTACATTCACATTAGGCTAATTTCACCTGAATAGAATTAAGTGGTTCGGCAAACGAGTGAGAGAGTGAAATAACTGTTTATCAAATTTTATCATCATGTCATATCTTCTCCAAACTTTGTGAGAGTCCTTTTTTTTAAAAAAAAAAATTGGGTCATTTTAAAGCTGAGAGTGCCCTCTGTTTGTGTGCAGAATCCAAAAAGTCAGCTTGGTGCTTGCAGACTCACTTTATCTTTCCAGAGTAACTACAACAGAGCTCTACAGGTAGAAAAAAATTAAAATAAAAAACACCCCTACGATGAGCGAACATGAGATTACTATCTTTCCTTCTTTCTGTCACATCAGCCACACCAGGAACCCAATACGATTATCCTGGGGTGGATCGGAATAAAGCAGAACAAAGATATACTACTGATATAGGGACTATTTCAAGTTTATTTTAAATTATTGTATATATTATTGTTATCAGTTTTAATATGCTGTCCAGCTTCACTCTTACAGCAACAAATCTTAATTTCTCACTTTTCCTTGAAAGACATAGCTCTCATTAGTGTGAAGCACTTTCCTGTATAGTATAGTGTAGTGTGGTAGTGTAGTATAGTATAGCGTAGTGTGGTATAGTGTAGTATAGCGTAGTGTGTTACAGTGTAGTATAGTGTAGTGTGGCATAGTGTAGTATAACAGTGTGGTACAGTGCAGTATAGTGTAGTACAGCATGGTGTAGTATAGTGTAGTACAGCGTAGTGTGGTATAGTGTGGTATAGCGTACTGTAGTATAGTGCAGTATAGCATGATGTGGTATAGTGCAGTATAGTGTAGTATAGTGTAGTGCAGTGTGGTATAGTGTGGTACAGTGTAGCATAGTGTGGTATAGTGTGGTACAGTGTAGTATAAAGCAGTATAGCGTAGTGTGGTGTAGTGTAGTATTGCGTGGTATGGTGTAGTATAGTGCAGTATAGCATAGTGTGGCACAGTGTAGCATAGTGTAATAAAGTGTAGTGTGGTATAGTGTAGTGTAGCATAGCGTAGTGTGGTATAGGGCAGTATAGAATAGTGTAGTATAACGTAGTGTGGTATAGGGTAGTAAAGTGTAGCGTGGTATAGTGTAGTATAGTATAGTGTGGCATAGTGCAGTATAGCATAGTGTGGCATAGTGCAGTATAGCATAGTGTGGTGTAGTGCAGTATAGCATAGTGTAGCATACTGTAGTATAGCGTAATGTGGTATAGTGTAGTTCAATGTAGTATAGCATAATGTGGTATAGTGCAGTATAGTATAGTGTGGTATATTGTAGTATAGTATAGTGTGGTATAGTGCAGTATAGTGTGGTACATTGTAGTATAGTATGGTATAGTGTAGTATAGCATGATGTGGTATAGTGCAGTATATTGTAGTATAGTATAGTGTGGTATAGTGCAATATAGTATAGTGTGGTATATTGTAGTATAGTATAGTGTGGTATAGTGTAGTACAGTATAGTGTAGTACAGTATAGTGTAGTGTGGTATAGTGTAGTACAGTATAGTGTAGTGTGGAATAGTGTGGTATAGTGTAGTACAGTATAGTGTGGTATAGTGTAGTACAGTATAGTGTAGTGTGGTATAGTGCAGTATAGTATAGTGTAGTACAGTAGAGTGTAGTACAGTATAGTGTAGTGTGGTATAGTGTAGTGTGGTATAGTGTAGTACAGTATAGTGTGGTATAGTGTAGTACAGTATAGTGTAGTACAGTATAGTGTGGTATAATGCAGTACAGTATAGTGCAGTACAGTATAGTGTAGTGTGGTATAGTGTAGTGTGGTATAGTGTAGTACAGTATAGTGTAGTACAGTATAGTGTAGTACAGTATAGTGTGGTATAGTGTAGTACAGTATAGTGTAGTGTGGTATAGTGTAGTACAGTATAGTGTGGTATAGTGTAGTACAGTATAGTGTAGTGTGGTATAGTGTAGTGTGGTATAGTGTAGTACAGTATAGTGTAGTACAGTACATTGTAGTGTGGTATAGTGTAGTACAGTATAGTGTAGTACAGTATAGTGTAGTATAGTGTAGTACAGTATAGTGTAGTGTGGTATAGTGTAGTACAGTATAGTGTAGTACAGTATAGTACAGTATAGTGTGGTATAATGCAGTACAGTATAGTGCAGTACAGTATAGTGTAGTATAGTGTAGTACAGTATAGTGTAGTGTGGTATAGTGTAGTGTGGTATAGTGTAGTACAGTATAGTGTAGTGTAGTACAGTATAGTGTAGTGTAGTACAGTATAGTGTGGTATAGTGTAGTACAGTACAGTGTAGTATAGTGTAGTGTGGTACAGTGCAGTACAGTATAGTGTAGTATAGTGTATTATGGAAATGTTATTGTCCCATACCGACCCTACAAGTTTCCTACAACAAAAAGTATATTTAAAAATTATTTTTAAAAAGTTGTCATGTAAGCTCGCGTGGTTGCAACAAGAGGTTTGTTAAACTGAAAATGAAAAGACACGAAAGGAAAAGCAGAGATGATAACCAGGCACTAAATAAAACAGTTTGTTTTGACCGTTAGCACATTAGCTCACAGTTTGTTACCTCTGCTCTGCAGACACTCACTCACTCACTGCTGTGTGTAACAGTTGTTTTCATAATAATATCACAGCCTCCATGTCTTATCGGCGCTAATTCATCCATACAGACATGTTCTGAACCCCGGAGTTATAATAAATCCCTTGAAATGTCTAACTTTAGTTCCTGGCAGGAGACGCTTCCTCTGTACTGTTAGTAGAAGCCATCATGCTGTATCCGTAAACACGTGACTCCCATCATATTGCGCGCGCAAACGCGCTGATTCTACAACCATCCGGATTTACTTTACAAGCAGTTACTACTTTTCAGTGCAGCAAGAGGCATTTATAGAGTTGTGCTCACGAGTGGCAGTGCTGTCAACGAGCGAAGTCTGAAATACACTCATGTAACTGGTGCCATCCGAGCCACCGCTGATTAAAAGTCACATGACATTCTACAAAATAAAAGCTTTGTTATTTGTGCGCAAACGTGAATTTCGTAGTTATACTTGTATTCCTGGGAATATGGCAGTTTTACTAGTACTACTAGCAGCTAATTCATGTATATGGATGTAGTAAAAATCCCCGAAAGAGTCTAATTATTTAATATCTATATACCAGGATATTAGATTTCTGCATTTTGGTTGTAGATCTACTCTCATAGTAATGCTGCTGGGAAAAAAATATTTCTGGTCATTTATTAGAAACATTTCACTAGATCTTTTAAATACATTCATAACACTTGAGAAAATAACTCATTACCTGTATTTTTTATAACACAGGTGTTATATTTTCCATATCTTATTTTACATTATTGTTTTCTTTTCAGTATATATATGCTGTAGCACAGACTTGAGGTGCGCTCACATGATACCGATCAATCCTGATAATATTACAGAGTTAATTCCGATGTTGATGAGATTTTGTTCTGATATGTACCAATGTTACTCTGATTTTCCCTCCTGTTTCCCCGATGAACTCCAAACACAAAAATACACCTCAATAAAAAACAATCCCAAATAATTTCACTCTTTCCCAAAGTTTTCATCGAACTTGTACAGTATCCTCCAGTGTTCCCTGACGTTTTTGACGTGTGCCGATGCTCTCTGATTTCCTCCATTATAACATTTGAATATGATCGGGGGAAATCTGGATCTTGATTGGTATCTTGCAAGTGCACCTAGAGGCATGTAAAAGAACCGTTGCTGCCATTCGTAAAGAGTAGGCCATTGGATTGCCATCAACGTGTTTCTGCCCTGCGATGGCCTGGTGAGCTGTCCAGGGTGTACCCTGCCCTCACCCAGAGTCAGCTGAGATGGGTGCCAGCCTCCATGCGACCCTAATTGAGATTAAATGGTTCAGAAAATGAATGAATAAATGAATATTCTATTCATATCTCATAATATGCTACGTTACATTATTTGTAATAATTAGCTCTGAATATAAGATCCCAAATCTGCCCCATGATCTGCTTAACTTGCAAGCTTTTCACATTACCTGTTCTGTCTGTTCATGAAGTGAAAATCTGCCTCCATTGTAACTGATCCACTGTATGTGGTCTAGCTTTAATCTTACTGCTGTGTGACATGTGCAGATCCACTCCATGTGTCAGATCATGTCCCTACCTGTTTCTATAGTCATAGTCATCCTATCTACTCAACATCTCTGTCCTTGTTCCTGTCAGTTTTCATAGTATACATAGCTTTGTCCCTGCTCATAACTTCAGCTCTATCCCTAAATCTGACACTTTTTGCCTCAAATGACTCAAATTCTCCTTGACATGACAATGTCACCTAGTGTTTCTAAATAGACATTACCACTGTCTTTGTCAGACCAAAGCCCAGTATGTCCCCTGCTGTGTTCTGTCCTCAGTGACCTTGCCTGCCTGTTACCTAACACCCAAATAATGAATAATAACAATAATAATTATTCTTGAATCTTAGCTTTGTAACTAACTGCATGATACAAGAAGTGATCTGGGAAGTCTACAAACCTATCAGCATATCATGATTATATTAATGCATCCCTTCAGTTAAAATTAAAGTTAAGTCCTACATCATATCCCATTAATGATCCCAGTATGTAATAGGGAAAACACTAAAATGTGCAGGACAGGAAGTTCTCCAGTGTAATGAAAAATAGTTCACTGTAAAATCTGAAATGTGGCAGCAGCATGCAATGTCGCTTTAATTCCACACGAAGGCGCTGTAAGGTAACTCATATTTAGATTAGTGGGTATGGATCCGTTTATCAAAATAACCCAGAGTGGATTGAGGCCACTTTCTAAACCGCATACTTTTCTGAAAGTACGTCAGTGTGCTGTAGTTACAGTGGCACAGGCGCTCTGATGCAGTTTATTAAAAAGGAGACAGAAAATAGTCAGACAGAATTACCTGCAGGTGTAGTCTATATTTATTTGACTTAAATGTGGAAAAAAAAAGTGAACATTTAAACTTGTCATATATTGGGGGAGTATTCACTGCGTCAGTGACTGCGTATTCATTCATTCATTCATTCTCTCTCTCTCTCTCTCTCTCTCTCTCTCTCTTTAAAAAGTCGGACAGTGTGACACTTCTTTACGCCAGATCTTTCTCTTCATTCATTTGGAGATGTCATCCACACTGAAATCCATCTGGACCTTAAAGAATGGCATAATTATTTTCTTTACTCCTCTAATACTGCTTCCACTTCCACTATATGTGGGCACAACGGTACGTCAATTCCACCTTTATTTTGGTGAATACAGTAAAGTTTATTTAAACATGTTTATGTCTGTTTATATCAGGCAACATAGTGTGGTATCCTTGGGGTGTCAAGGCCATCAGTATAACTGCAACTTTTACCTATTTTTAATCTGCTAAGTGAAGTTCAGCTTTCAGTCGCATGTGTTGAGGTATCTAATTTGATGCGACCTTATTATTATTATTATTATTATTATTATTATTATTATTATTATTATTATTATTATCATTATTATTATTATTATCATT
>JAQMYF010000013.1:16475539-16488439 GCA_030014195.1 Neosilurus mollespiculum | reverse complement strand
CCCCGACAACATAGCTCCCAGGATCATTAGGACACGCAAACCCCTCCACCATGATAAGGTGGCGATTCGAGGAGGGGACATCTGAAATTGTGTTTTTAAATACAGCACTGCTTTTAAACCAGTAAAAAAAAAAAAAACAATCTGGAATAGAAAATATGGACAGAAGTGGGTGACATTATTTTCCCTACGCCGGCAAATATAATGAGATTTAACCAAAAAATCTAAAATTGTGTTTTTAAATACAGCAACGCTTTTAAACCAGTAAAAACAATCTGGAATAGGAAATATGAACAGAAGTGGGTGACATTATTTTCCCTACACCGGCAAATATAATTTGATTTAACCAAAAAGCAAGAGAAATAAGATTAAAAATATCAAAATGAAAATATCACACAATTAACATGATATTCATTCATTCATTTTCTAATTAGGTTAAGTCTAATTAGGGTCGTGGGGAGGCTGGCGCCCATCTCAGCCGATTTTGAGCGAGGGCTGGGTACACCCTGGACAGCTTGCCAGACCATCACAGGGCAGAAACATGCTGTCAATCCAATGGCCTACTCTTTACGAACAACAGCATTGTTTATATTCATAAATATTCTTTATTGAAATTATTGCATTATTAACTGCAATAACTAGATTGTAGAATAGCACTTGATCCAGCAAATCTGAATATTGTGCACAGCTTACTGGTCACCTTAACCTTGCTCAAATGCTGAACACATTTGACCAAGCCCTAGTCGACCGCAGAACACGCACTTATCAGAGTGAAGTACCTACACAGACTTCCCTGGCTCCCTGCAGAAATTGTGCATTGCACTTGCATGGTGCCCCATGTAACTGAGGTCAAGCCCTCTTTCATATCTTAAAGGACTCTGGCTTGATTGTTCCTTATAGGGAAACATTCGTTCAATTAATTAAAGTACTGTACATGTTAATTGCATCCACAGAACCCAAGTCTTACAAAAACACTCAAGGTGTCCTTTTCAATCAATTTATGAATGGAATTGACAGAATTTTTTACATTTCGCAACCGATTACCTTTAATGTAGTCCCAATTTACTGAACTGAGGTCAAGGGATTTTATTGCCTTTTAAATTTCCCATTTTAAAAACTTGCTATGGTTTGAAGGATAAGCTGACTGTGCACTAATCATTTTTGGTTACTTTAAACATTAAAAAAATTACTCCAATATAAGCAGCATTGTTGTTGTTGCTATAAACAATAATAATAATGATAATTATTATTATAATAATAACAATAATAATAATAATAATAATAATAATAATAATTATTATTATTATTATTATTATTATTATTATTATTATTATTATTATTATTATTATTAATATTAATAAACTAATAATATCATATTTGTGTTGTCATATTCATGTTATGCTGTTTAGATGTCCTAATGTAAATTTGTAAATTTTCCGAACAGATGTTTTAATGAAAGCATATTGTGACGCTTAATAAATAGAATATAATCTCAATGTCAACACACAATAAGTCCAGTCAACCCTGACCTATTCACTGAAAATTTATTGTTGCAATCCTTCATTGTAACATATCTAGGTTTCTTATGCCAGTCCACATTACTGTGTGTTCCATGACTTCTTCACTTTGTTGCTACTTGCTGGATCATTTCTCCCTTGAGGATTCTTATATTTTACAAAATAAGCACTGCTTGGAAATTTTTACAATAGTTTAACAGTCCATTACAAGGTTCTACATAAAACTTTACACAGTAACTAAAGAACTTTTAGGAGTAACTCTCTCCGTATAACTTAAACATGTAATTTTTTTCCCCCAGATGTGATAATTTGGGCAGTAGTGTAGTGTGATGACTGTGTGTATTCCAGGAGGCCAGCTGTGCTTACGTGATCTCACTGATGGCTGTGTATTGGTGTACAGAAGCTCTTCCTCTGGCTGTGACTTCACTGCTCCCTGCTCTCCTCTTTCCTCTGTTTGGCATCATGAAGTCAAAACAGGTGCCTGAGTATTTGGGATCCATGTTAAATCTATGTCTAATCTGAAATTTCTAGCAAAAAGCATTAAAGTACTACCTTCATCCAATTTTCCTTTTCTAGGTTATTTATATGGACTAAATGAACTATACTGTCATTTTCCAGGTGTGTATTCAGTATATAAAGGACACCAATATGTTGTTTATAAGTGGCCTTTTGGTGGCAGTAGCTGTCGAGCACTGGAACTTACACAAGCGCATTGCTCTCCGAGTGCTACTCTTTGTCGGAGTGCACCCAGCACTGTAAGTGACCACTAATTTAACTAGAACAATTGTCCTTCCTCTTCCACATGGAGTTCTTAACAGCTGCCAAGTTTTATTTGAAGTTTCTTTCTTTCTGTGTTTGGACACAGGCTAATGCTAGGGTTCATGGGTGTTACTTCGTTCCTCTCCATGTGGATCAGTAACACCGCCACCACAGCAATGATGATTCCCATAGTGCAGGCTGTCCTGGAGCAACTGAACAACCAGGAAATTGAAACTGCTCAAATCAGCTCCAGTGTGGAGCCTAGCCAGGAACCAGACACACAAAACAGTGATTCTGCTAAACAAAAAGAAGACCAAGGTCAGATGTGGTGGCAGATCATTGTAATTTATTTTTTATAAAAGATAGGAATCATATACATCACCTACATAATAGAACAGCTTTCAAATGCCTTGTACTTTATAATGTAAGATATTTGTTTTTTGGGATTTTGCTCAGCAGTGGTAGTAAGTGGCCTGAACATGTCAGATGAAGCTACCAGGCATCAAGAGACAGCAGAGAGAAAACAAATATGTAAAGGAATGATGTTGTGTGTGTGCTATGCTGCCAGCATTGGAGGAACGGCCACGCTCACAGGCACAGGTCCTAACCTGGTACTCAAAGGACAAATGAATCAGTGGGTGTCATACTGCTGAGTACTGATGATAATTGTATAACTATAACTATACTGTATATATGATGATAGATGATTAACTATAACTATGATGATAGCTATATTAAGAATTTGGTAGTTTTCTTTCTCAATGTTTTATTCTATTATCATATTAAGGGATTGTTTCCCCCCCTCATCCATTAGACTATTTCCACAGAACGGTGATGTCATTAATTTTGCATCCTGGTTTGGCTTTGCATTTCCAAACATGATACTGATGCTAGCTTTAGCCTGGCTGTGGCTACAGTTTCTTTTCATGGGGTTCAAGTAAGTGTTGTTGATCGTAATCCTTGTTTAACCATTACCACTGTGTGCCACAGTCCATCATCGTTGTTTCCTCTTGCCGTCTTTCCACCAGCTTCAAGAAGACATGGGGCTACAAGGCAGTGAAGACAGAGAAAGAGATTGCGGCATATAATGTGATCCAAGAGCAGCACCAGCTATTGGGGCCAATGTCATATGGAGAGTTCAGTGTACTGGCTCTCTTTATTCTACTTGTGGTCCTGTGGTTCACACGGGATCCTGGATTTGTGGCTGGCTGGGCCACACACACATTCAACTCAGAAGCTGAGTATGGGTTACACTGTACTTACAAAGCTTTCATCTACTTTGTTGCATTTTCACAAAATCATAATTGTGGCTTATGGATATGGGTGGAATTAAACATGGTACTGAATATAGAGTAATTTCCCATTTTTACTAAAACATCAGGTATGTGACAGATGCCACGGTGGCAATTTTCATTGCTGTCCTTCTTTTCATTCTGCCGTCAACACCGCCAATGTTTTGTTGTTGGCCCCCCACTAGTCCTGGTCCAGGTGGGGATAACCTTATTACTATAAAATTAAAAAAAAAAGATTTATGAAGTGATTCATACTGAGTCATACTACTGGCTTGTTTTCTTTCTGGGTATCCCCATACCAGCTCTGCTTTCATGGAAGGTAGCTCAGAGGAAAATGCACTGGAACATAGTACTGCTCCTTGGGGGAGGATTTGCACTAGCCAAAGGGAGTGAGGTAATATTTAAACATATGCCATTTTCTTCTACTACCTAATGTGTACCCTTGCTTTCTAATGAGAGGTTCTATATTGTACATTAAATAACTTTCAGTTTGTTCCTCTGGAAGAAGCTTAAGTTAAACGTTATATATAGATATTAAAAGGAAAATCTTTTTTTCATCTTTAAATATACGTAAAAATACATTTATTAGCTAAAGCTCTTCATTCTTAAATAACCAGTAAGGAACCCTTTATAATAAAGTATTATATATTTTCAAAAATTGGCTGGATTACTGTTATTACTGTTAGCTAGCACGATATTAATCTGTAAACCTATTTTACTTATTTTTAAACTGTTGTCTTTGTTCCTCCAGGAATCAGGTCTCTCTAAATGGTTGGGTAATCAGCTAACGCCTCTGCACAGTATTCCTCCTTGGGCCATTGCAATTGTCCTCTGCCTTCTGATATCCACATTTACTGAGTGTACCAGCAATGTGGCCACTGCTACCCTCTTCCTTCCAGTCTTGGCATCTATGGTAAGCACAGCATCAAAAACACCCCAGACTGCAGTGTGGTGTAGAAGCAGTAGTAGTTGTAGTAATAATAATAGTAGTAGCTAATTGATGTGAGTGTATGCTGTATGTGGGTGAGTGCCAATGAAGACAAACACTGAAGCACTACCCTGGCCAGATTCACAATACCCAATTGTCCATTCAATTTTCACTGAGTTATTTCAGTCCCTTTTAGAGGGCCCTGAACCAGACAGCCAGATTCTCAAGCAGCCCAATTCAGCTGCCTATCTTTTCTCAAAGGCAACTGAATTGTCCGTCTGCCCTTCCCAAACTGCTCTACTCTGCTGTTCCTTAGTTAACAAAACAAAGCTCTGCAATGAGTCTTGGCTGCAAATGGACCATTCAAAAGCAACATTCAGCCAGAAGTGGGATTCATGAATGAATAAGAGCAAGCAGTAAAAGTAGTTTGAAAATAAGAGTTAATAAGGAACAAGTGCATGTGCATGTATTATTGCTGTATCCATATTGATTTATACTGATTTTGCTCTACATACCACTCTGTAAAGTCTTCAGCCACATCCCGAAAATGTTTAAGTTAGTTTACGTTTGTGACTCAGCGGCAATTAATTTGTGAAAATAATTCTGCATGCTTGCTTAACCACTCTTTCATAATGTGAGCCCAAAGTTTATGCTTCTGGAATCAAGGGCTTTTGTGAAAGTGCTTAAGAAAACATGGGTCTCCAGTTGTTAATGATGTCCTGAGGGGTGCCATAATATCTGAACATTTGACCGAAGATACATAAGTAGAATGCAAGCTCAAAGGTGGTTGAAAGGGCTGGCAGTGGCATACGGTGCAGAGCACATGAGAAGTGGTCTATGATCACACAGAGTCTAAGGCAAATCAGTGTTTAATTGTAAAGTTGAGAGGTGCTGTGGTAAGGGCATGCGTTTCCCAAAGGGGAATGTGTGAGGAGTCTTGGCTTGTTCACGGAAGCAGCATGAAGTAACATATTTTGTGGATGTCTGCTCTCATGTGTAAATCATGGGTTCTGTGGGTACTGCTGTATCTCGAGCAGTGGTCAGTCGACACTGAAGCTGTGGTGAGTATATTAAGCCAGGAGGACAAACACTAAGACTTAATTAAGTTGTTGATTACTGATCTTTCTGTCAATATCCCATTATTATATTATAATTAACAAAGCAATTGGATGGCAAGATAGGCTTTAGATTAGGCCTGGGATTCTGTGCACTGAACTGGCAGTATAGTGAGTTAAATATACTGGTTTCCAGTATCATAATTCTGTTCCACTGGGGAAAGTTTCTTGGAGAAGAAGGATACTTGACAGATTTCTCTTTTTTTTTTGGGTGGTAAAAGGTTAAATGGCATTAGGTAAAAGGCCTTTTTTTTAAAGATTAATTCAGGCAGATCCAGAATCAGTAGACAAGATCAAAGTCAATAATACAGGCAGAGTTCAGGCAAAAAGCTAACAGTGCTAATAAATTGAGACATTATGTTAAGTGAGAAAAAATAAAGTGGGTGGAGCTTAAAGCTGCCCTCGCCCAGAGTCTGCTGAGATGGGTGCCAGTCCCCCGCGACCCTAATTAGGAGTAATTTCCTCTGGGATCAATAAAGTATTCTCTGATTCTGATTCACATGCATTGAATATCAGGGGACAAAACCAGTGAAAACCGTTTCCTCAATGCATTTTTAAGCATAGGATTTTATGTTTTTATTACTAAAGTTTAAAAGAAGATATGTTGTAAATGCACTGACTTTTATAAAAATGACTGACATGACTAAAATTTGGTCGTACCTGTAGTTTTTATCTTCATTAGCACCATTCCTGTTTAAACATGTTTGAGCACAGTGGTAGTCATTCTTATTTCACAAGCACATATAGAAAACTTCAACCTCCTCTATACTTTAACCCCCAAAAAGATCACAAAAGCTTAAATTACTATGCGTCAGCTGTAGTGTTATTGTTTTCTCTCCAGTTGTATAGCTCTGAGGAGCGGCTGCTTTTCTTGCAGACATGAGTAAGTCTTGGTTGTATCATCCTGAAGGATCCCAACTTAATTACACACACCAAATAATAGCTCACAGCACAGAAAACCACCACTTAGAGATCTAAATTAGAGAATTATAGTAAAGGTTTAACTTGTTAACTTGAATGTCATGTTTGTTTAATTTTTATATTCTAGTCACACTCCACTGGAATGAACCCCTTGTATATCATGGTGCCCTGCACGCTCAGCGCCTCTTTTGCCTTCATGTTACCCGTGGCAACACCACCCAATGCTATTGTATTCTCCTCTGGCTACCTCCAGGTGTCAGACATGGTGAGACTTCTCTCTTAGATAATAATCAAGGCCATAAAATCTATAAATATTTGGATCGACGAGTGAATTGTTTGCTTATGATTTAAGTTCGGTGATTGTATTATTGCAGTAATATCTTGGTTGCATTTGTCTGTTAATTAGCAAAATCTATCTAAACATTCTTAAATTCAGATACAGTATAATATAACCAGAACTTAAAATAAATGTAAGTACTATTAATGACCTTGCCCTTGACCATTTTACATTTATTCATAGGTCATATAGTGTATGCTGTACTATGATACGTATTTACTTATTTTTTTCCTTTAATAATTTGGTGGTTTTCATTTATTCAAGGCAAAGGCTGGTATAATGATGAACATCATAGGAATCTTCTGCATCACACTGGCTATCAACACCTGGGGAAAGGCAATGTTCAATTTGAACTCTTTCCCTACATGGGCCAACAGCACAGACTTGTGAAAGCCATAGCAGATGCAAGTGAAGAGACAGCAACCTTTCTCTCTCCAAATAACAATACACAATTTGTGAACAATGCCAGAGCCCAAACATGACACTTTTCACGCTCCATCTGTGTGTTTTTTTTAAACCCTTACAGCTCCTAATATTAATAAGAACTCTGTTATAATAAGAAAATCTTATGCATGCTTTCATCTTCATGTGATTATATATTTCAGAAATCAAAGGCCAAGTCAAGAATGTCAGGGTTTGATTTGTATTTTTAATGCTCACTTGAAGTAGATATATTGAAGTGTATATTTTCCTTCTTCCAGCACTTGAAGAACTTATTGTTCTCTTTATACTCCACTCCTTGGCAGGTGCTACTGTAATGACTCAGTCAACTGAGTCAATGTTATTCACTTCACCTGTCATGGATGTGCTAATGTAATGGCGGATGCATATTGGTCTCTCTCTCTCTCTCTCTCTCTCTCTCTCTCTCTCTCTCTCTCTCTCTCTCTATATATATATATATATATATATATATGTGTGTGTGTGTGTGTGTGTGTGTGTGTGTGTGTGTGTGTCTATAAACCTTTTTGTAAATTTTAATGAACCCATTATGAACCCATTATTCAGAAGTAGCCTAACAATCAGAGACACCACGGATCACAACATTTCAGCAGCATGCACTTTTTTTCCCCCAAAACACTGTGTACTATTATGTGCTGTTTTATACTGTTAAGTTTTAAACTGTTTTATACCTGTACAAATAAAATCTCTAGGGTGTTTATTTTGCATAATAGACATTACCAAGACCTTGGCTTAGGAATAATGTGACCTGTATTGATAAAGTCAAAATGTTTGTAAAGAGATAAAACAAAAAATTTATGCCCAACTGAAATTTGATTTTGAGGTCTTGTAACTTTTTATGCAATTTAAATGTATTTATTAAAACTTTGGGTTTATTCACCAAAAAAACATGTCGTAAGACTGAATCAATCAAAAGAAAGTGAAAGTCAAACTAAGTAGATTAAGCCAGGTATGTACAAGAAATGTGGTCTTCCGCTTCTGTTGAAAGTACATATGTAAAAACTTACAAATAACTAGACTTCCCATTTAGTTTTTCCCCTATTATTTCCAGAAATGTATTTTGACTTAAATTTTACCCATTGTTATATTTTACCAACTTAATAAAAACATTACCTTTTTAAAAATAATCCATATTTCTACCTACAGTACACTTACAGTGTTATGGTAAAATACAAATACTCTTACGTTATCATAGACTTGTTTAAATGAACTGTAACAGGCATCTAAATCTTGTGGAGAAAGTATAGAAATGCTGTACATACTATGATCTCAAACATGAAAGTGAATTTAGAATACAGAGAGATGCCACTGCACATCCAAACACTTTTTAACTGCTTAATTGTTAAGAATAATGTACTTTGTGGTATTTCTATTAAGCCAAGTGACTTTTTATACACTTCATTACTTCAAAAGGATCCTGTTGTAACTAAAACTTTAAGTCTGGTCAAGCTCTTGCTGCCATTTTGGCAAAGGACAAAAGTGAGCATGCAAAAGTCTAAGCATTACAGTGGCCAAGAACATCAACAATGTGGAAAGTACACAGTGAACTATAAATATAGCTTGCCCACTTACAGTATTTATTGTGAAGCCAGTCATGCACTTTCAAGCAATTTGTATTTTTTAAACTGTGGCACAGGCTTTAATGTAGAAAACTATCTTGCTGTATATGTTGTTGGAAGTTACAGCTGTATTTTGTAATTTTTTTCCACACAAATAATTTCACAGGCTAGTTTGGATGAAAATGCTGGTTTCAACAGCAACTGGACATAATAATGAGGAATATGAGTTGGACAAAGGGTCTACAAGCTAGATAAAGGAACAGAGATAAGACACTGGGAAATAAAAAGGACTTTTGTTTGAAAGCTGGTAGAACAGGTGTCTCACCCTTACTCACTCACTTGCCAAATATAGGCTGGTGCCTATCTCAGCTGACACTGGACAAAGGCAGGGTACACCCTGAACAACTCCCCAGACCATTGCATGGCCTAAACCAACTGTTCACACTCACACCTAGGGGAAATTTGAAACAGCCAATTAGACTAATGTCTCTGGAATGTGGGAAGAAAGTGGTGTACCCAGAAGAAATCCACACATGAATGGGGAGAACATGCAAACTCAGCACAGAAACACCTGAGACTCGAACCCAGGACCTTCTTGCTGTGAGGTGGATCAGAACAGGTGTCTGATGATTAATAATGAGAGGACAGTAAATAGTTTATCAGGAATTTTGGGAGGCACATTAGAACAGTGAGGAGGATGGGATAGTTTTGGGAAGGATGTGCTTGGAAAATTTCACATCCTATGTAATGGTAATGCTGTTGTAATAGTAATGATACAATTTTTAATGAAAAAAAAGTTTTTTTCTGATGTGGGGTACATGTCTTTAAATAAATTGGCATAATGCAATGGATAACAACACGCTCCCTTTCTGGTTTACAAAGCAAGGCATGAACATACCTAAGATGAATCTCTTGGTTGCAGTTCTAAGTCAAATGCATCAATAAACTGAGAAAACAGTTTTCATTTTAGTAAAAAAGGTTACATTGGAAGAGAACCAGCTGTAATTATCCATAACCCATTGGTAGATGTTTTCTTTTGCCATACTCAGATGGGGTTGATGCAGTTTTAGTTAACAGATCAGGATGGGCAATCCAACAGGGCAAAGCAATTACCTGTGTCTGGCCCAGTAGTAACACAATAAGATTTACAACACAGTAGCAGTATTGTACAGTAGAAACAAATATACTGGCATTTTGTGCAACAATTAAAAGTTCTCACTCACTCATTTGCAGAACCGCTTAATCCTTCTAGGGTTGCGGGGAGGCTGATGCCCATCTTAGCCATCACTAGGTGAATGGAGTATACACCCTGAATAGCTTACCAGATGATTGCAGGGTCACATGACCATTCACGCTCACACTCACACCTGTGGGTAATTTTGGAACAGCTAGTTAGCCTAATGTGCTAATGTGCATGTCCTTGGACTCTGGAAAGAAACCGGAGTACCCAGAAGAAACCCTCGCAAGCACGGGGAGAACATGCAGACTCCACACAGAAACGCCTGAGCCCTGGAATCGAACCCAGGACCTCTTTGATGTGAGGCAGATATGCCAGCCACATAAGCCGCCATTTAAAAGTTACACTACAAAAATGAATGAGCTCTAGGTGAAATCTGGGAAAATGTTTGTTCAGGAATTTAATAAGTGTCAAATTTCAAAATCAAAGAATGTAGTACTGTGCAAAGGTTTACGACCCATGCAAAGAAATGCTGTAGATCAAAAATGCTTTATATTTACATGTAAGTAGTTTCTACAAAATTGTAGGAATGTTTCTACAAAATTCTGTAAAGCACAGTAAACAGTAGTAAATGAAATAAAGTCAACATTTAGTGTGACAGTAATGATCTGGTAAGTTTTACTGAGCATCATGCAAAACCAAACACAGTTCTCCTAAAGATATTGATGGTCACACTTGCTTCTTTATTTGCACACTTGCTTCTTTATTTGCATGCAAAACCCAGCAGGTTTCATTATGTTTTTGTAATATTATGTAATATTATGCTTTCTTTATTGACATCCAAACATTTGTGTTGGAAAACTATTGATTGGAAATCTAAAATGTTCTTGTATTGACCTGCTAATGTATGAATCATAAAATAAAAATCGATAACAAAGTTTATACTAAACTAAGTATATTTAGCTAAGAATTTTGCACAAGACTGTATTTCAGACTTTTCATTGGTTACAGATTTTTTTAATGGCTTAAGTAAAAAACAAAACAAAAAAACAACAACTTTCTGTTGGGCAGAAATAATTATATGTGACGATATCATGGACATAAACATGGCAGAGGCTTTTGAATAACAACAGCTCATAAAAAAACAACAACAAAAAAAAACCCTGAATTTAACAATAATCATAATATTCAGCTATATGGTCATCGTTGCTACCTGTACAAAAAAATCCACAAGAACTTTAGTCTGAAATGATCAAAGCCAATCTAGAATTAGGTTAGCACTGATTGTAAAATCAAACTAGCACTCCTCCTTGTTCCAAGTGAAGAGTCTGCAGTAAGATATACACCATCGATTTTAACAAGGACAGTAAAAAAAAAAAAAAAAAAAGGTCAAGGCCCTCCCCTTCACCATAAAATCACATTTCACTACTGAGGCAATTAAGAGGTCAGACGCCTAACGAGTAAGCACTTAACAAGCGGTTGGATGTGCCATGGCACTCTGATCACTATGATCATGAGTCTCTGGGAACATGGGCAGATGTAATTACAGTGCCTTTCTCTCATTTACTGTTTTTCAAACACCCATTCATTATCCAGCTGAAACAAGAACATGTATGGTGTGTACCCAAAGGACTGTTTATACATGAAAGTATGTTTCTAAATTAATGTAAGCATGGAATTTTCTTTGCTGAGGTGGAATGACAAGAAATAATTTCAGTGACTTTAGGGAATATATGAAGCATTTATTCAGCAACTGGTTTTTGTTTCAGCAACTTCATTCATTCATTTTCTGAACCGTTTAATCCTAATTAGGTTTGCGGGGAGGCTAGCGCCCATCTCAGCTGACTCTGGGCGAGAGCAGAGTGCACCCTGGACAGCTCGCCAGGCCATCGCAGGGCAGAAACACCTTGTAGCCAGTGCAGCCTACTCTTTTCAAAAATCAGCAATGGTTGTTTCAGCAACTTTTAAAATAAATTATAATAATATTTCAAAGTAGTCATAAGCCTATTTGAATCCAGTGTTCACCAGGTTAATCCCTGCTGTAAGATATAAGGTCCCAGCAAAACAGTCTTTTGTTCTATACACTACTTTCTATTATATCTAATTAAGTTAAATGAAAAACTCATTTTGTTTTCATCTGTTCATCAATTGCTGCTACATTGAATTATAATTTCATTGTATTTATAATTGTAATGGGACAATGACTTCTAGGTATAAATGTGGCGAAAAATGGACTGCCAAATGTGGGATCTTGTACACTCATTTCTGTATGTACATATTTCTGTATGTTTTATCCACACAACTTGAGCAAGAAGAGGGGTGTTTGATTTTCAGTGTAGTTTGAGGTAATGGAACAATATTTTAGAGGTAAGAAAAAGTTCAGTTTAGCAGAGCTAGCAGGTAATGTGGATGTTAATCAAGACTTTTGGATATTCTGTTGTTGAAGTATCACAATATTACATAATACATTTTATAATGGGATGATCTGTCACGAGAGGGAACTCTGACATTAGCTTTAATGCAGAGAGCAGCTTGATGTATAAAGTTGACAATTGTCAAATGGCCTTCTTCTTAATGCTGTTTAATCCATCGTATATTGGAATGTACTTGACAAAACCAAGGACAAAATGTACACCGAATTCCTAGTGTGTCATTAAAAGGGATATTATCATATCTTAAGATAGCATTCACCTAATGTAATTTAACGTGAATTAAAGAATTATGAGTACATCTAGTGGCAGTCAGTGGAGTTAATTCATTCATCATTCATTCATTTTCTGAACCGCTTATTCCTAATTAGGGTCGTGGGGAGGCTGGCGCCCATCTCAGCCAACTCTGG
>JAQMYF010000013.1:16442626-16457068 GCA_030014195.1 Neosilurus mollespiculum | reverse complement strand
ATATATATATATATATATATATATATATATATATATATATATACACACACACACACACACACACACACACACACATTTTATATATATATATATATATATATATATATATACACACACACACACACACACACACACACACATATACATACATATATCAGGGTTGTATGCCTGAGGTGGGACTTGAACCCAGGTCTCCTGTGTACTAAACTGAGTAGCAAGCTTGGCTTTCTCAAAAAATATCCCCATACAAAAATTCAGGCTTCTTCAGAGAATATTCCCATAGAAAAATACAAAGGGAACAAAAAAAAAGTCACCAAGTGACCTTAACAAAGAAAGGTTCTTCTGAACTCCATAATAAAAGGGAAAGCCCAAAACTAGGCACAACAGAGAAAATCCAGGGTACCAGGCAGAAGGTCCACAGGGAAAAAAAGGGAAAAAATACTAAAACCAAGACACCAGAAAACCCCCCACAAAACTATACAGGTTTATCCACAGAGTTGACTCGGGGAAGTTCACCCTTAGTGACTGGAGAACGCGTCAAAGACAGAGCACTTTAATACCCAGACCTACCAAGGAACAGGTGGAAACAATGATATCGAATTGGGGTGGGGTGGATGGGAAGACGCAAACAGAGGTAAATGCGAGAAAAGGCGACATCTAGCTGTGGAGAAAGTGACAACACCCAAAGCTCTCAAACACACACACACACACACACACACACACACACACACACACACACACACAATACCCCCTTTACCTGGCAGAAAGCCCAGTAGCACAGTTCATTTGCATAGCTGAACAGAATCTAGTGACCTATTTTTATTAAGGTCAGTCAGTGGGCAGGTGATATCCCAGGCTTGATAAGAATTTCTGCTTCCACAGAGAAGTGTTGATTTCAGAACTACCCAACATTCATGCCATGACTGAAAAGCTACCCAAGCTTCACTGCAGTCATGGTGAGCATGGATGGTTCCACTTGTGGAGAGAGAGGGTGTTAGTAGAGACCTTGGCATTAAAGGAGAAGGAGAACACATGTTCAGGGAACTGGTTTTGGGGGAAATCTGTTTCCATGGTGCAGGGACCAGAAGGGTGGGAGAAGATAAGAGAATAGTAAGAGAGAGTAAGAAAGAGGCAGGGTGTCCAATTGTTCCGTGATACACGGTCACATGGTCCAGCACTGGACCCATCCTGTTGTCCCTCCTGGCAGCCAAGCAATGAACTGCTCCAGTCAGCAGCATTGTTGGCATTGTTCTCCTTTGACAGCACCCACTCTTGACAACCATTGCGTAGCTACTGGGCAAAGTCAAACAAGCTTACTAAAAAAAATCAGTAATCTATGGTGTGGCCAAGCTGAAAGGCAGTAAGATAGGCTTCCCCCCTCATCCCTGTGTTAGCTTTGCACACAGCACATGCTGATGTAGAGCCTGAACCATGTAGAGGTTCTCTTGAAAAAGAATAGTGGCCTATTTATTAACCAAAATGGAACAAATGACAAACGTGAACTAGTTCATTTTTGGATATGTGAATTCTGAGCTGTATGACTCATTAAGATGTGTGTCTTCAAGAAAGCTGGTCCAGAAAATGCTGAACAGTGACTTCAGTAGAAATATCTCTGACTTCAGAATCAGAATACTTTATTGATCCCGGAGGAAATTGTGTAACTTCTAGGCTAAACTGTCTGAGGTAGATAATGCGTAAACAGCAGTAGATTGCTGAACAGATGTGAACAAGGCATTTATAGGCACCAAAGTTCACAGTTCAGTGATTTGGGGTCGTGATGCATGGGTAAGAGGTTCTCTTGAAAAAGAGTAGTGGTCTATTTATTAGCCAGAATGGAACAAATGACAAACATGAACTAGTTCTTGACTCAAAATAAAATTATCTATGAATGTAAGGCGGCACAGTGGCACAGTGGTTAACACGTTTGCCTTACAGCAAAAAGGTCCAGGGTTTGATTCCTGGGCTCGGGGTGTGTCTGTGTGGAGTTTGCCTGTTCTCCCGTGCTTGCATGGGTTTCCTCCGAGGACTCCAGTTTCCTCCCACAGTCCAAAAACATGCACAGTAGGCTGATTGGTAGTTCCAAATTGCCCCTAGGTGGAGAATGAGTGTGAATGGTTGAGTAAATTGTGGCCCTGCATTGGCCTGGTGGGCTGTTCAGAGTGTACCCTGCCTTCACCCAGAGTCAGCTGAGATGGGCACCAGCCTCCCCACGACCCTAAATAGGATTAAGTGGCTTAGAAAATGAATGAATGAATGATCTATGAATGTGAACTAGTTAATTCTGAGCTGTATATCTGACCTTTTAACTGGTTTGTTTTAAGTGAGAACTGGCACAACACTGATTTTAATCATTCTCATTTAGTGAATATGTGTGTCATTGGATTATATGTAACGATTTCATTTATTGCAATTATAAGTATCAACCTCTCTCACTAAAATGTACACTATCGGGTAAAAAAACCTTGCCATCATGTAATCATTTATTTTTGTAATAAAATGAGTAGCTTCTCATTTCTTAAACCACCATGTTGCAGGACATATCCTGTGGTCATGGAAAAGTTTTTAGGTTAACATTGTAGGATAAAAAGGTCTTGACTGACCATGATTGAAGGGACCAGGGTGTACAAGCTTTGCCCCTCACCCCGGTGAGCTTTAGGTTGTGCAATCTTCTGCCTTTGTGTGGACTAAAGTCTTAAAGCATTTCTTGCTTTGCACACAGATAATGTGAGCCTTATAATGTGCTTGGTGGATGTCAGTGAAGGTTTCAGTGATCTTTAGCCTCTGGAGGCAGTGTTCTGATCTGGGGTTACTTCAATTGGTCTGGTCCAGGCTCAGCAATGTTATGTGGCAATAAGTCAGCTGACCGCCAGAATGTACTAAATGAGCAGGTTATCCCATGAACAGGTTTCTTCTTCATTAACAGCAGTGGGTGGCAGCAAGGTGGTATAGTGGTTAGCATGTCGGCCTTACAGCAAGAAGGTCCTGGTTTTGAGTTCCAGGCTCTCATTAGGCAAATTGCCTGTTCCAAATTGCCCCAAGGTGTGAGTGTGAGTGGTTGTGTGTGTGTTGTCCTGTGATGGTATGGCGAGCCGCTCAGGATGTACTCCTCATTCGCCCAACATCGGCTGTGATGGGTTCCAGCCTCCTCGGGACCCTAATAGCATTAAGCGGCTTGGCAAATGAGTGAGTGAGCGATGATGCTAGCATCGAATTCTTAAACTGTGGTTTATAGAGCATGACAAACCATTTTCACATGAATCGGCCACCACAGAGTTCTGACCTCTTTAGGATGCGCAGGAGAAAACTTTACAAAGTGGGTTGACTCATGTTAATACAAGATCTTGGTGAAAAATGTGTGCAATTCTGTGTGGAGATAAATGTGACATTGCGTAAGGTTGTCTGAACTATTGTTTAAACTATTCTTCCTAAAGTAAGTTCTGTTGTAAATTATTGTATAGATTACACTTTTGTTTTCTAACACTTGGAAAGTACAGGGTAAAAACAATGTCACACTTTTCTGATTATGTAAAACAATTTATTATATTTATCCCAAAATGAAAAAACAATGGTGCATTATTTAAAAGGTTCAAACTAGAGGTTTATTTCTTTTTAACACTTTTTCAAAATAGTCAGAACATATTGAATATAGCTAATATAATCTACATCCATCTAACAAAAATGTTACCCTGTACTCTTAATTTATAAACACTGTCTGTGGGCATGTATTTATTTTGTCTCAGTTGCCTATTCATCTATAGGATTTACTTCTGCATAGCGAATTGCCACTTGCTCTTTTTTGCCAGGGGTGAGGTGAACAACGATAAACATGGAACTTGTTCATAATATTTCTTATATTATAGCCATTTGGGATACACTTGCAAACAAAAAAACTTGTATGCATCATGTGTCTATCATTAAGCTGTACATATTAATTTGATTAAGATTGATTAGCTGAAAATGTACCCATGTGTGCCAATAGTGCCATAAAGACAACAGAAAAAATTATGTCACAACAGTGGGTATCACAATTAGTGAGAGAGAAAAATTCAGTACTGTAGCATGTGTAACTGCATAGAAGATTTTTAATGCATTAAACATGTTATTTATTTATGATCTTTGTCTGTCAGTCACACATCAATCCCACTATTCATTAACACTCTATTAAATATACTGTGCTTTTGAAACAGTCTTCGTCTCGGTGTGCTTGGCGGTTATCGTTGGCTGCAGCAAAGATGTTATTTCTTACATCTTCACAAATGATCAGTGAGTTACTTACTCTAGTATTAATTTACCAATCATTGTAAATGTAATTATTTGTCATTTTACCTGGTTTTTATTTGAGTTTTGTTTTTAAATGATCTCGAATCAATTATTAATGAGCTATTTACTATTTGTTTTTATATTATCTCAAAATTGTGGTATAATTTACTTTCCCTGTAGCCTATAGAATTTTCCTTACATGACTCACAGTTGTCTAAATATGACTCAGCTCCTTCCTGAACTTTACCCATGTAATAGATGACATATTGGTTTAGCTAGATATGTGAACACATAAAGTGAGTAATAATTGAACAGTGAGTTGATTAAATTTCTCTCTCTTCTCACAGACAGATTAAAGAGAGAGTCAGTAGCATAATGGTGCTCTATGCTCCTTTCCATCTCTTTGATGCAACAGCAGTAAGTAATGAGCATTTAAACTCCAAAGTACACTTAACAAATAAATGTTTTATTACTGTATATGTAAAACATTTTTTGTGCAATCAATTTGGTCAAATCTATACATGGAGAATGAGCAAAGACTCTGTATTTTTCCCCACTAATCAGGCAGCTGGTGGGAGTATTGTCAGAGCACTAGGAAAGCAGTTGTTTGGAGCCGCCGGGAACCTTGTTGGCTATTATGGCATAGGCTTTCCTACTGGAGTGTCTCTGATGTTTGCAGCTAAAATGGGCATATTTGGTAGGGACAAAAAAAACTTCCACCTGTTATCTTTTCTTGTACAAGTTCTTCACATGCACTCATGCTTCTCGTTTCATATAGGTCTTTGGATTGGCCTTTTAATTTGTGTATTCCTGCAGTCAGTTTTCTACATAGTTCTCCTAATAAAGGTGAACTGGGTGAAAGCCACAGAAGAGGTCAGTGCTTCAGATAAAAAGGAATAATTTGACTTGTATCTATCATTGTTCCCCTACTACATAAATGATATTAATACCTTGCCCTGATCACAGGCACAGAAAAGAGCAGGAATTGAGTCAGAATGCATAAAGGATGGTAAGAATCTCTCTGATATTTGGTACCACTACTAGTTACTGTAAATGAACTTGAATAAGAAATGAGAATTTATCACATTGACATAATACTTTTATTGGCAGATATAGAAGAGCAGGTTAGCAGTGAGCATCAGAATGAAGCAGGCCCTCACACTGACACCGAGATACTGACAGAGGATCTGCCCACCATGATTATAATGAGGAAGGCACTTCCTTTAGGGGTCTTGGTGGTCCGAAGAGGCCTGACTCTATTGGCTATGTTTATTATTCTAGGTATAGGGGTTGCTTTAAGTATAATTGTGAAGAGGTAGTATGCAGTTCATTCAATTATAGATGTGTAATAAAACAAATATTAATTAGCATACCCCTTAGCCTAACGTGCATTTTCCATATCGTGTAATCTCAGCTGACACTGGGCGAAGGCAGGGAAGAACCCTGAAGGGCTTGCAAGACCTTTCCATGGCTAACACACGCACAACCATTCACACACACTCACACCCAGGAGCAGTTTGGAACAGCCAGTTAGCCTAATATGCATGACTTTGGACTGTGGGAGGAAACTGGAGTACCCGGAAGGAATCTCCAAGACGGCCTTTAGGAAACAATATGGAACAGTGCTACAGATGAAAAAAAAATTAGAGAAATGTGTAAAAAATAAATGCTGGCAAAAACACTCAATTATAAACGCCAAAGGAAGCCAAAGTGCAATAAATAGGTGTTTTCTGTTGAATTTTTCATTTTACTCACAAGTAACATCTTGTTTTTATTCTTTAATGAACAAACAAAATTGTATTTGCATTCCTTTCATTTATGCAGGTGATTTACTAAATTTTATAAGCACTAGCAATATTTACCCTGGTGGTGCAAATGACTCCAAGATCAGTAGACTATATTGGTAATACAGAAGGCTATACAATATAAAATCCAATTTAAAGCACTTTCAGCACTGACTATTAACCGACAAGGCTCTACCAATTTCAAAAAGGCATTTGTGTGGTGATTGGTGAAGATAAAGTGGAATTCTCTACATCCAACGTGCTATTGGTGATGGAAGCCATCTCAGGAAGAGGCAAGATGAAATGGATAGTCATCCCTACACTGAGGACAAGGACAGCAGTCAGGGCAGTCAGTCCTCTCCTGAAGATGAGCTGAGAGGTGGAGAGCTTATTTTCCTTTGTAGTTTCTGCAGTCTGTGTCTCTTTTAAACTCTCCTGAACGACCGAAGTGCTTATTTCCTCATCCTCATCTTTGGTGTTCACGGATGTATAGCCATTCTGATTCTGAAGTTGGTTTACAGCGATTACAGTATATATTATTTTTTGCAATTGGAAAAATTTTTACCAGAAATGCTAATTTCAGGAAAGACAAACTCACCTCTAAATTACTCAGTGCAATGAAAAAACCATCAGAGATACGGCGACTGGATCTAAATTCCGAGAGCATTCCACCTTTGCTTTTCCCTATTCCAGCACGCTCAATGGCCTTAAAGAAGTAAAAGTGCTTTGCATTAAATCATGAAATTGGTCTCATTGTGATCATAAACATGTGAGATCAACTCTTGAAAGGACACACCTCTTCTGTCACCTTCTTCCAGTTTAATTTGAAGGTGATGACAATGAATAAGTTTGATAGCAAGAAGATGGCAGTAAACATGCCCCACCAAAAGCCTGTTAACGAAGAAAACAGATCAGCTTTCTAAAGTATTTTTGGCCACAAATGCGAAATAATTCTGTTCATACTAGGATTATTCATATAAAATTATTCTGTAAAGTACAAACCAGCAACTTTTAATTTGGCTGAAAAGGTCAGAGCAATACATAATGGAAGTCCAACAAAGTAATATCCAATTAGATTAGCGATGGCTGCAATTCTCTGCTGCCCAGTGCCCATGAGTACACCCATGCCAACACACTGAGAAAACAGCCATAATCACACATTCAGTAAAAACATAACCAAGGCTCATACAGACACTGAAATATCATGTGAAATATAATGCCATTACGATTATGTCAAGTAAAAGAGATTATGCTAGTCTAGTATATATAGCACAGTAATGTATAATACAATACTGTAAAGTATTACTAAACTATAGCTAGGTGGATTGGAGTATAGTACAATGGATCTCAGAATTGGGATTAGGGACCTCCAGGAATCCATTAAGCATAAGAATAGTATATTGTTCATGTCCTCCAAGTATGGACTCCATAATTTAAAGATTATTATTACTTCATTCATACAGTGAAAAATCACAACTTATCACAATCAAAGTTAATTTATTTATTATTAGGTTTTTAAAGCAATTTGAGTATCCATGGATATAAGAAATATACAAAATGTTGTACACATTCAAATAAAATTCATGAAGAATAAGGTTGTGGTGGGGGTGATGTGTGTGGGGGGTTAAATGCTATAATCAAAAACTTACCAACAGTCCATTAAAGAATTGAATTAAACAGTAGATACTCATGAGTTCAGAAACTAAATCTACTATAGTCCTGAAAATGAAAGACAAAAGTCAAAAGGCAAGTTATGTTTCTATGAATAACAGTCATGCTTACAAAAAACAAAACAAAACATAAAATATTAAAATGATAACCAAAATAGGAATACTTACTGATCGGAAGTGAACAAAAACCCAATGACTGTTTTTGTGGAAACTAGCACCACACACTGAAGGACTCCAAGTACAGCTAAAATGGAGTCAAACCAATAAAGTATTTTTAGTCAAGCTAAAATATTTTAAAATAGAAATTATAAGTATTGCTTATGTATGAAATACTATATATAAGATATGTGTTTGAAAGTTATGTTTAGTCTTGTTACCTGCACATATGAGAGAAACTTTACTAGTTAAGATGGCTCCAGCTGTATCTCCAGCTCCTAGTGCATTACCCACACGCACACAAGCTGCACCTTGTAAACCAACTGGGATCTACGGGTTCATTAAACACATAATATGCACACAAAACAGTCATGCTGTAAGAAGTACAGTTTCTTTAATATGCAGTTCTGATCAAGATGAAAGACTTCCTTAGATTATTGAACGTATAGACAGTGTACCTAAATCTTTACTCAATTAAAAAAATGAAGCATTAGCACTTGGGTCAAAATATAAAATCTTTTTTTTTTTTGCTCACTTTATAACGTTTTCCTCTATTAAACTGAAAACGTCTGTCATTAATTAAAATAATTTAATTAAAGTTATTTGAGTTATGTTTCTGGTTGTGATATTGAGGTCATATTTGTTTATTTAATATGAAGGTAAAAACTAAAACAAGGTGAATATCCTATAAGTTCCATAATTTTTGTTAGGCATTTTAAATACCTAAAATATGCTGCTTATTAAAAAAGTTCCAGTCAAATGTTTGGACACACCATCTTACTGAAAATAAATGGATAGTCCTGTCGAAACTTTGGACTGGTGCTGTAGCAAATTATTATCCTTTTTTGTGCTATACAACTGCCTTGTATAATTTATAACAGCCATGTTGCTTATTGTGTTACAGCATATTATGGTGCATAAATACAGAGAGAATATGTTACCATGTAGTTTATATAAGCCAACATAATAACCACATGTTGAGAAGCCAAGTCAATTTCTCCTAACATTCCTGCATGAAAAAGTAAAGTAAGTTATGCTTCTATATTAATACTCCAATAAAACAAACAACCAAACACACAACCACACACACAAAAAAAGCTGTTCGCAGAGTTTACCTGCTAAGAATCCTCCAATTTCATAGATCCACCATTCAAAACATATCATTAGTGTACTAGGTATAGCCAACTTCATAAAGTTGCCCCAGTCCTGTAGTGACTCTGAGGACCAGCCTAAATTTAAATGCGGGAGAAATTAATCAGTAGCATAATAGAATTAGAGTTTCAGTGCTATCTATATCAACACAGATACAGTGTGTATATAGAAGAATCAAAACATTCGCATTTTGTTGCTTTGCAGCAAGACACACACAAAATACATTTTCCCAGCTGAATTTACACAATGCAACTCATAACAGCCAAGTGAAAGATAATACCTGCAGTTTAATAAATAATAAAGACATACATACATAAATCCATAAACAAATAATAGCGGTTTGGTGGCGGTGTGGTTAAAATGCCTGCCTCACAGCAAGAAGGTCCTGGGTTTGATTCCCAGGCTTGGGCATTTCTGTATATTCTGCATGTTCTCCCAGTGGTTGTGTGGGTTTCTTCTATATACTTCAGTTTCCGCCCACAGTACAAAGGTATCCACATTAGGCTAGCTGGTGGTTCTAAATTGTCCCCAGGTGTGAGTGGAAATGGTTGTATGTGTGTTGCCCTGCGATGGTATGGTGAGCTGTTCAGGGTGTACCACACCTTCGCACACTGTTGGCTGAGATAGGCACCAGCCTCCCTGCGAACATAGTAGGAGTAAGCGGGGAAATGAGTGATAAACAGACAAACAAAAAGAAACACTGGGATTAACCCCTCCTAAACATGCTTGTAAACTAAATCAGGTGTAACCCTTCATTACACACCAAGCTTACTGACTTCAACTAGTTATTTTTAAGTTTATTATCATTCTCATTTATTTATTAATTCATTGACATAATCTTACTAGGGTTACACAATCACACACACAATCATTCACACTCACACCTAGGAGCAATTTGGAGCAGTCAAATTTTCCTATTGTGCATGCTTTTGTCTGTGGGAGGAAACTGGGATATCTGCAGCAAACCCATGCAAGCATGGGGAGAACATTCTAACTGTATACAAAAACTTGAGCCTAGGACCCTCTTGCTGTGCAACAGAAGTGCCCCCCACTATGTCATCATGCTACCCTAGCATGAAAACAGCTATTCCTGAAGCATTCTGTAACTGAATGCAAACAATCAAATATGGATGGCAAGGAACTGCCAAAAGATCTCAGAGTTGTAGACAGGCACAAATCCGGAGGTGGATACAAAAAAATGTCAAAGGATTTATCAATCACTAGGAGTACAGTTACGTCCATAATCAAAAACTGGAAAGTGTTTAGTAGTACTAAGACCTTTCTCGGATCAGGCTGTTCCTCCAAACTGGATGGACAAGAGCGGATGAAACTGGTCAAAGGTGCTGCCAAGAGGCCTGTGGCAACCTCAAAGCAGTTGCAAGAATTTTAAATAATGAGTGTTCATTTTGTGCATGTGACAATATTACAGATGTTCTACAAAATGGCTTGTATGAGAGGGTTGCAAAAAAACAAAACAAAAAACAAACAAACAAAAAAAAAAAACACTTCTCAAGAAGGGCCAATTGTTTCCAAAGATGTTTTAGTCAGATGAGACCAACATTAAACTTCTTGGCCTCAACACCAAATGATATTTTGGAGGAAATACATACAGCTTACCATCCAAAGATCACCATGCATACAGTAAAGCATGGTAGGGGTAGCATCCTGTTGTGGACTGGGGAACTTATCAAGACCATAGGTAAAATGAATGTTGTAAACTAGTAAAACTTTTTTTGAGGCAAACCTGCTGCCTTTGCCAGAAAGTTGTCAAGGGAAAGAAGGTTCACTTTCCAACAAGATAATGGCCCAAAGTACATAGCAAAGTTGACCACACAGTGGCTGAAAGGGAAAAAGATGAATGTCCATGTGTGGCCTGCACCCAGATTTAAACCCGACTGTGATAAGATCCTGCATACATAGTACATGTCCATGCCCAGTCAAAACGAACTACAAATGGCAGTCTTTACAAACAGGGTAATGCAAACTATCGAACACATTTTAGCAAATTGCAGCTTCGTAGATGTAGGAAAAAACCACCTGATGATATAAATATAACTACTTTTAGTGTAACAGTGATATTATTGATATAATCTATAATGTTTGCCCTTACATTTTTATAAGTTCCATTGAGCAAATACGACAGGAAAAATGTTTTGTGTGTATCTTTATTTTAAGCTGCAAATCAACAGAATGTGAATAACATTATTATTATTTTTTTTTTTTTTTGGGGGGGGGGTCTTTTCTATACTCATTGTCTTGGAATGAGCTCTAGAACAGTAACTTCAGCATTAACTAGTGAATTGAAATGAAATGTGCAAAGGATCATGCTCACCTCCCCACGTCTTAACATGGAGTTTCTTTAGGTGAATGTAAGCAAACAAACTGAAACAGGATAAGACCTGAGCAAGACAATTGGCTGCTGCAGATCCACTGAAATACAATCCAAAAAGTACACACACAACATCAGAAAACCCATTTTAGAAGTGGACTAGAATGAATGCATGCATGAATGAATGAATAAATGATAAGTACTCACTGCACCCCAAGATCCCACCAAAACAGCAAAATGTAGTGGATCAGCAGGTTCAAAACATTGGCTACCACAGATGCATACATCTGAGGTACAATAATACCCTGGACAGACATATATTAAAGAAATAATTATTTATATGCACTACAAACACTTTTAGATCCTGACCATTTTGTCTGTTTACCAAGCAATTCATTGCCATGAAACAAACCTGGTTTTGGAGGTAAGACACCTGCAGCTGGTACAAAAACATAGCCTGTAAACATGAAACATAAAACCAGCATAAGGATTATACCTACACATTTATGTGCTTTATAATGTTTATTTAATTAAACTATATCAATGTCAATTAAATATGACCTTACTGGAATAGCAGGAAGGAAGGCCTCAACATAAATTTGAGCTACCCTAAATAAATAAATTGAAAATAATGAAATTTAAAAAAAAATACTGTTGCTTAAAAAATAATTATTAATGACTCAGCACTTACTGTAGTAAAATTTAGGACAACAAAATGACATTTTTATCTCATTTATACAACTAAGCAGTTGAGGGTTAAGGGCCATGCTCAAGGGCCCAACAGTGGCAGCTTGGTTGTAATGGGGCTTGATCAGTAACCCAGAGCCTTAACCACAGAGATACCACTGCACCACTTGTTAATCTTAGTCAAATACTAATACTAAAATATATATTTTTTTCAGAATTAATAAAGTTCTTTCTGAATACATACTCGCACATCACACTAAAATGTGCTTCCCTTTGATGTATATAAAATACTTCATTTGTTATATTCAAATATAAATTATTTCTAACCTGGCTACATTGGGATCCTGTCCCACCAGGAGCAGGAGGGACTGAGTATTAATAAGTACACCCCAGCAGGGAAGAGAGAAGAGCAACATGATCAGAATGCCCCTTTGCAGTATTACTCCTACTTGTAACAGGTTCTTACTGCCAAATGTCTGTAAACAAGAGCACACAGAAACAGAAGCTTAATTACTGATATGAAGAAAAACAATACCGACTATTATACGCCTTGCTCTTGGAATGATCTTAGTTGGTCAGCCTCTCCTGGGGAGGGTAACAATGGTCTAAAATTTTCTCCATTTGTACACAATCTGTCTTACTGTGGATTGGTGGAGTCCAAACTCTTTAGAGAGGGTTTTGTAACCTTTTCCAGCCTGATAATGAGCATCATCAACCATTTTTCCTGATAGATCTCCTTCAAATGACCAAGTAAAAGATATTTGTCTCATTTATTTAGGTGTGTTCGCTCTATCTATTTTTAGGACTTGTGTGAAAATCTGATGATGTTTTAGGTCATGTTTATGCAGAAATGTATAAAATTCTTAAGGGTTCACAAACTTTCAAGCACTACTGTAGGCTCCTACTAGTATGATTGCTATATTTTGTACAGCTGCCACTGAATGAGTCTAGATTTTTCTTGCCATCGTGGATCTACTCAGTAACCCACTAAGTCTCTTGCATTAGTAAAGCATAGCAGTTTTTAGTAATTTTTAAGTAGTAAAGTAGAATACTATTCAAATACAAAAAAGAAATAAGAATGATATTATTTTAGTCACTGCCAGTGAAACAATTTTGTTTACTTACCTGTGAAACCATTGTATCACATGCCAAAATTAGTCCTACTCCAGTTGCTGCAGAAGTTACATTTATTGTCTGAAATCACAATAAATGGATTTTTACAGAGATACCACGGTTCCTGTCTGATTATAATGCTTTTAGTACTGTATATATTTATTGAAAGGATAACAGTTTTACTACATAAAAATCACAAGATTGGGTAAATATGTCCTAAATTGACCAGGCAGAGTAGACAGACAGCACCTTCGGCACTCGGAAATCTTCTGCTGTTTTAGGCAATGTCATATGAACATGAGTCTCATGAGCTTGGGTGAGCAAGATATGCGTTGTGTATATATAGTCATGCAGTCCTCAAGTACAGTGGCAACCTGTCAGATGGATGAAATGCTGGGAAATATACATCCATATGAATACAAGAGCACTGAAAGAGTGCAAACCTAATAATTTTCTTTTACAAGAAATAGCATATTGTCTTTATTTTAGGTTGAACGTATATTTTAGACCACAACTCTATATTGCTGTTTTTAGTATAGACTAGCTTTATTATTAAATGCTGGGCTGTAGGTGCAGTAATAGCATTCAGGATTCAGGCTTCAGGCTCCAGGCTAAAACCCATGGGTAGCCTTGAGTTTTGCCAAGGCTTGTTCCGGCAGGATAGTGGCTGATTTTAATAATATTTACTATCTGATCATTCATCAGATGTAATAATTATGTTAATAAGTTTGTCTAGAAACAATGCTTTTTGGAGCAATTTTTTTGTTTTCTGTATTGGATCTGAGCAATTTTTACTTTTATTAAACTCTAGAAACTTATCATTTAAACCCACTGATATCTTTTGAATAAATACAGTACATTAGAAATTACCAAAAACAAACAAAAAAAAAATAGTAGCTTGCAACCTGGAATTCATTCAGAATACTACTTCACAGCTTATTTCCAATCATTAGCTTGCTGTTGATTTTAATGGCCATGAACATGCCTGTCACATTTTCTTTGGAGTCTGGCCATCATTGTTAACATCCTAACTGGCTTTGACTTCATATCCAGTTTGCTGTTCTTTAGTGTCTTCCTCAAAGTATTTGAAGTCAGATAGCTTTTTAGAAATGGACAGGTTCGAGTCAAATATTGATATCTTTGTATGTATAGCTGTGCACACGCTTGATATGCAAGAAAAGATTGGTGTTCATACGTCATCAGTCACGTGGCTAGTCAGTCCCTATTACTGATATAACTTTGAACACCATGCTGTGAGGCCAGTACACACACACACACATACATATATATA
>JAQMYF010000013.1:16404948-16433004 GCA_030014195.1 Neosilurus mollespiculum | reverse complement strand
TATGTGTGTGTGTGTGTGTGTGTGTGTGTGTGTGTGTGTGTGTGTAATTGTACTATTAAATGAATATTGTCATTGAGAACTTGTCTGTGCAGTTGTGGAGTTATTGTCTGTGGAGTTATTGTCCAGTTGTTTTCCAGGAAACTACATAGTATTTTTCTTATAAACATTTTAAATAGTACACATCTTACAGGGAAATATATTTAATACAGATATTCCTATGTACATCAGCGTCCATCACTGGTTACCAGAAATTGTAACTGTTTTAGATAATCTGTTGGTATAACACAGAGGAAAGGTACAGGGTTTTGTTACACACTAACCCAAAAAAGCAATTTTATTGGCTACAACTACCACAATCAAAAGTTATACCAGCTTAGTCCTGTCATAAACAATATGGCTGTATTTTAATCTAAATAACTTAAATTACAAATATATTCTCTGAATATATAGATAAGTCTATATCCTTGAAAGATTATGCACACATCTATAAGGCTGAAAATACACATATGGAACATAGTGACAATGTTCACATTTCACAAAAGCTCATATAAACACAGTCTGGGTTCAAATTTCTTTGTTACATAGGCTCAAACTGCAAGTTCAGTTTAAGATTGTATTTATCAATCACATAACCTTTGCCTAAGGACTGAAAAAAAAAAGACATTTAAGATGTTCACAATAAATACAAAACATTAGCACAAATGTGCAGATTTGCATGTATGTATACTAGTATATACCACACACACACACACACACACACACACACACACACACACACACACACACACACTAAGTAGTCCATTGGTCTATATAAAGGACAATGTCCATTGTACAAGTGTCACTTTACTTTGGTTAAGCAAATTAAGGAAAACTGCAGTTTTCAGTTTCTTCAGTAAAGAAACAGTTCTTATTAATACAAAAGCAACTGATACAACAGACATTAACATCTCTCATATCATTCATTCATTGAAAAACTTAATCCTAATAGGGTTGCAGGGTCATATTGAGCTCAATTTATATATAATGTATACACCAGCATTATGAAAAAACAATGCATGTTTCAAGTTTCAAAAATAATTTAAATTAAATCATTCCACTAAGAACCAACACAGTTATTGACATCTAGTTTAACTTTACAGCAATACTCTTATTCTGATGTATCAACATACAAAAGACCCTCAAAGTATTTGTGATTTACTGACTTTATATTTTATATCATAAAATCATTTCATAATCATCATAATCTAGATCTTTTTGATTGATAACTCTCGCCAAACTAAAAGAATCTAAAAACAATACCTCCTTAAATGTTAGCATTATGTGTAAGCATCAGTCTGATATACAGTGATTATTCTTTCAAACAAATTCAAGCTCCAACCCTGGGTTTATACTGGGGCCACAATGTCCACAATCTTCACCATTCAAAAATGGGTGGATACAAGAGATGAAACTTGAAAGAATCGTGTTTCCAAGTTCATCAAGATACCCTACAATGGCGCATCAAGGTCTGTTATGCTCTACTGAGTTCTGTTAAGCTCTACTATGCTCTATTATGATTCCTACGTTTTATCACAATTGGTGTCAAATCGTAATAAATCGTGTTAATAGTGGCAAAGTTTTTGACAGTCAAAAGGTTTTTCATGACTATCACAATCATGATTCCACCTAGTTCCCTTAAGATCATCATGATTACACCTAGTTCCCTCAAGATCATTACAATTCACTCCCACGATCCCATGCTCATCACGATCCTCTCAAATCCTGGAGATCGTGGACATCGAGGCCCCAGTGTAAACCCAGAGTAAGAAGCATTTTTTGGAGTTTTACTTTTTCTCAGAAAAACTTTTGGCCTGTAGTTTATAGTCTAAGCATGACTCATTTATATGTAAACAATATATATCAGATTTAAAAATTACCTTATTACTGTGTAATATTTGGATAATACAGTCACAACCCTGTGAACAACAACAACCACTATTACAATACAAATACAAAAAACATTATTTGAATGGTAAACATTGCTGTACTCGGCCATAAACAAATACACCTACTGTATCTTAATCGATTTGATTTAGTGCAAGTTACAAAAGTCACCTAAGTGAGAATTTGGGGAACATCAAGCTGTACATAATACATGTATTACACTTAAGCTGCCCTCCATTTTAAATATCTGAAAATTGCATTTTCTGGACAGATGCCACTTACAGTGATTAAAAAACAGATATGGGCATTACACATTCTTAGTTCAAGAAGAATACTGGCCACAACAGAAACCACCGATGTTTGATAATGCTCTCATTTGGCAGTCAATCCACGTACAGTCTACTGATATAACATTTATGAGAGATGGACCATGAGGTGCAACCTCGTACAGAGGTAGGGGGAAATTCAGCACTTTTCCTAACAAAGGTTCCATGCTGCCATATGCACAGCTTAAACCGTGCAGTTGTGCCATAAATCAGCAAGTCTGGGTCAAACTGGCACTTTGGCACTGCATTAGCATATGGCAGCTGAGCACCATCTCTGCAGCCAGCTCACAGACAGATGCCCAGAGAGCAGTGTTGAGTCTGCAATTTCTACACAAAATGGTTATTGCAGGAGCCAGCATCAAGACCTGTCCAAGCAGCATGTTATGAGCTCTTCTTTTCAACTGTGCATATTTCCTTTGGCTTGACGTTTCAGAATCTCCACTTGCCTGGAACTGCAGCGACCAAATACCTCGAAATAGGATGCCTGAAGGCCAAGCTCAAGACAAGAGCAAGCCAAATCCTCACAAGACCAAGCAAAAAATTATTTATGTTGCTGGCTCCTTAAAAGTTAAAACTCAAAAATAGTCATGTACATGGATTCTGATACTTAATCACTAATTAATTATTTACTGATACTTTCAAGTCTTTTGAACCTCAGTTATTGCCTTGACTCAAACAGGAGAGTTGAGGAATAGGCAGCACTTGAATTACATATGATGTTTCGAATCCACAGTGAGATGAAGTAAGCTGTATATAGTAAATATCCAAGCAGAGATATGATATGTGGCACCTCATCCAAAGGGTAACATGTGAAAATAATGCAGAAGAAGAATACAGCATTGAAGGATGGACAGACAGCACAGATCCTCAAATGAAAGCCCAACTGGATACCTAGATTAATTCAAAAGATAAAAAAAAAAAACCCTGCTACTTAACAAGGAACAAAATCAGCTAACCCACACATCCCATCAATCAAATTATACACTAACTAAAACTGAATTGGAGAAAGTCTGAGCAATCTGTCTTTATATAAGGTGAGCTTAATATGACAGGTGGACATGTGCATTCAGATTTCAACAGTGTTAAGAACAATGATGTTATATAGGGTGCAATGAGCTGCTTCTTATAACAGCTCCACCTTGGTTATGGATATCAATAAGGTTTTCATATGTAAAAGAGAAAAACTTGTTTAATAGATTAAGTCAAAAGAATACTTCCCTTTATAATAAGCGAACCCCTGTGTCCACACAGTGTGGGGGCTAATACATGGAAAACACACTCTCAAGTGCTGTAGAACACGAGATTTACAAAGTGGACTAGTGAAAATGTTTCACTGTTTATAGTTGTTTATACTAAAATGCTGAATAAAAATTATAATGGATATATAATGCAAGAGAGACAGTATCCTGGGCAACAGGATTCTTTATTTTCCAAACTAGTTTCATCTTTAAAAAAGTCGAGGTAAAATATAGTCAACACTTAATATTAACTTCTTCATTAATTTCAGCATGTGTAGTCATCAACAGAAAAGAGACCTTACCAGCACACTGTATATAGAAACCATGTCTTCTCTTTTCTCATCCTTCATACTTCAGGGAGTGAAGTGATCAGGGAGTGGTGTTACCCCGGTGCATGCTTGCCCGCATCCACATCATATGGCCACCTCCTTCATTACCCGTAGTCTCTTTATTGGACTCAGGCTGGCTCTGGGCACGCTCTGGTTTAGGGTTCAAGGTCATGGGGGGTTCAGCCTGCTGCACAGACATAGTGCGTCGAAGGTGTGTGCGTTTGGACAGGAAGTCTGGTTTTGATGACAGACCAAAAGAGCTTTTACGCAGCACCATGCGCATTGATGAGGTCTTCTTGGCCCGGGCTCGGTGGCCAAACTGCAGTGAAGAAAGGTGCACAGCGTAGCCCTCACTGAGGAACTGAACAGCATAGAAAAATCATGGTCAGTCAGAATGCAGAGAAACAGTGGAAGGGAAAGCAGAACAGACCACTAATACCAAGATACCCCAGTAAGGGAAGATTCTTGGTACACATAAATAATAAATGAAAATCTAGATCACCTGGCACTGGTTTTGGTATTTCTTGGAAGGTCTGCCCACTATATATATCTGGTTAGGGCTAAGACCCAACATGCTGTAGACAGAGATGTCCTTCATAGACCCATAGGCTGAGTTGATCTTAATGTGACACTGACAACATCGGAAAATGGCTTTTACTTTCTCATGAAACAAAAAGGTGCATGCATATAAATTGATAGTAAGCATAGGTCAGAACACTAACAGCCATACCAAAGAGAAGCTTACCTCCTGTATCAAGTTTTTAAGGAAGATGGTTTTCTGGCGCAAAGGGTCATGCACCAGTCCCTCTGAGAAAAAGATCATGCCCTGCGGGAAGTTGTGCTGGGAAAGCCATGACACCACTCTCTGTTTCTGCATGTCTGGACGTCCAGTGATGTAGATAATAAGATAACCCAAGTCCTGCCAGTGTCTTAACACAAAACACAACCATTCCAAATAATCACACTGATTTGATTAAAATATACAATCACATTAAGAGATGAGTAGTCCTGCATAATGAGTTAATAAACTGTGCAAACTGGTATTCAGACCTTACAATGATGTTTAAGTTTCTTTCACACATTTTGAAACTTTCTAGTGCTATTATTACAAAATATTCCTCCTGTTGAAAATATATTTCTTCTTGGTTTTTATCACCATTACAGATTTTAATCAGGGTGCAACACACCAGGAGATTATAATTCAACAACCCCTATGTTTCAGTCATGACTCATTTCATTATAAATATAGATAAATATGATCTTTATGGATTATCTAATGCTGGATTCCTGATCCCAAGGTCGGGGGTTCAAGCTCCACTATCAACGGGATATCACTGCCCTTTCCCCAAGTGCAGCTAAGTGGGTTATCAATGGCCAGCCATGTCTCTCACTGTCTATGGTGAGAGTCTTGTAAAAGAACCATTGCTGGTTTTTGTCGGCTAAGAGTAGGCTGAAGAGCCATCAGCATGTTTCTGCCTTGCGATGGCCTGGCGAGCTGTCCAGGGTGTACTCTGCCCTCACCCAGAGTGGGCTGAGATGAGTGCCAGCCTCCCAGCGACCCTAATTAAGCGGTTCAGAAAATGAATGAATGAATGAATCATCAGCCCATGTTTCATGTCACCAACACATCTTTAAAATATCTTGTATATTTATTTATATAGAAGCCAACATTAATCAGTTAGTCTTGTACACCTACTTATTTAAAGCTGGGGTTGGTAAAAATGTTTATATGTATACATAAAATGTTATATTGGTTGATATGGTCTTTAAACCCCGACAGCAAACAATAACTTATGAAATCTGAAAAAGGTCTGGAAAAAAATTGTCATTTGTGGCCACTGTAATCTCATAAAAATGCCAACCAATCACTGCCATAAGGTCCACTGGGAAATATCCAATCCAATGCTTTGATGTCTTGCTGTTCATGTTTGATCCAACTGTGCATATGCTGACCTACAGTTAGAATTGTGCATGACCATGTAAAGTCTGGATGTGACTTTGGCTAGATCTCCGAGGGCAGGAAAGGGTTTAGCTAAAGCCCCGAAGAGATACTACTTTGAAATTTTGCTAGCTTTCCAGATTACCAACCCCAGCTTCAAATCTCAAATTCCACTGGGTATAAACAAGAGTGATAGGATATGATTAAATAGCAGAACTTCTGTATGATTATCATCAAGTTATATTTGTTCTAGGACAAATCAGTCAAACTTTATCTGTACAGTTAAGTTCATCATTATATTATTATCATGTTCATGATTATATTACCATTATTATAATGTAAAGGCATTAAACTAATGAACCGTAGAAATAATTGAAGTGGTGGAGCAGATAAAGTAATTGAAGAAGATCAAAATTAAAGTAATATCTGGCTGTCTAAGAGGTGGGTGCTTATAACAGGGATTTAACTGCACATTGAATGGCACTTATATAAAGCAGAAGTGTTTTAATACAACACAATTCTAGATGACAGAGATGTTCTTAGAAGAACAGACAATGTATAGGTCCAACTCTGGAAATATGTGTCATCTGAGAGGTTATTAAAAACATACTGCATTCCTGATAGGACTAGTGTGGATATACTTTATCTTCAAATACCAACCAGTTGGCTGACAGTATGCATTACATGCCTCCACAGGGAAGGCCTGAAATCATGTGCTGAGAACTACAGTGGTCTGAATATAACTGCAACCTTGTCTTAAGTCATATTAGTGTTCATCATTGAGAGAAATACTGGAAGCATATGAAATTGATTTACTAGCATCACATTTTGGATTTCGACAGATGATTTAATATTAATACCATCTACATGTTATGCCAAGAACTTGAAAAGTTAAGTAAAACTTTGTTCTTCTTAAAGCTGCATAAAATTAAATACCATGCAGTGTTCTGAGGAAATTTTGAATTTCAACTCAAATGCCCCACTCAAATGCTCAAATTGGCCAAGTATATTCTAAAAATTCTTAAAGTGATATGCCAGTCAATATTAAATTTGGTAAATATTCAAATATATACAGTAGTGTGCAGTGAAGATTATACACCACCACTTTTGTCTAAAAGGGCTCCTAATAAAAAGAAGTAAAAAATTACTTCTCTATAATTTTTTGGTGAAAATATATTGAACAATTCTACTGTAGGCAATGAGAACCAAAAAAAAAATTCCGACAAGTATACTGAAAGGTAAAAGTATGGCTAATAAACAAAAACACTAAAAATACCAATTTTTTCAGAAAAACAGATTTTTTTTTATTTTATTTTGCATAGCATGAATGAACTTCAAACCATATTTAGTGAAGTGAGTTTTGCGAATGAAGAAATGAAAAAATATGTGAACTCTATGCCTGAAAGGTTAAATGCTATAATCAAAGTAAAGGGTGGCCACACTAAATTTTGACTTTGTTTCTCAAAAAAGAGACTGTTATTTTTGTTATTACTATATATTGTAGTTTGTTTACTTATTCTCATCAATATGATCCAATATTACATGAAATAAATACTTGAATAGTACTTGGTTTCTCATTTATCTTCATTTTATTAAGTTGTATAAGTGTATTGTATTTTTTACACTTTCTTCACTCGCTAAACTATTCCATATGGTTTGAAGTTCCTTCATGATATGCAAAAGTAAAAAAATTTAATTTGCAACACCTTTAAATTTTTCTTAAAAATTGGTATTTCAGTGTTTGTTTATTAGCCATACTTTTACCTCAATATACTTGTCAGAATTATTTTTTTTATTGCCTACAATAGCATTGTTCAATACATTTTCACCTAAAAATTATAGAGAAGCAAGTGTTTTACTTACTTTTAGACAAAAGTGGTGGTGTATACTCTTCACTCTTCACAGCACACTACTGTGTGTACATATATATATATATATATATAAATAATTCTTTTTTTTTCTTTTTATTGTACTCCATTCCATCACTCTAGTTCCTCTCTTATATATAGTACTTTATTTTTCTGTTTATTTTCTTTATTCTATTAATACTTACCTAACCACATCTACAGCACCAGCCCTTACTTTTGGGTCACTGCCCATAATGGAGACACTAGCAGCAAAGGACCCATCGATGCTAAATACCACACACTCCATTCCCTTTGGCAGCACAGTCAGGAAAGCTTCTGCATTTGTCTGGTCTCCCCTGAAGGTCAAAGCAGAGAGATAAGTCAAGAGAAATAAGAGAGTGATAATAAGATAAGAAAGTACAAAAAAGAAAGTGTGTGAAAGAGATAAATGGCCACGAAAATAATTGTAGCACCAAGTGGAGAGTTACTCTGCACCACTCTGAGCCATCAATGGTTTATATCTTTGTTAACTGTAAACAAAGCTTACCCAAATAGCCTAAGTGAACAACTGCAAATTATGCCAATTATGTAAATAAAACATTCAACTGTAGGAAAGATGATCTTCATGGTACTTACAGATACATAACATGAACTTACTTGACAATCATTTTTATAGGATAAACTCCCAAAGGCAGCTTTTTGCTCTCTGGGATAGTGTAGGACACCCTGCCATTACTGTTAGTGACCTCAGTGGCAAAGTGCACCCAGCGCCCTGACTGAGGCTGTGTCATTAAATATATGTCCACCTAAAGAGAAAAGAGACAGAATACAAGAGAGAGATACTCTAAAATGCAAATAATCTATAGACAGACCTCATAAGCGTTTCTATCTGGTGATGCTGATGAACACTGCTCTCACACCTTCTCTCCTGTAAGGGTCACCATGTCCAGAGGGCCGTACATAAATCGCCCGACCAGAGTCTGTGGCCCTTCCTCAGTGGCAATTATATCATTCACTCTGTGGTTGGCAGCGACATTCTGTACAGGAGAAACAGAGCGCATTTCTTCTTTCAGTGGAGTAAAATGTCACTAAAATGTTCCTGTAGTGCAGGATCCTTCCATAAGAGGGTGTCACCGCTCCATGCAGTCTTCAGCATTCACACTTCAACAAAATGTTTTAAATATTTTCAGTAAAAATGAACTGAAGAAACAACTGAGGTAGCCAGTCCACAAGTATTAATCAACTGTATGCAATATTTAAATTCTCAGAATTATTGTTTACAGTAAAGTTCAAGGTAGAAGTCGCCTTAGAAAAATGCATATTTGACCAAGACCAAGAAAGCCAAAGAAATTTTACCTAACAGTAGCAACTAGTGAGGCACTGATATAAAAGCTGTTACTAACATTGATACAAGAAATCCAAATGTTGCTGTTCATGTCACACACATATGAAACACAGAAGACTTGTTAACAAATCCCTCACAGGTATGAATCCTTTCCAGTCACTCTTCATAGCTCCAGCACTTGGCCCCACCCCTGATCATACTGAACACAACTGCAAAATTGAGCAAAGCAGTGAAATGTAGCCAACTACACACTTACAAAAACCTATAGTCTAACATTAAATTGGATTTATTAAATTGATTAAGGAACAATGCAAGCTAAATATATGGTGATGAATGTTTCAGCCAGCTTAATTAAATCATGATAAACACATCCTAATTAATAAAGCCAAATCAAATTTCAACTTACAAATTACCAAACTACGGATGAGCTAACAAATATTGAAAACACTCATCATCACTCATCACTCTTTTGCCAAACTGCTTAATCCTATTAGGGTCGCAGGGAGGCTGAAGCCTATCTCAGCTGTCACTGGGTGAAGGCAGCCCTTGCATAAATTCTCTAATTAAAAAACAACAACAAATTGTTTATATAGGCAGTTGCCTTACTTTTGGGTTTATCCAAAGAAACTCACCCGTAGTTTAACATGTGTTCGTCTCCGTAGCCACTTCTCTCTGGGACTGGAAGGGGAAAAAGAGGTGCAGTCTGAACTGTCTGCTTCCACAGTCTTCACACAGTCACAGTGCATCACCTGTCAATCACCCAAACCCACAAAGCCAACCAATGACAATCTATTTCTCCATTTTTAATACATTACATCATATAAATACCAGGCCTGTTTTCAGACATCTGATGAAGTCCCAGATAAAAAAAGTCTCCGTCCCAATAATAAACTAATGTACTTGAAAACGCAAGTCATTGGCAATTTTTGCCTAAATGGCATTTTTACGAATGTTTGAAAAGGATATACTCTGCTTAACTTCTTCAAGCTGCAGTCAGATTTATATTTATAAATAATATTAATTTACACAGTACAAAAAAATAAACAAAACAACTAAACTTTGATGACTTTCTCTGATACTTGACAAACAAAAAGTTAATAATGTTGAAACCCTCTTTTCAATATTCAGAATTGATTCAGTGGGCATCACGGTGGCATAGTGGTTAGTTCGTATGCCTCACAGAAAGAAGGTTCTGGATTTTAGTCCTGGGCTTGGGCACTTCTGTGTGGAGTTTGCATGTTCTCCCCATGCTTGTGTGGGTTTCTTCCAGGTACTCTGATTTCCTCCCATAGCCCAAAGACATGCACATTAGGTAAACTGGACCATAAGTCTGGATATGAGTGTAAATTGGTGTGTGTGTGTGTGATGCATGACGTACAAGTAATGCATGACTGACAGGCCAACATACCTAGCAATATAATAGATTTAATATAAATCTGTATTCTCATCAAATGCACACAGTTCAGAATGATAAAAATAATATAGAACAAAATTAAGGTAAATGATCAATAATACAAGGATAAATTAACTTTATATATTTAATTTATATATTACCTGTCTGAGCAGAAAGGCCACAACATCAGTAGATTCCCAATAGGAGGCATGGAAAAGGTGAGGCAAAGCCACAGTGGGGAATGTAGTCAATACATCTGGACAATAAAGTGCATAGTCCAGTCGTTTAGAGCCCCACCAACTACTGGAGACTGAAACACACACACACACACACACACACACACACACACACACACACACACACACACACATGAATACATAACACAAATACATAATAAATTATTGACTGTAAATTTAAATGCATTTTACCTGTAGCTTGACCTTTACAGTATGACTGATAGCAGTTCTAAGTGGGGGTGGGTGAGTTTCGCTTTTATAACAGTGTATGCCCACACACTTACTGTTGGCAGTGATGCAGCTGAGCTTGCTCTCCCAGCAGCCGGATGCTTGACTGTCTGTGCTGGTCAGACTTGCCCTGCGGCCTCTGCCAAACAGCTGCTTCACTGTTCCCTCTGTGTAATTTACCTTCGGAGAGAACGGGAGCACAGTTTCTTCCTCCAGGAATACATCAGGGTGGCCATGGATTTCATCAGCTAGAAGGGGTGTGATGTGAAAAGGCAGCATAATGAATAATGTTTCTGTTAAAATTATTCATGCTCCACAATTGTGGATACAATTTAATGCTTTGCTGCTTATTCACAGCACACTGGCAAATCTTTCCAATAGGCCTGGATAATTAATAACTTTCCATCAGTTCTCAGCATAATCCGGATTAGGGTTCTTCTCATTTTATTTGCAAATTGATTATTTTGCATTGACGCACACTGATGACCAAGTGGGGAAAAACAGTAAACAGTCAACCACTCAACAACTTTCTGTAAATAGAAATACTGGCCTTATTCAATTGGCCTATCTCCCACATATTCACTCAGCCTACTTCGACTTGTTTTTTTTATGGAAAACTGAAACCCTTTAAGCCCTTTAACAGGGTTTCTAATGTAAGCACTGGCTTTCATGCTGTGCTGGATTTTTTTGAATAATGTGTTGCTTTACCTGCCCATCTCCACCACACGGCCTGTGAGTTATCACAGAAACAATGAACCAACTATTATAACTAATAGCATGTCTCATTAGAAAGCCTACTGAGAGAGTACTGCAGAAGTGATGTAGATTGCTATATGTGTAAATTGTAAGGAGAACCAATATGACAAAAATCTGTACGTTTTAATTTTTTTTTTTTTACATTCCTGCTACAGTTTTACAAAAGTGAAATACATGCACTGATAAGTGGCACTTTAATGTGTGTGTCATTGCCAAATTCACACAGACTGCAATACTTATCCCACACACCATATTGAGACTCTCAGTTTCCAGAATCATCCATTATCATGACTCATCATTAATCTTACATGCAGCTCACATTTGCACTGTGTCTACTGTACATATGCTAATTTACTTAATGCTTGTATCACACCAATGGATGCAGATGGTACCTAAGCGAGTTTAGTGACCAAGGTGATTAGCTAGGGCAGGTATGGTCTAAAGAAATGCTAATGTGGTCCGGTATTGGCTAGTGTAGGGTCTGGTTTTAAAATAACACTGAGCTGATTTGGAAGATTTTGTAATCCTGCTACTTAGGAAATCACAAGCCATTATGAGCGGTCAGTGTAAATGTTTTCAAGACATATGAAAATACTAAGTGTGAATAGAGTGTTAATAGCAAGTTTGAACAGGGTCATAGACACTAGTATTCGACATACCCGGTTTTCTAGTCTGCACATTTATGTATGTTGTCTATTATTTTCTGAAAGCGTCTACACACTGTGAAAGAATGCTAGACCTTAACAGATTAAAGATAATGAGGCATGGACAAAATATAGCATCAGAGGGGTCAACCCCATGTTCCCCAGACCCTATGTTCCCCAGACCCTATGTTCCCCAGACCCTATGTTCCCCAGTACCTATGTTCCCTGGTCCTGTTTAAATTGATGGATCTTCAAAGATGGTAACAATTTATGGAATATTTGTGATTTCACATTTTCAATGTTAATAGGGTTAGAGTAAGGGAACATAGGTACTGGGGAACACAGGACTGGGGAACATAGGACTGGGGAACATAGGACTGGGGACATAGAACTGGGGAACATAGGTACTGGGCAACACAGATATGACACCATCAGAGAGACAGATTGTGCTGGAGAGTCACAGTTAGCCATCTGAAAGGAGTCAAACAAAGAACACTGAAGAGAGCTTAGAGATCAGAACAACAACAGAACCATGCCTGTTTACGTTTATGAAATAAATGAAATACAGTCAATACAGTCTTATAAAAACGAATCAAGTGAATTTGTTGCAGCTGCAACACGTAGAAAAGAGGAGAAATAGGATACTGCAAGACTGTAATGCTGAGAATGTTACTACAAAAAGACTTCTGAACACGTGTATGTCAACCATACAGTTCATCTTCATGAATTGATGAATAAATTGATGAATAAATACGGGTAAATGATAATTTGCATTTAAATAATTAATGTGCATGTCTTTCTCATACTAGGCCAACTATGTCTGTATATTACACATAATAATAACATTTACAGACCTGCAGAGAGTGTAATGAAACTACTTTACCCATGGGGCAGCTCCAGAGCCACACCACATGGTTACAGCAATTAATTACGGCATTAATCCTACCTGATCTCTAATTACAATTAAAACTTTTGAACTCAGTTCTAACATTTAGGGTGGCACGGTGGCCAGAACATTCACCTCACAGCAAGAGCGTCCTGAGTTTGAATCCCTGGCTCGAACGTTTCTGTGTGGAGTTTGCACATTCTCCCCATGCTTATGTGGGTTTCCTCCAGGTACTTTGGTTTCCTCTCACAGTCCACAGACATGCGCATTTTCCAAATGGCTGTTCCAAATTGACCCTAGGTGAGGATGTGAATGTTTGTATATGTGTTGCCCTGCGATGGTCTGGGGAACTGTTCAGGGTATACCCCATCTTTGCCCAGTGTCGAATGAGATAGGCACCAGCTTCCTAACCGATTCAGCAAATGAGTGACTGAGTGAGTTCCCACATTTACATCTTTACATAGTCACATAAAATTACAAATAAAGCATATATTAAAGAACATAGTTAATGCTAATACATGGCCAATGCCTTAATTTACTTTTCTATTATATTTATTTGTTATTAGCTGGGGTTGCAAAATACAGCTTGCACGCTAGCAAATACATATCACATCAGAGAGACTGTTTAAACAGGATGGGGTTCTACCCTGTACCATTAATAGTTTGCACCCGCATGAAAACTACTGGGTGGTCAAAATATCAAGGCTAGTCTATTTTCCTCACCAATGAGAGTAGAGCGACCATCGCCTTGTGGATAGTGCTGGTATCGTGGAACAGGGAATGGAGGCAGCCGGTGAAAGACAGGATGCAAGAGTGGCTCCAGTCTGCAGGCTGATGGATCGGAGGGGTAGAACAGGTTGAAGATCTGAGAGCAAGCAGGCTGCAGCTGATTCACTGCCACAAAGATGTGTGGGAAAATTGCATATCATTACAATACTATTTTTTCATGTTGCTTCTTGTAGAAAAATGAAGTGAAACTGAAGGCAAGCTTCCGTAATATGGTGACAATACTGTAATCCACCCTTGTGGAAGAGCAGGACTGCCTGCAAGGTATAAGCCAACAGTGCACAGAGAACACAATTTACCACAGGCTGTCTGGTGCTTTAATATTACACACTCACCTTCAACTGAAGGAAGAACAGTGCGTCTCATGGCTAACACTAGTCCAAGTGGACAGCCTAGCAGGAAACATTCTGACACCTCAAAGTCAAAATGGCCTGGGTTCAACATTGGACTACTTCCTCCAGGGCTTACGTCTATTCCATCCTGAGGCAGACTACACACACAAACACGCACGCACGCACGCACACACACACACACACACACAAAAACTACTATTTTCTCTATCATCCACAGAACAAGCATTCAAGCAGAACAGCTTCAGTCATCCTTGACAATCAAATATGTGTAAAGAAGATCTCTGACTTCTGTTCTCTCAACAGTGAGCTGTGAGATCCACAGTAGGCTAATTGGCTGTTTCAAATCGCCCCAGGTGTGAGTGTGAAAGGTTGTGTGCGTGTTGGCCCTGTGATGGCCTGGCGAGCTGTACCCTGCCCTCGCCCACCGTCGACTGAGATGGGTGCCAGCCTCCCCGCAACCCTTATTAGGAATAAGCAGCTTAGAAAATGAATGAATGAATGATATCCAAACCCCTTACAATCATTTAAGGTGTAGCCCTATATAGAGTTTTGGAGGCTATTTGAAACCCAATTGCTAATAACCCAATGTTATGTTTATTATTTCACACAGAAGCAGGAAACACTAGGCTTGTTAGAGAAACATTACTGATTTAGCATTTTAATAAAGAAAGTTTCCAAAGACAGACAGATTTTTCTGTCTTTTTGAAAAACTGATATAGGAGTTCCTTTTACTTCTTATGATCCCTAAGATGATGTCACATGCATTGCCTTTATTCTTTATTCTGCTGTCCCTCTTCTGTCTAAACAATACTTTCAGGGATCATTTCTGTAGTAACTAACCTGGACATGTGATTTGAAAGCGTTCCGTCCCTAAACAATTCAACTATAGCTAGAAAAAAAAAGAGAATAACTGCTGTTTCTTTTGATTTTTTTCAATTATTTGAGTAGTCTAAACTTGTATGTCAGTTTATCAATGCACAATATACAATGGGAAAGAGCAGCATCAGCAAAACTGGGAGCAAGGGTTAGATTTAGCTTTAGATTCTTAAATTGTCAATAAGCAACTAAATTATCCTGGATTGTTGACAGACAAGACACATAGGAGGAGATGGTGTCATACTTCTAGCACCCACTGCCATCTGCTGAGCTACTGCAAGAAATCCCCAATAGCAGCATTAGTCTACGTCATAGTGACTCTCAGGCAACTGCAAGAAATTTCAAAACACCAGTAAGGGCAGATAGTGCATGTTTCTACTGGCACAGATGGTATAAGACTGCAGAAGGCAGCTGGGCCTTACATAATGGCATGGTGAAGAAGACTGACACATTTGATGAGACTATGGTCAAGTGCCAGCTACATGCATATGCTCAAGCTTATCTATCTAAATAGATGTGTGCAAGTTGATTTAAATGACTGTGTAGAACTTAGAAAAAAAATCCAACATAAAAGCAAGTATTCTTTCCTGTAAAACCTTAGCTGTGTCAAGAATGTGCCACAATTCTGGTGAAGACAGTTATTATCAGTTATGCGATATGACAACATATATCAGATAATGCAAAAAAACAACAACAAACAAACAGACAAAAAAGTGTACTGTTTCATATTATTCTTCATCTTTTATATCGCCAAGTGTCACAAATCACACCCTTTATGGCAATATTTTGCGTCATTTATATGGTGCTGCAAGTGCACTCTCTGTATGTATCCATGACTACACTGCTAGTTAGTCTGCCTACACTACCTCTCAACACTCCACCTCCCCCCACCCAAACACACACTACCCTGACAGATAGACATAATAGATAATGTTTACTATCATGTTATCATTAACCTAGTTATTAGAGATTAAATATATTATATTATATTATATTGTATACTATCATTAAGGATGTGTGTGTAAAATAAGGACTCTTATTGAGCTAAATCCTACTAGGGTCTCAGCCGACTCTGGGCAAAGGCATGGTACACTCTGAACAGCTTGCTAAGCCATTGCAGGGCCAACACACACTCAACCAATCACACTCACACTCACACCTAGGGGTAATTTGGAACAGCCAATTAACCTAATGTGCATATGTTTGGACTATGGGAATAAACCAGAGTATTTAGAAGAAACCCTCACAAGCATGGGGAGAACATGCAAACTTCATACAGAAACTTCCTTACCGTGCCAAGAACTCAATCCAGGACCTTCTAGTAGCCTATAGCCTAAGATCCTGGATCAAAATGTGGTTTTGATAACTATACACGCAGACTATTTAAATATATTTTAAACAATTTTCAGTATTTAAAAATGATACATTCCTGTTCCCAAAAAGTTTTAGAATTTTCATTAGGTGAATTTTAAAGCATCATGTTAAAATATTTATTTGTGTAATTTTACCTACTGTACATATTTATTTGTATAGATTTTACAATATACCTCTTTTACTATGTAATAGCCATAGGTGAAGATTTAATATTCAACAAACATTCTACCTATATACAGTGCCTGCCACATTCCTTTCTTGTTTTATTTATTTATTTATTCATTATTCATTTATTCTTTAAATGTACAGAAAATGTGCTATATTGCGATATATATCCTTATCGAAATATGAAATTTTGGCCATATCGCCCAGCCCTAGTTGTGCCTGTGAATCTTACCTGCTAAGAATTGGATGTTGCTGGCTCTTGGTGGAGTCAATAGCACACGAGTCACTCTGTTTGCGAGTGAGCCGTTTCCTCCTCACATGAATCCCGTCAGGGACTGAGATGTCAGTGTTGCTTTTGCTGAGGCGCTTACTGGAGCGTAGACCCAAGTTGGCCTCTTCTAGAAATCCTGGGTTATTCTGTGTAAGATGAGAGCATACGATACAGCTGGGACATATTATTCATAACAAATGACACTTTTACCCAAGTACAAACTAATCCACTCATTTATTCATTCATGTGCTGAACCACTTAATCCTACTAGGGTCACGGGGAGGATGGAGGCTATCTCTGTTGACTCTAGACGAAGACAGGGTACACCCTGAATAGCTCGGCAGTCCAGTGCAGAGCCAACACACACAACCATTCACACTCACACTCATACTTAGGGACAATTTGGAGCAGCTAATTAGCCTAATGTGCATGTCTTTGGATTGTAAGAGGAAACCACAGTATTCAGAGGAAACCCACGCAAGCACAGAAAAAACATGCAAACTTTACACTGAAATGCAGTTTGCTGTGAGGCAAATGTGCTAACCACTACATTGCCATGCTGCCCCAAAATAATCCAATTACTATTAAATACAGGAGTGGACTGCAAGAGCACTCTAATACAATTTCTCATGAGTTCATGTGACCCAAAGTCATATTAGGATAGCGTGCTTCTGAGAGCATAAACTGGATTAAAACTGCACTTTTATCCAATATATAGAATAGTGATACTAGAAAAACAACAAGTCACTTAAGATAATGGACAAAAAAGAGGGCAACTGTGGAGTGAATCAAAGTAAATCTTATAGCCAAGATCCAGTCTCATGCTACACAGTAGTTTTAGCATGAGATGCATACCCTTAGGCTCTCCATACTGTTGTGCCTCCCTCTGTGACTAGGACTGCCTTGTTGTAGGTTGTTGCTGAAACAGAGTGCATCAAAACACAGCACACCACCCACACAATCACCCAGCAGACACACCTGGAAAACAGCACATGCACAAAAGTCAAAAACCACAGAAAAAGCAACGTGTTATAAAAACAAAGCTTCACAGTAGCACGTCTTAGTGGTGGCCACAATAGGAATAGGACTAACATTAACCATAATTAAAGCAAGAAAACAACTGCTGTAACTTCTAAATTGTACATTTGTCATGCAGTAAATGTGTTTACATGTAAGGTCTATGACAAACACATTGACAAATTCAGAGCATACTCTCAGACATGTACGTTTTTGTTCTTGCTCAGGAACTAAATTTGTTATTTGTTATTAGATATGCAACATCCCATTGTTTTGGTCCACTTATGTAGTGCACCACAGAATAAAAATATAATAAGGACACTTCCTCTAGAAATCACTCATGCACTGTAAATTAATAATCATGTACTACTGCAATTATCATGTGGGCTAAGGAACCAGGACAAATGGCACAGAGTGTCTGCTCCCTCTGTGGAATGACTCATCAGTGATGACTCCCCACCCCACCCCCCACTCCAACATGCACACTCACACACATCACCAAATTCTCCCCAGGACTACTGGGATGAAGGTTGCCTTTTAATGCTGGACCAAAACCACCTTAGTACAGCTTCTCTAGGCTGTTATTGAAAAAATGCTAAGTCTGATTTCTGATACACAGTTGACCAACCTGACCAGTGAAGCCTTGTCCTTCAGGGGACTGCAAGAAGCTATGGTAGGCCTGATTGGCTTGGGCAATTACTACTGCCACGACATCCTGGTAGTGTGGTGCCGCAATAGCAAGGAGGGGGAGTGCTGCCAGTGGAAGGTGATCCACACTGCTCGAGACACAGCTTTCATCATAACTGTAGGGATTCAAGCTGGGAAAGAAACAGAGATACGGGTCACTTACACAAAAAAATAAAAAGTGTAACCCTAATCATGAGATGCAGATACAGATAGGATTACTGTCATTTGTTATCCAAACTTATTCCAAACTGGTGGGACAGAATTTAAATATTTCCAGACATTGTGCGAGAGGCAGGGGACACTTTGGACAGGCTACCAGTCTATTACAGGGCTAACATAAAGAGACAGACTGCCATTAACCCCTATGGGAAATTTAGCCAGTTGACCTAATCCATATGTGAGAATCCACTACATGTGAAAACCACACAGGACTGAGGAGAACATATAAACTCGATACAGAAAGGCCCCTAGTTGACTGGCATGTTTGACCCCAGAGCTGCTTGCTGTGATGTGACAGTTTTACCACTGCACTATGGTGCAAGTAGTACTTTTTGCTCATTTTTTATTAAGGTTGAAATTTCAATAGCCTAATGATTAAATATACAACATCAAAACCGTATAGGAATGCAGTACTAATATGCACAGCAGGCTGTGCATATTAGTACTGCATTCCTATACGGTTTTGATGTTGTATATTTAATTATGTGAGGAGTTAGAATACTTGGCTCAGTGATTAATGAATAATAAAATGTGATAAACACATCTTGTTCTTTCTCATAAATGCCAGCTGCAGCTGCACAGGTGTATGGCTCAGCAGAAAGAAGGTGTGCAAAAACAGTGTAAGCCTATTCATCAGTCCTACCCATAGAAAAAAAACCTATAAGATTTCTATAGATTTTTTGGACTACTGTTTTTTGGCGAATTCTACCGGGAGTTTTCTCCATAGGAAATTCTATAGACTTAATTATGAATTCTATAGTCAAGACAATAGATTTCCTGTAGCTAAGTCCATAGAATCTATAGGAAATCTATAGTCCATGCTATAAAATCTATAGGATATCTATAGTATTTGTTCCTATAGATTTTTTTTCTATGGGACCTCCAGATCTCATATCTCTTCTTCTTTCCCACTGGAGCTCACAGAACTTCCTGAACTTCTTTTTGGGGCTCTTGTTTTGACAGTTCAGTTCATCTTTCTTCAGTCAGAGCATTTTTTGATAATTATTGATGTTCTCTTCACTATAGTGACTTCATTGTTTTTAAAGAAATCAAGTAATGCATATTTTTGCTGAAACATATTCACAAAGAGAAAGAACATACCAGGCTTGAACAAAGGATTCGAAAGGCACGCGCAAAGGAGTGTCCAAGTACTTCCACAACCTTCCATTGGATAAAACTTAAGGTTGATGACTCATTAGGCCAATAGCTTATATATAAATTCTGTGAAGCTGACAAAGGAAATGTTGTGTAATTTATATATAAAGCCATATAAAATATTTTTTTTCTAAAAGAAACTATACAACCAGTTTTCTCTATTAAAACATTTTCTATAGACATTCCTACAGACAAATCTACAAAATATTTTTTATGCCACATGTTAACAGATTTTCTATATTCAATATGATATTTTCTTTCTATAGAAAATTATATAGAACAAGATTGCTATAAGATCTTTTTATATTAAACTTTACATTTACAACATTATGTTCTATAGTACAGCTCTATAGCAGTTCTGTAGAACTTCTATAGAAACAGTCTGTTTCAAAGAAGTTCTATAGAACTTCAATAAAAAAATTTTGCAGGGGATATATAGGTAGTTTTGGCTCATGGCATGAAGACTGTGCGCTTTAAGATAAGCTGTACTGAAACCCTTTTAATATTAGAATATATATAATATTATTTTTTATAATTATAGTACTATAGTAGTCTCCCCAATTTCCACACAAATATAGCTACATGAGAAAGCCATATTTATGTTGTTTATTATATTATCGGTAGATGCTGAAGTCATTAGTAGCCCTGAATCAATTCTACAGAGAAACATAAAAAATAATAAATATATAAGATCATGCAAAATATATATTATAATTATACATGTAGGCCCCTATATATTAATTATATGTTTCATGGAGTTATAGGAATTTTATAGCCACGTACTATGTAAATCTATAGCATGTTTATAAATATTTCTATAGATTTTATATATAGATGGCTATAGAATTTTTGAATTGACTTTGAATTATATAGCCTACCAATAGAAATACACAGATTCTACAGATGTTCTATACTTTATGAATTGGGCTTTAGAATTCTTTAGTTGACTTCAGATTCTATATTAGTTGACTTTAGAAATCTATAGATTCTACAGGTAAGCTATAGGGGTTTTTTTTCCTATGGGTAGCTTTGAATGAGGAGTGCAGCTAGAATCATGTGTAAAATGAATCATGATGTGAACTAAATTAAATAGCTGAACATCAACCTTCATTCCCCATGTTTATCATAAGCTTTCATTTTTACATTTCATTTAATAGTATAGCCCTTAAGATGCTACTCCTATAGACATTGGACAGCAAGCTCTCACATTACCCTTTGGTGTGATTTCTCTAAGCAAATCACAATATCAAATCTTGAGGATTGACACAGCCATCCGTGGCAGGGAGCCAAAGGAGCAAATCTGTCCGGGCTGTCCGGGTGAGTAGCACCCTGCATGGGTAGCAACTGTGATGCAGCGAGCTGGCATCACAATTCACAGTTGGAGTGAGTTGTGTACAACTAGGAGAGAGCTGACTGGTGGGAAGGAAATGACAAGTAGCCAGATTGGCGAGAAAAATGAGAGGCAAATAGTGTCTTGAGCGAGCCTTTATCTGTCCAATTAAGGAAAATTTTCAGCAGTGCTCTTTTGTGGTGGCTCATTTAAATTCTTGGTGAAAGGAATGATTATCTTCTTTTTTTATTATTTAATGGCAGGACAATGGAAATGTACAAATAATGATATTCTGCAAAAATTACAATAAACATAGCAGCAGTGCCATAAATAATAATTAAAAAAAACATGGCCCTTAAACAAGAAATTGTCAAGAAAAGCAGTTACAACAACAGACGGATCAAATTTCACTGATAACACTTAAATAGGTTCTTTTTATTTTCATTCATTCATTCATTCACTTGCTGCTTAATCTTTTAAGGTCTCAGAGATCACAGGGCCAACACACACATACACACACACACACACACACACACACACACACACACACACATAGAGCCAGTTAGGAACAGTTAGCCAAATGTACATGTTTTTGGACTGTTGGAGGAAACCATAGTACATGAAGTAAAATAATAAAATTTGTAAAATTTCATACATTTTGAAAATCTCTCATTTTATGCTGGTCAGTGTCGGTTGACGATGAACATTATCACAGTGTCAAGATGAGTTGGAAACCATGTTGAACCACTGTCAGAACTGCCTATGTTTAAGGACTGCTGAAGACTCACAAGACCCACAAGAAATTTGTTCATTTTCACTTTATGAGAAACTATCAGTTAGAGACTTGTGATAACTCTGGGCTCCTTCCAGAGGAGGATACATGGGATTTATAAAACCCAATAGCATTCAGTGAGATAACAAGAGCTTAATGAATACAGAACAATGGCGAGTCACCAGGGCAGGATGCCTTTCAGCAGAATTCCAGCATGGATGCCTTTCAGCAGAAGATTTGAGGACTGTCAAAAACAAGACTTCACAGCTCCCATAATAATGTAATTGGACCAAAGATGCTTTGGACCGTTATATCTTTCAGCAGCATTTCAGTCATGTGGACACATTTTTTGTTTATATGTTGGTTGTGTCAATTTGGTTGTGTTTTGCATGAACGCTTTCAATGCACAAAGTTAAAAATTGTACTGGACTACATCCTGGTAGATCTGCAGCCCATAAGGATGAAAAATAGCCGTTCTATAGAACATCGTAACACCTCAGCCAGGACACCTCAAGCACATGGAGGACAAAAACAGAAGTTTTGCCAAGGTCAAAGGTCACAAATTCATATTAGCTACCCCACGCACAGATTTATGTCAGAGGGAGTGCCTATGCAAAAGTTCAGAAAGCTGGCCTGTGCATGAGCCGAGCAAATGGCCGGGACAAACTTTATATGTTCAAGGTCACTGTGTCAAGGTCAAAGGTCACATATGCAAATTAGCTACTCCACAGACAGATTTAGGTCATAGGGAATGCAAATGCAAAAGTTCAGAAAGCTGGCCTGTGCCAGAGCCGAGCAATGGCCCGGACAAAGTTATTGTCATGCCGCTCAGCCCACCAAACCAATGACAATACTCCTCCTGCCATAACTGGCTGAGGTGTAAAAACCATCGTTCATCCAATTGGTGACTGATTTGTAGACATCTAGTCATGTACTTTCAAGAAAGCAGGCACGAGAATCCTGAACAATGAATTTAAGAGGAATATTACTGACTTCAAGGCTGAACTGTCTGAGGAAGATACTGTGTGCACAACAGCAGGTTGCTGGTAAGCTGTGATAAGGCATTTATAGGCATCACAGTTTACAGTTCAATGATTTGGGTGACGATGCATGGGTAGAAGGAGGTTCAGTTGAAAAGGAATAGCAGCTTCATTATTTATTAACAAAGGAATGAGAACAAGTAAAATTTTTGTAACTGTGAACTTAGTTCAAATTCTACCATACATGTGAACTAGTTAATTTTGAGCTGTATGAATTCAACTTGCACAACACTGTCTAAACTGATTTATTTTCTGACTATCTGTACATGAACCAGGCTTTGCATGTACATAAATTTACAGGAATTGCTGATCATGTAATTCCTGATCATGTCCTAGAACCCCTGTAGTTAGTAAAGTGTAATAGAAGAAAACAGATAAGGTCCTTACAGTATATCTCACTTACTGGCAAGTATATCATCTTATTATATGATTTTGTTCCCCATAACAAGATGCAGCCAGGTGACACAAATGGAAAGTAAAAGTAAAATAAGAAAGTAAAACCCTAAAAAAAAGGCACATCTAAAGATCAATTTAAATGACGCCATCTTTGAAGATTTAGCTCTTTAAGCTTTACAGCGGGAAGCACGTGTTTGTAAAAACAATGTTGAGAGTAATGAGTGACTGATTTGTCAATTTTGTTTGCTCAATACATTTTTAGGTGTTGGTTTTATTTTTTGGACTCCATTCTAAAGATTTTAGCCATGGGTATTTTTCAGAGAGAGAGAGAGAGAGAGATAGAGAAACAGGGGGGCATTTCCCAACCAAGAAGCTGGTCCAAATCCCAGCTGTCCTCAGAACAAAAGCAGAGACTAAACCCTGAAGAGATCACCAACCTGTCACAGGTCTTCCAAAAAAACCACAAACAACCATTCATATTCACATTAACACCTTTAAGCAATGTACAATAGCCAGTTGACTTAATCTGCATGTACCTGGAGGAAACCGATGTAAGCATGGAGAGATCATGTAAACTCCACACAAATAGGCTCCATTCAGCTCAGAACCAAGAACCTTCTTGCTGTAAAGTGACACTGCTAATCACTACATCATTCCACCCACTCAAAAATCTTTTTTAAAAAATCCTATTTATATATTAAATAAATTAACATTTTTTCACTTTACAAACAACAAAAAGTGTCAAGTAAACCAATTCTGTTTTGCTCATCTGTTTACCTCTATTTCATTGTCACTGAAGTTCATCATATTAGATCTCTTGACGTGCTTAATGTTGTTCTTACCATATTATAGGTACCAAAGCACCTAGAGTGGATGAGCTATGGCATGCATTGTAAATAACACCAGACCACCTGTCCTCTTGATGGCCAACAGACAGCTATGGAAGTGTGCTGGGCAAAGGAGGGTGCCATGCCCCAAATGCAGCATGCACCCTGAGTAAGTCCCAGCTTGGGTCGGCCCACTGACTTATTCATTTTTGATCGCCTCTTGTGTAAAAGTATGGTTATTTGTGTCTCATAATGTTTCCACTACAACCGATATGCAAGAGGACAGATATGGGAAAGGGTCACCTACATGCTAGCGGTTACGAGGTTAGCAGCCTCCGGCTGTGAAATTCATCATACCCGCTACAGACTCTAAGAAAAGAATAACCACACGTCAACGAGGCATGTCTATGCAGCGTACACACATTCATGATGAACCACGGGTAAAGCTGAGAGGACCCCTTGGGTCTGATATGCTCAGACAAACTTGAAACTTTATGAAGCAGGTAAAACTAGCTTCCTGGAATGTAAGAACCATGTCTGATGCTACAACATCTAAGCATCAGGCCCCAGAACACTGGTCAGAGCTGAAACGCTTCAACACTGACATAGACTGCTTGAGCAAATGTCACATCCCTGAAGAAGGTGAATTTGTGGATGGTGATTACACCTTTCTTCACTCTGTAAGACCAAGCAATCAGCCCAAACTTGAAGGTATGGGAATTGCTGTCAAGTCCACATTACTTCGTTCTGTTGTGTCATGGAAAGGGATTTACTTCTGCATCATGTTATTGCGTATAAGTTGGGTAACACCTGCCACGCTACAGTCATCAATGTATACAAACTTACGACTTTCAAAAGACCAGCAGAGAAGACCCTCTTTCATGAACAGCTGTCTGATGTTCTTGCAGAATCCCTTGTGGTGACAGATTATTCCTCCTTGTTGATGCACAGGTTGGATCAGACAATGCGGTCTGGCCCAGTGTTATTGGCCCTCATGGTCTTGGTGACATCAGTGAGCAAGGAGTGATCCTGCTGGAACTCTGTACCCAGTTTGGTCTCACCATCTCCAACACAATGTTTTGCCACCTAGACAATCACAAGGGTACTTGGATGCTCCCCAGATCACAACGTTGGCATCAGATTGACTACATCATTGTATGTCAGCATTAAAAATCTGACCTCCTAGACTCACTAGTAAGAAGGAGTGCCGATTGCTAGACAGACCATCGTATGGTGTGTGCTTGTCTGAAACAATGTTTCCACAAGTCTACACAGTGGACAAGGAACCCTGGCTCTAAGCACCTAAATATCACCTGCTTGAAAGTACCAGAGACTAAAGAGCAACTTCGCCAGAACAATAAATCCAATCTATGCCAAGTCAACAGAACCACCCTTAACCAACACTGGCCGTCTCTGATGGAGGTACTATACCAGACCACCAACGAGATGGTTGGCCTCCAACGATACAATCATGAACCTGTTGAAGCAGACACCTACAAGCTTCCAGGCTGTTCTTGGGAACGATTCTGTGCAAAATTGCCAACATTACAGAGCTGCCAAGAGCAAGTGACTAAGTGATTTGCCCTGCATGCAAAACCAGTGGTGGTTAGACTGTGCTAAGGAAGTCAAGAAGCACGCAGAGCACCACAACCCAAAAATCTTCTTCGAGGCCATCAAAATTGTGACACAACGCAGGTCTACAGCGATAAATAACTCCTCTGGCAGTCATCGCCTGACTGAGAGAGACGAAATTTTGCAGCAATGGAAAGAACATTTCGACACTCTGCTGAACTAGCCATCCACTGTCAACTTGGACCTTCTGAACATCATCCACCAGGAGGAAGTTCTCATGCTGAGCTTTCTAAAGCCCAAAGCCAGCTATCCTCCAATAAGGGCAGGATTGCATCCCAGCTGAAGTCCTGAAAGCTGGAGGCAGTGATCTAAGAGGAAGAACCTCTCAAGCTATTGCAATCCATCTAGGACGAGGAGAGAGGACCTCATGACTTTAAGGACGGTAACATCACACTGTTCAAGAACTGTCGCTTTACTTGTGGGAACTACAGAGGCATTACCCTTCTTGCCACCACAGGTAAACTCTTTGCCAAAGTCACCCTATACAGAATCTGGCCAGTTATAGAACAGTTCCTACCTATAGCCCAGTGCAGTCTCAGTGGGAGCAGATCTACCAAAAATATAATGTTTGCTCGCCGACAAATTCTTGAGAAATGCCGTAAACAACACCAGGAGCTACACATCATCTTTGTGGACCTAGTGAAGGCCTTTGATACTGTGAACAGGGAAGTAATGTGGCACCTCTTTTGAGGTGTCCACTGGCCTTAGACAGGGCTGTATACCAACAACAACTTTACTCATCCTCTTTTTCACCACGCTCACACTGCAATGCCCGACTTTGGTGTAAGCATTCGCTGCAAACTTGATGGCAATTTGTTCAACCTTCGCTGCCTCCAAGCTGCTCCAAGTCGGCCACTGTTGAAAAGCTGGATGATTTCCTTTATGCAGACGCTGCGTCTATGGTGACAACTACTGCAGCATCTCTCCAGAATGCAGCAACAGCGCTAAATGAGTCATACAAAGAGTGGTGCTTAACAGTCAGTAAACCAAAGACTGAAGTTATGCACATTTAATGTGATGACCCCCACCAATTAAGATCGATGACTACACCCTTAAGTGAGCAAGGAAGTTTACCTACCTTGGTGGAGACATGACAGAGGATGTATCATTAGATCCAGAAATCAGGCACAGAATATCACGCAGAGCTGTGGCCTTCTGCTCACTGAACACCCGAGTATGGCATAGGGATGGACTCTCAATGTCCACAAAACTCACCGTTTACAAGGCGATTGTACTACCATCCCCCCTCTATGGCAGTGAGACTTGGTGTACCCTCACAAACCATCTACACCCACTAGAAGTAGGCAAATTCTCAAGATTAGGTGATGGCATAAGGTTGCAAGCAGAGAAGTCCTCAGCCACACAAAGACCACAACTATTGAAACCATGATCCGTAATAACAGTCTCAGATGGCTGGGTCATGTATGTCGAATGGGTGATCAGTGCATTCCAAAACAGCTGGAAACAAACTGTTTAGTGAGTTAAAAAAAAAAAGGGAAAGAGAAACAGAACCCAAGAAGCTTTGGAAAGAAGACCTCCGCACATTTGGCTTTGATATGACCAACTGGCATAACCTCACCTCTGATCGTGATGCATGGAGAGCCCAGACAAGGAAAGGTCATGCTCTCTGCGAAGAAAAGCTACACTTGCCAACACAAAAGTGCCGGGACGGACGTCACATGAGAATCCCTCTTCATCAGGCTTGATGGGGACCATAGTCAGTAGTCTCAGTCAGTCATTTCACATAACTCTGTACATGCATGTGCGACAAATATCAACCTTGTTGTGTACACTGGTGGAACGTCCACATAAATTTAGAACTTCTTCTACGCATGCTTTGATAAATGAGACCGCAGATTAATAGAGCACCATTTAATCATTAGATAGGGTAATTCTATATTTGCACTGTGTTGTCAATATTTATTGGAGTTATGCAATTAAACAATTATGCAAACAGCTGGTTGTAGGGGTACTACACTGTGTGCACAATTATTAGGCAAGTTGTATTTTTGAGGATTAATTGTTATTGTATAACTATACAGTGCTCTTGGTCAATCCAAAATGTT
>JAQMYF010000013.1:16374414-16392580 GCA_030014195.1 Neosilurus mollespiculum | reverse complement strand
ACTGAGGGAGTTTTTCCTTGCCACTGTCGCCGCGGGCTTGCTCATTAGGGATGTGTAGGGGGTTGTAGAAAATTTTTAGATTCCTCCCTAATTTAATTGTACTATGTAAAGCTGCTTTGTGACAATGTCAGTTGTAAAAAGCGCTATACAAATAAACTGACTTGACTTGACTTGACTTATGAGCACTTCATGATAGCATATTTTAAAACTCATTTAAACCTTGAATAAATTGCTTTTAAACCTTTAAAAACACAAGGGACATATTACATAGCTGTGATGATTGATTTATTTTTTTAAATGGCAAAATCGTTAAATTTCTCAGGTTTGAGAATAATTTACTGTGGCAAACCACATCAGCCATTTTGGATCAAGCATTATCCACTCAGGATAATGTTTTACTATATACTACTGGTGAAGTCTGATTGGTCTGTTATCTTGGAATAAATACCCTTATGTAAAATGGATAATGATTGAATCAAAATGATGGCCTTCATAGTTTTTAGGGTGGATGTGATAACCATTATGCCACCTGCTGCCCTTTTATTGTATTTCCTTGTAGTATATGCTCAAAATTTGATTTAGTATGCAAACACACCTTTACGGAGCCTGTTTTCTTCTGTGTTTATGTAACATATAAGCTAAGCTATGATTGGGAAAGCACTCTTGTTAGCGCCACAGTACATACGGAGCTGTGCTCTTGCTCTGCTAGCTCAACTTAAAGCGCACAGCTCACCTGAACAGTCTCCATCATGGTTAAAATATGTAAATACAAACTGTCTACCTATCTTCTGTTAGTCTGTTTTTCTGTTATACAATTGTAATTTATACAATAATTTTGAACTACTTTGAAAACACACCTTTATAAAGCTAGTTTTCTCATGGATCCATGTAGTATGTACTTAACTTCAAATATATGAGTATGCCAAAACACTTGAATGTGCAATTCAATTCAGTTTTATATGTATGGCGGTTTTTACAACTGATATTGTCCCAATGTGCAGCTTTACATAGTAAAACAAGTTTTAAAAAGGAATTTAAACATTTAAACTCTTCTACAGACCCTACATCTTAGAAAAACTGCAGCGCAGCAGTTATGTTCATATCTTTGTTGGAATAACATTCATGAAATGTATCGGTCAGTATTTAGGCCTCATTATGGCACAGAGACAGCACTCCAAGGCTGTGTTTCCCTACTGTATTACTCGACCTTAGCCTTTAATTAGGCAAAGGAGCAGATCTGGGGGTTCTCAGGCATAGAGAGTTAATTCTGATAAACTGCTATAGTGCTTTTAACAAAGCTCAAAGCGCACAGCTCGTACACCTGTTGCACTGAGAGCTGATCTGTGTTTGTGAGGATTTAAAATTATTAAATAAACAATAAAAATGTTACTTTACTGTGACTGCTTTTTTAGCATAGGTGACCATATAGTATATTCTAAAACAATTATGCACCTCCTGATCAATTGATGTCACTAATATTATTATTCAGCAAGGTCCACCTTACCTTTTATGCATAATTGTTAATAATTGGCCATTATGTATTTACTAAAGATAGAAGAAACACAAACTAAATTATGTATCAGTCATATCCATCATGGTCAATTCCCACCAGCCTCCCAGAGGGCACCCTTTCCCACCAGCCTCCCAGAGGGCACCTGTCTTCTTCTCTTGTCTTTAATGACTTCCTGCATTTGTGCACATCTGTTCAGGGTTCCCCCTAATTAGTTATCCTTAATAAGTTGCATGGTTTCCTGCTTTAGGGGGGACGACGACTTCCCTGTATTTGCCTCTTTATTTTGCTACAGCTTAGATTTGTTACTTTATCCACTTATTTTTTTACTTTTATTTTCAACTAACATTCACACAAATTCCTGTATTAGAAATATCTCTTTTCAATAGACATATGGCTAAAATTGTCCAATTGTAATGTTTCAGCTGATATACAGGCCAACTACTAAAAGAAGCTACCTTCTATCACAAAAGGCATTTCAGTAAAACAGTACTGCCTAAACCTGTCTTGTAAATTAAGCAGGATAAAAGTGGACTAGAAAATTAAATGTGTAAAAATTAAACTGTGTAAAAGAATACGTTTTTAAAAAAACACTGAACCCACACCCTGGAGCACAGCTTAGAATGTTGAAAAGCTTGCTGTTCGCACATGAACATTCACCAGTGACATTTCAGAGGCTTTTCAGTAGCTTTTCCTAATTAATGTCTGCCTTTAGCACACCAGGCTGTGACAGACTAATTAATCTATCACCCACTGAACACCTACTCCTTTCAGTGCTCGGTCCAGTTAGAAACATGTAATCCAAGCTTGTTTTCTCATTCTTTTATTTTAAAATGAATGTACCGGAATGCATGTGAGGTAATAAATGTGAACTGTATTACCAACCATGTAAATATTGTTCGGTGCGCTAATGCTCTCTATAGTACAATAAATCATCTGGCAAGGAGCAGAGAGAGATGAGTAAAGCAAATAAGTGGAAATCCAAGCTCTGGTTATTTTAGCCCTGCTTTAAAGTCATCATATCTTATTTTTACATGTAGTTTGATGTCTGACATGATGACTTAAACAAAGGCAAATTATTTTTATGCTGGAATCTCACTTATTCATAATGACCAATCATGTGAAGAATGCAATGGGAATAAGATGTGACAGCAAATGTGATGCGTTAACAAGCACTCCAGTTACAAGCAAACACCAAGGAATTGTAATGAATAATCTGGGAAATTTCATTCTCCAAAAATTCAAAGGCTCAGTTATGAATTCAGTGAGAGTAAAATACTGAAATCTTGAGAAAAATGTTCAAACTGCCTGTTCAGAAATTTTATTTCCTGTTCATGTGTTACAATAGCATTGTGAGAATAGAAATATAGCTAGAAAATACTGTGCAAATGTATTGTGAGACTCAAAAATAGTCAGGTGTTTCAATCAGATGTCCTTAGGTAAATTCAATGTATTTCAAGAACCTTACTTAACTCATGCATCATAATAAATACATTTTACAAAAGTTCTACATCTACATAACACAAGTAAAAAAACCTGAGTTTGATGATTTCATAAAACTTGTGCTCTGGATGGAATGCAGTTGGCATAGCTAGTTAGTAATAACAGTCATTGAATTTCTAACTCACTTTGTAGAACTAGTGATATAAACATCTTCAGACCTATGTAAAAAGAGCCGGTTTTTTGTTTGCAGAAAAATGAAACTGAAATGAATTGTTCCATTTTTCATGTGCTTTTAAACCAGAGACAGCTATGGACAGTTATGGTCCAATCCTGTCGGCTGAGACCACCCTATCATCTCAACCTAGCCACATTGACAATCATGAATAATGAAATATGGAAACAATGAAGAACAACGCAATGTGCCATTCAATGCAATTCAAGTGAAAAAATAAATAGGAATAGGATTTAGAGAAATATATAACTTGGTGTGTACAGCCCTTAACTAATACTTTGATAAAGCACTTTTCATAAGTATTAAAGAAATTGGTCTCTCAAAAGTCTACCAACTACTCACTATCCGCTCAGAGTGCTCCAAAAGTGCAAAAGTTCCTTTTTTCTACTGGACAATATCTATTGGGCAATGTAGGAAAATAGGCAGTGCTTATAAGGATAATATCAAATTAACAAAGAACATAACACATAGCACACCTCATGGAAATCATACTCCGCTTCTGTAGTGCCGTTTAATCTGGAAGTTACTGCCGACATGTCTCTGTATATGTCTTTAGAGACATATACAGCACTCCAGTGTATATAATTACTTACATGACATCAGTCATTTTTATGCAGCATGTTGCTTTGTTTGATGCTTTGGAGGAAAGAACAGCTGATTTCTTTGAAAACACTTATTCTTGATTCTGTGCTCTTCACACCATTTTCTTATGGCTCTCCATGTTAGCATGGTGGGAGAGATTAGCATGCAAGGATGAGACACTATTGAAAGAAAGGGGTATTCAATTTAAGGTTGTTGGGATGTACTTTCTACATAATGAGAATCCACTGGTTATCCTTGACTCTGCATTTTGTGACCCAATTTTTTGACTGTGAATTTCATTCAAATTCTTGCCACTGGAATAATACTTTTTTTTACTTGACTTTTTTTATCCTTAATTTGTAAACACTGAACTCTTTGTGAAGTTGCTTTAGTGACTGCAAGATTTTATACAAGGACATTTTGCTCTTACCTTGTGTCTGGTCAATCTGCCCGAAAGTCTCAATCTGTTCCACCAGGTCATTAGAGTTCCACTGACTCATTCCTAACAACATAGCAGTCTTCCCCTCTAGTACCTCTGTGGGAAGCAACATAACAACAGAAAATACCAAAGGTTAATGTACGCGGATTATCAGAAAAATGACATACAATATGATTTCTTTCTGGTTCATCAATTCCTGCATGATTGTACTGTGTGCTGTACTCAAGTTTGAGAGTCTATCTGAATCGTACACATGAACTGTAGATTAAAGGAATGTATAATTCAGATACTACCCTGTCAATGGGACTGCTGAATGATAAGCCATTGTTTTTGGGAGCCAACCACAAACCAAGACAGGGTAGAACAACTGACAGACCGGTATGCACTGTCTGACAGAAAAATGTTCACTCTTTTCTCCTTGAGTGAGGAGGGGTGGCTGTGACAGCCCTCTGTCAGGTCTGCTTGCCTTCATCAATCTTGGCAGCTATTGAACCCCTTGTCACAATTGCTCTCCATCATCCTGTCACTTGATTACAGTTGACTGTACAGTTAATTTTGGAAATAGTCTCACATTCAAAAAATGACAGTTGTAGAATTTCTAAAAAGCTGCAATGGCTACTATATGATCTTATTCTTCTACCACAAGAAAGCCATTTATCCATCCATTCTCATTCTTTGGGCTACTTTCATGTTTTTAGTTGCAATGTACGTTTTTACCTGAGTTGGTTTCAAGCCTTCTACAAAACCCCTAGGACAACCTCTAGGAGATATGTTCTCTAGGATAAACAACCATTCACACTCTCATTCACACATAAAGGCAATTTCAAATACAGGTATTCAAGTAGCCTAATGTGTTCAACGTGGTGACGTAGTTGTTAGCACGTCTGTCTCACAGCAAGAATGTCGTGAGTTTGAGTACTCTGTGAGAGTGTTTCTGTGTGAAGTTTGCATTTTTCTCTCCACTCATGGCGGGTTTCCTCTGGATCCTCCAATTTCCTTCCAAAGTTTGTTAATTGGCTGTTCTAATTTGCCCCTGGGTGTGAGGGAGATTGTGAATGGATATATGTGTGTGTTTTACTTAAAAGCCTTGGCAAAAACAAGGCAATGCCTTCTGATTCTCTGCCAGGAAAATACCTTGACACCACATTGCACAAGTCAGTATCCACAAGTCAGCTCCGCCAATTGGACACTCAAGATATGCTGGTCCGGCTCTGACCACTCAGGCCCTGCCACACCACCTCCAGTGGCCAGCATATCACGCCTGTATTTGGCAATGCTTTTCTTGGCCTCTGATTTCAGGTTAAACAAATTAAAAAAAAAATTCTTCCAAGGTGCACCCTTCCCCTGAAACTGCGTTCACTGTGCCCTTACAGCATGCCATGTTTCAGTCCTTTTTACATCCATATTTCCACTATTCATGCTGCTAAAAATAATAGCGCATCTGGAATTTACCTCCTGAAAAAGCACTTCTACTACTGAAGGAAGTGAAATTCTTTCTTCTTTTACATTCAGGTGCTCATTTATTTGCAGGTTCACTTTCCCATGGTTTTTGTCCTCATGATTATTTGTGTGTGCACACATCCCTATGTCCTTTTTGGGGGGATTTAGGGGATATTCAGTTGTGCTAATTAGAAAAACTGGCATGATTCACCATTCTAAGTACACAGTTTCGAACAATCCCAGGGTTTAAGACCATATCAGGAATCTGATGCAGATTTTTCTAACAACGTTTTTCAGAGCACATTTAGGGAAAAAATGAGATATTAATGAATATGAAGGCCTAATGGTAATAGAAGCGGGTTTGGGACTGAAAGGTCATTGGGTCGGTTCCCGAACTCACAAGAAAAGTGTGTGGTGGAAGGGGATTGAGCCCTTCCTCCACCTTCACGGCTGAAGTGCCCTTGAGCAAGGCACCTGACTCCCAACCCCTCTCCGGGTGCCGGAATAAGGCTGCTCACTGCTCTGAGTGCTCACTGTTTACTTATGTGTGTCTGTGCTCACTTTGGATTGGTTAAATGCAGAATCAAATTCCACTTGCAGGATTAATACAATATATCAACATCAAAATCAAAAGTAATAAAAAAAAAAAGAATGAGGCCCATTATTCCCTATATTATGCGCACAAAAAGTCTGTGAAAACTAGAGAAAAAAACAGCATACCATAATGCTTTGTTTTGGTCCTGCATCCTTGCAACCCTACTGCAGTTTAAAATACAGCATGTTATTGATATCTATTTATCTGATACTGATAGGAAGAATCAGTGATATAGTCAGCCATTCTCTTCACTATAAATCTCTACAGTTAATGAGGCAGACTTCCGAAAAAAAAGGTATGGTTTGATCCATACACTGTGTGATCTTTGATCTAGTATTATAGAAAAAATTTGGAAACTGTCACTGCTGAAGCAGCTCTGTTGAAGCAGAGCTCTTCATACACACTACAGATATGTGTGTGGTCTATTTGTAAACTTAAATATTTCTTATTTATGAAGAAATATATAGGGTGACCCAAAAAATCCTCTCACATTTCGAAGGTAAGTGGGGAAAAAATGGTTAAAGACACTCAAATTATTAGTTGCACACATGAAACTTAGTGAGGCAGGAGAGGGAGTGCCAAGGTCTGTTGGTAGCCACACCCCAAGTGTCCTCAGTCACCAACATGGCTTGGTCGGGAGCACAAAGTAAGATGGAGCAGCCAAACCATATCATAGGTGGGGGGGATTCTGCATGTCGACAGTCAGCACTGCTCTTGAGTCTAGTAGTGTTGGTGGTGATGCAATAGTGTGCTTGTTTTCAAACATGCTCTGCCTTTTAGAACCACTCATCGATGGCTGTGGTTTGAGTGTTCCACTCAACACATTCGTCCCAAGGGAGGAATTGTGCCCGATTGTGCTAAGTGTCAACGCATGCTAATGGCAAAGTGTTCTGTAATACCATAATCTGGTAAATATGAAGTGGGATGCAAGGTGAATATTTCCTGCTTTTTATTAATAGTACTGCACAGACTTGATGCAAAATCTCAAAAACAGTGGGCAAGCAGAAGTCACTGCATAGCCTAGGCAAGGCAGACTCGTACAAGGTTTGACAGGTAAAGTCCATACACAGGAATTAATATTACAAGGCACAGAATCATAAAATATAAGGCAGACAGATCATACATGACAAAGCGAACACTGGGATACACTGGTTTAGTATGCACTGGCAAAAACACAGAGGTGATACTTTGCAACTTAAACATGAACTTGACGGTCTATTTTGAGTGTGCTGTGTAAACGGCATGATTGTTGATTTCAGAAAACTCTGACCATATAATGTTCTTTAGTTATGTTATGGAGCTACTTTAACCCTGCAATGTAACTACTTTAGGGCCACCAGGGATCTATGTTAGTCCTGCCATGGAGGTGCTTTAGACCTGCTATGGAGCTGTTTTATACCTGGCACTTAACTGCTTTATACCTATAGTCTACCATATAACTACTTCTGTGTTACCCTGGAACTCCAGCTGCAAATCAGAAAAAGTTTTGATAGTATGAAGAATACAAAATAATTTTTTAAATTTATTTTGGTTTATAATGCACTACTGACAGCATGAACCCAACATATTTCAGGTTGTGTCTGTTCAACTTTGCTACATTTGGATTGTTGGGTTTCTGGCCTGCAGCACATTCCAAAAAAAGTTGGAACAGGGAGATGTAAAGCAATGAGGTGAAGCATATTTTGGTCCCTCCATGAACCGGCACCTTATCGTGGTGGGGTTTGCATGTCCTAATGATCCTTGGAGCTATGTTGTCGGCATTATGCCCCTGGTAAGGTCACACAAGGCAAACAGGTCCTAGGTGAAGGTCTTTCAATTAAAAAAAAAAATGGTATTTTCAGTGTTTTTGTTTATAAGGAGCCTGAGCTGGTGCGCAAGGTTGAGACATACCAACTAGACATAGTTGGGTTCACCTTGACACATAGCTTGAGCTCTGGAACCACCCATCTAGAGAGGGGCTGGACCTTATTTCATTCTGGAGTTGCTCATGGAGAGAGGCAGCAAGCTGGTGTGGGCATCCTTGTTGCCCCCCATCTCTGTGCCCACATGTTGGTGTTATCCCCAGTTGACGCCTTCAGGTGGGGGGGATGGGTCCTGACTGTTGTCTGTGTTTATGCACCAAATGACATTTCAGAGTACCACCCTTTTTGGAGTTCCATGGGGTGTGCTAGAGAGCACTCCCCCTGGGGACCCCCTCGTTGTCCTGGGAGACTTCAACGCCCATGTGGGCAACGACAGTGTGACCTGAAACGGTGTGATTGGTAGGTATGGCCTCTCCGATCTGAACCCAAATGGTGCTTCATTGTTGGACTTCTGTGCTTGTCACGGTTTGTCCATCACGAACACTATGTTCAAACATTAGGATGTCCATAAGTGCACTTGGCACCAGGACACCCTAGGCCGCAGTTCAGTGATTGACTTTGTTATTGTGTCATCGGACTTGTGGCCACATGTTCTGGATATTCGCGTAAAGAAAATCAAATTCTTGTATTGTTTTGAGTGCAATAGAGATAAATAATTTATTAATCACTGTTTACAGTTATTTTCATTTACATTTAACATCTCAATATTTTCTGATTTCGGGCTGTACTTTAATCCTGCCAAATACAGTATCTGCTTTCATACTGAAATGGAGATGCATTAGTGATGCAATGGAGTTGATTTAAAGATGACACACATCTCTACGCATATCCAACAGAGCTACTTAAGCCCTCCTTTAATCCCACCACGGAGCAGCTTTAGTCATAGAGGTGTTTAGACTTAGACTAGTCCTGCCATGGAACTGCTTTAGTTTCTGTTTTAGATCAGTTAGATGTGAAAATCTGTAAATAGGTTAGATTTACAAAAGATATGCAACATATATCAATTTTAGTTCTATTACAAATTGAAAAATTTTTGTTCCATTACACTTTTTATTTCATTCTTATATAATGTATCTGGGTGTAAAAGTGGAATCTGGAAATGCTGGGGTTGTAAAAAGAGGAAGTCAAGGGTCCTTTGGGCAATGTCTATAAAAAGACTAAAATGTAAACATGTTGAATGATCAGATTTCTCAGGCATTTGGTGCACTTGCTTTAATTACATCATTTAACCAATTTTATTTTTATTATGTTCTTTTAAATATCTAAACAGTGAGCCAGTACAAATATGCATTCTTATGCCTTTTATGGGAATGTTCCTTTATTCCCACAATGTTTAGCTATGCTTTTAGATCAAAAACCAGAGAGGACATGATTACAAAAAGCCATAAATACAAAAAACCTTATGTGAAGAAACAAAATAACATATTAATGCTATGGTGTGGATAATCATTATGTAGGATATCATAAACTTATCTAACAGTCACAAGAAATAAACACACGCTGTGTCTCATTTATATCAGCTGTCAAATCATCATTCTGGACAACAGGGTAAGAAATAATATAGTTTACTCAGGGGAAAGCATGCACACTAACATGAAGTCAACCGACACTAGTTAATATTAAAAAGAAGAAAATATGAAGTCAATTGACGCTAGTTAATATTAAAAAGATAGACCACAGGGGTCCAGACGTTCCCACCAAAAGGACCATTTCATAACATACCAATACAGAACAAGCACAGCAAGTTTGAAACCCCCAGCTTCAGCGCATGGCAAGTAAATGTCCGGAAACCTAATATAGCTTTTGCCTCTGTGACCTTGAAAAGTAGGTCAAGGTCACTCACAAACAACCTCATCCTAGCACTCATAGTAGTGAGCCAGCATACCAAGTTTGAAAGCCCCAGCTTCAAAGCGTGGCAAGTAAATGTTCGTAAATTAAAGTGTGACGGACAGACAGACGAACAGAACCCATCCCATTCCATCTTGGATAGCAATTAAAGGTAGGAATATTTTGCTCACCTTCAAGACGTACATGAAAGTTTTCAGAAACAAGACTCTGACTGGACTATATACAAGGTAGCATTAAAACCACCTGACAGGTCTGTGGCTTGGCAGTCCCATGTGACGCCTTTCTATTATAACCAGCAATTTTAAGATGGCGCCATTAGATATCCACGCTCTGTGATCAGATGGATGGATGATCTGGTTGAACATGTAACATGTTTATAACTCAACACACTACTGGGAAATTGTGTCTGATATGCAAGTTTTATCTTGTGGGGTAGAATTATGGGAGTTTCTGGCAGATGGTGATGGGACAACTATGCTGTTATATTACCCAGTCATCTGCTATATAAGTACAAGTAAAAAAAATAGTATGTGTTCTGGGGAAAACTGACAGCTTTCTAGTAGCTAATGAGAGCTAACCAACCCCTATACCCAACAATACATGAATGATGAGTAGAAAGACTCTGGAAAAAGCACTATTCTTGCAGTAAATAAATGCTCTATATATAAGCTATATTTGTATTTACTGCAATAATTTGCACATTTGCCAATAACAAGTTGCTGTTTAAAAGATGGCTTCTACTGACATACAAAAATGCATCTTACTTTGATGGGAATGTCATTGGCAAGTTCGTATGACTGGAGTATGGGAGGCTCCTTAAACTAAGTGCTCCTCTAATAATTCAAATTTTAAAAGTCTAGCTAGACTTTTACCTAGTAGAGCTATACTGTATTTTACAACTAACATTACCCAAATATTGAACATTAATGACTGGGCGGCACGTTGGCGTAGTGGTTAGCACGTTCCTCTGGGTACTCCAATTTTGTAAAGCTGTTCAGGGTGTACTCTGCCCTCGCCCAGAGTCAGCTGAGATGGACGCCAGCCTTTCCGCGACCCTAATTAGGATTAAGCGGCTTGAGATGTCCTATCAATATTCATAATGAGTTGGCGGTCATAGTAATAGCAGGCTTTGGGTTGAAGAGCCTGAATAGAAATGCATAAAAATATATAGGCATTTTAAGAATAGATATATATTCAGCAATATACCAGGAAGGCATGTTGGCATAGTGGTTAGCACGTCTGCCTCACAGCAGGAAGTTCATGGGTTCTAGACCCAAGCTCATCAAGGACGTTTCTTTGTAGGCTTGTGGCATTTTCCCTTAGCTTGCCTGGGCTTCCTCTGGGTATTCTAGTTTCCTCCCTGGTTTTCTGTGCATTAGGCTAATAGGCTGTTACAAATTGCCCCTAGGTGTGAGTGTGAATGGTTGTGTGGGTGTTTTAGCCCTGCGATGGACTGGCAAACTGTTCAGGGTGTATCCTGACTTTGCCCAAAATCGGCTGAGATAATCTGCAGCCTCCCCGTGATCCTATTATGATTAAGCCATTTGGCAAATGAATGAATGAATAAGTAGTATGCCAAATTAAAGAAAGATGTATTACTTTTAGGATTCAGTGATCAACTCAAATTCTGGAAAACAAGCATTTATAGAGGGACATTTTTTTTAGGATTGCAATTAAATTCGCAACATGACTGTTCACACTCTGTTCTGTAAACACATTTAGAGATTGTGATTAGTCCATCTGTTTGCTTTGAGAATCTGAATGTCAGGGGATTAGCTGTCATCTGTTTAGCATAGTCATACATTTGATGATCCAAATAAAACACACCTGGTACTGAACATAAATAAAATTTTCTTTTTGCCACACACGGCTACATGGGGAAAACAATACCAATAACAATGAAAATTGTTATAACAATTTTTTTTGTTAAAACAATGGAGTTTTTCATCTTATAGGAGCCCCAGTTGCCCGTCTAAGTAGATTTTGATTAGACTAATGATGATTCAGAGAGATTGTAAAAATTAAAAAAAACAACCGTAGGTCATGACTTGAATGTGTATATATACTGACTCAAACTACCAACTGAGCATTAAATATTTTAATATATTTTCAGAGCAAATATGAGTTTGTAATTTTTGGTAATAATAATATAAATTCAAGTTGCTCACTGTTAATTTTCTTGTTTTTTCCTGTGATGCAGCTTTGTTCTGCTTATTTAAACACTAAGATAAATTTAACCACTCCTATTGTGAGTAGCTCTGTGGCCATCTTTCTGAATTAAATGAAGTTAATTACCATTTGGCATTGTCTTGACACAACATGATCATGGTACGATCACATCAAAAGAACAAGCCACTGGGATGCTTGTTGGCAAAATGTCACAGAGACGAGCACCAATGTGTCAATTCAGCCACCATTTTAAGGCTGTGGTCATCATAAAATGATACCGACAGTACCAATGACTGACCAGACCACTTCAACTTCCCACAACAGGGCTGCCATATTTGCCTCCAGCACCTTCACAGCCACTTCCATCCAGTTACAATTATTGCTGTGCAGACATGAGGTTGTCACCAAAACAGAATCAGTGCCCAACTTGCCCACAATCAGTTATGGGAAGCAGGTTTATGCAACCGATGTCCGACTCGTGGACTGGTGCTGATACCTGCGTGTTGGCGTGTGCATCTGCACTGGACAAGAGCACACCTGGGCTGGAATGCTCTCAGATGGAACAAGGTCCTGTTTTATGATTTCAACATTTCAAGTTAAGAGTGGGTAACTATAAGAGTATAAGTTTTGCGTTAGCATGGTGGTAATTATGCAGATGCTTATGTTCTGGAGCGAGACCAGTTGAGTTGAAAAGGTGTCATGGTTTGGGCTGCAATCAGCAGCAGACACAAAACTGAGCTTATTTTCATTGATGACATCCTCAACACAGTTCAATACCGTGATGAAATTTTAGCCCTAGTTGTAGTTCCTTTTATCACTACGTATTGGCTAGCTCTCTTGGCTAGTTAACGTGAGATCACACATCGCCAGGATCTGTCTGGGGTATCCGAGAACAGTGTTCAGTGTCTTGAGCGGTTGTCATTCTCTCCAAATCTAAGCCTGAAATTTGAATGTTGTGTTGGAAGTTTGAGTCAGTGTAATTTAAATCTATTAAAGAACATTTCAAAGTAATAGATAAGAGTCTCATTTATTTTTACTTTTATGTCTATACTATATCAGATTTTCAGTGGGTCAGAAGTGTACATGCATTCTGTTGGGTTGGTAATTGCTTTTAACTGCTTGAACTTGAATCACATATTTGGAATATTCTTCAACTTTTCACAATACTTTGCTGGTTTTGTGATGGTCCTTTCAAAGCTTTTAGATCATTGTCCTGCTGATAGACGAATTTTAAACTCTGTCATTGATATCTTGAATTTTGCTTTAGTGTTTTAGATAATACTTCATCCTCATAATGCCACCTTTTCCCAAAACCCATTTCCATTCCCCATTTCCAAAAAAAACCCACATTTTTTTGTTTCAAAAAATTAAATATTATTCATGTTATCACTTTTTTTGAATTGGTCCTAAGACATAGTTGGGATATTTGGGCTTTTCCCTAACATATCAATGGCTGGGACACAACATTTCCTCATTATTGTAGACTGCCCCAGGGCAGTGGTGGCTCAGTGTTTAAGACTCTGGTTTACTGGTCAGAAGGTTGGTGGTTCAAGTCCCAGTATCGCCATGCTGCCATTTCTGGGCCCTTAAGCAAGGCCCTTAACCCTTAAATGCTCAGTTGTAGAAATGAGATTTTAAAAAATGTAAGTGACTCTGGACACTGGTGGCTCAGTGGTTAGCTCTCTGGGTTAGTAATCCAAAGGTCGTGGGTCCAGGCCCCAGTACCACCATGCTGTTGGGCCCTTGAGCACGGCCCTTAACCCTCAATTGCTCAGTTGTTAAGAATGATAAATGTAAGTCACTCTGGAGAGGAGTCTCTGCCAAATGCCATAAATGTAATGTAATGGCTAAGGGCATCTTTCAAATGCTGTAAATGTAATGTCTCAAAGTTTTTACCTGCAAAACAGCATAATTTTGCTGAACTACATTCATCTGCTGATAGACTGCCAGTGGCTGAAACTATGGAAGCTGAGCCCCAGCTGTGTATCTTTCAAGGATTTGCTGACAACTACTTCACTGGTCACTCCCTACTGTGAAAATACCCAATTATATTATTTGACGGCTCCACTGAGAAAATGCCTTTCAAACAGGTTCTCTATCCTTTAGGAGTAAATAGTGCAAGCTATTTTATATGTAATGCTCCAGAATGAGTTAAGGCTTGATTCCAGCGGCTATTTAAAGCTTGGTGAAGTGCATTATTCAGAGGGAATATTTTGGAAGATGTATTGTCTTCAGCCAATGAAAATCATATCCAAACACCTACAGTGTTGTGCATGAACATACTGTTCAGATTTTTTGTGAACCCTGAACTGAACGATTTTACAAATTATGAACGTGAACTTAAATTGTGTTCACTCTGGTGATAATGAACGCTGTTCATATTCATCTGCTTCATTGAGGCATATGTCATGTATGTTTATGGACTGTGCCATCCAGGTCTGTAAAAGCAAATCCAGAGCCTTGCCACATTGAAACATTGTAGCAGTCTTGAGGATAACTTATAGATCTGCACAATAAAGGTGAGACTAGGAGTGAAAAGGTCATCCACCAAAGTGTAGCTCACAGCTCTTTCTAAAGAGCCTGTTGCCTTTATGTCCCAACAACAAGTAGACAAGATTGTACTGGACTAAATCGTGGAATTCTGCAGCCCTTAACTTAGGTCAAAGACCACTGTTCATCAAATCTATGATTGAGTTGCAGCCATCCGGACATTTACCTTCAAGGAAGCAGGTAAAGAAAGACTTCATGGCTGAATTGTCTGAGGTGGATACTGTGTGCACAGCAGCAGATTGCTTGTCAGCTGAAAAAAGGTGTCTGCAAGCATCACAGTTCAATGATTTGGGAGTGGTGATGCATGGGTAGAAAGAGGTACATTCGAAATATAATAGCAGCTTATTTATTAAAACAAAACAAAACAAGTGGGTGTAAAGTAGTTCATTTTTGGAACTGTGAACTTGTTTCAAAAAAAAAGAAAAGAACTATTAAAGTGAACTAGTTCGTTTTGAGTTCTATGAACTGAACTTTGAACAAGCTCAACTTAACTGAAATGGCACAACACTGCTCACCTATACAGTTTGGTGTGTGTATTGTTTACTATCATCTTTAGCAATTCAGATATTATACAATTAGGGAAATACTGTTCAAGAAGGGAATACATATTTCAGAAATAAGTGCATTACCCTTAACTAGGATGTTCAAGAATCTATACATTAAAATAGACCATAATAGTGAGATAAAGGCCAAAATAAGTATAGTTTTCAGGATTTAAAAAAAAAAAACAATAATCATAGACCTTATTTTCAAACACTTAACACAAGGCTTTGGAAAATGTTTTGGGGAAAAAACAAAACAAATTTTAAACATACTATGGAGCATAATGAAACCAATTACAACCTTTAATCAGAAGAAGTTGGGATGGTTTGGAAAATCCAAATAAAGCAGTAATTTCCAAATTTAGTTTGACTTGAATTTTCTTGCAGACTCTACAAACCCAACATATTTATGTTTCATCTGGTCAGCTTTATTTCACTTGTTGCATCCATTCCTATGTTCCAGGCCCGCAACACATTCCAAAACAGCTAAAATGTGGCCAATTTATTGCTAGTACTGAGGAAAAACAATTAAATAATGATGTGTTTAAAATAGATAATGTCAATAATCGACTGTAAGCAACTGGCACCATCCAGGAAAGATCTAGAATTTGAGGAGCAAGGGTCTCCAGTTTCTCAAGTTCATTCAGTCATTTTCTTAGCTGCTTAATCCTACTAGGGTTGTGGGGAGGCTGGCGCCCATCTCAGGTGCCTCTGGGCGAAGGCGAGATACACTCTGAACAGCTCCCCAGACCATTGCAGGGCCAACACACATACAACCATCACACTCACGCTCACACCTAGGGGTGATTTGGAACTGCCAATTAGCCTACTGTGCATGTTTTTGGACTGTTGGTGGAAACCATGGTTAGCTTTTTAAGGGTTTTTTTGTAAGTTCATTCTTTAAAAAATCCGTAAGAAAAGGCTACATCAGATTTATGATGTGTTCTTAAACCTAGAATTATTCGCAACTCTGTTCTTAGATTGACGAAACCCATTGCATTTGCAAATTAAAAGTGAGTGCCAGTTGCTTTAATTAACACTTAATATTATAATGAAAATCCCATAGGGGCATGTGTGCACACAAATATTTATGAAATAATGGTATAGAAAATCTGCAAATCCACGGGAGCGCCGGAATAAAAGGGAGAAGAATTTTACTTCCCCTGAAATAAAAATGCTGCTGTAGGAAGTAATTCCTCGATGAAATGTGATATTCAGTAGTGTGAATAATGGAAAAATAGTGCCAAACAAAGGCGAGAGATGCTGGCAACCACTCATTTTCTGGTGTGTAAAGCAGTTTACCACTTGCAGAATTTATTTTATATACTGCATTATATATACACTGTGCCAAAAGACATCCAGTGTGTATCCCCAATCACCTAATGCAGCACATCATTGTACAAAGAACAAATGCTGGAGAAATGGGAGACCGCATTTAACAGATGTTTACGGTTGAGGTATGGGAATGGATTGAAAGAGGGTGTGAACATGTGTGCAGTCCACTGCGACTATAATGTTGGTTAGAGCAGAAACAGAATGAAATCCCTTGATTGGGAACTGTTTATATCCAGGATAGGGGATATGTCTGGCCAGTAGATTTAGACTCTCCAGGACTCACGAGAGAGAAAAAAGCAGTCAGTTCCTGGACATCTGGTGGCAACAGGTTGGAGTGTCAGGTATGGGTCCACAGTGCCAGCTCAAGCTGCTGCACAGCTCCATGAGAAAGGCTCTTGGTTGCCAAAACCATCTCATAAGTGAATCTGAGAGGGCTTCGAAGATGTGTTCTCTTCTAAGTTCATAAGCTGCAGTTTCTTGTAATAGCAATAAATATGCCATTGTGCCAGTTTTTAAAGAATTGGTCTACAATCACCCTGTAAATAGCCTTATCATTTATTAAATAAGCCATGGTTTGCAGTAAACATAATTGATACATCATGAAGTGCTATTTATTTGCATGATGCTTTGTAACATAATGAATATCATTATTTACAAAGTTTAAAATGGTTTAAAAGTTTAAAAACAAAAAATACATCAGTCTCTGACACCATATTATGGAACAGAAAAACTGAGGAAAAGTAAAAAAAGAAGGGCACTAGTACCAATTTCACAACATCAGTTAATCACTGATATGTACATAAGAGTGTTCTTTTGTGTTTGATGATTCATTTCATTGTTAAGAACAAATCCCAGTGTTTCATTACTTATGTGTCTTTGGTCAGTGAATATCTTTTAAGTGTTGTGAGGAGGAACGGAAACAATACAAAGTGATAATCCAATTTTAATGTGTTGCAAATCAATCAAAATTGAAATAAGTGTTCGTTGTGAAAAATAATAAAATTCATGAGGTAAAACATCAAATAATGTGATGTTATGCTGCTTTGAGTGCAATGCAGGTTATTTTAAAGATATTTTGAATTACTGTTTTCAGATTCAATTCCAACATAGCATCACAACGTTTTTTGATTTTTGATTATTACAAATAGAAAGAATATACATAGGCATAGGTGTGGCTAAACTTAACTTATTACAAAGACATAACTGTGACTCTGCTTAAAGGAGACGAAACACCGAAAGTAACTTACTAAGGAAATGGAATATCAGTCAGAGAAAATGTAATGCACTGCCATCACCACATTTTATAACCTATAAATTAAATCAATACTAATGTAAAAATAAATAATAATGTAAATTTATTAGTATTTATAGTAAACAAACAGCCATTAATCAATATAAACAAACAGCCATTCATCAACATAATTTGGGCTTCATTAATATTAATAAAAAAAAAAATAATAATAATAATAATAATAATAATAATAATAATAATGATGATAATAAAAATAATAATAATAATAATAATAATAATAATAATTATTATTATTATTATAATTAAGCTGAATAGTACCAAAAAAACAGTATTGTGCATAATAAAAAAGGAAAAAGAAACAATAAAA
>JAQMYF010000013.1:16305995-16322576 GCA_030014195.1 Neosilurus mollespiculum | reverse complement strand
TGAGATGGGCGCCAGCCTCCCCGTGACCCTAATTAGGAATAAGCGGTTCAGAAAATGACATGACATGACATGACATTTAAAGATGCTCCGGAAAAGGAATCCAGTGTAGAATGCAGCCATGCACTTTGATATGCATATTAAGTCAGATCTCTACAGAGTCAGTGATCAATAGAGGTCAGTGCTAAAGTCAACTTGTAAAAACATCCCCTGAACCAATGAATAGGCATATTTACTGAGCTTGAATTAAAGGTCTGATCCTGTAATATAAACTTATATTAACTTATTGTATTCAGTGCTGCCCTGGCAATAATTTTTGACAGCATAATATTTTATCAGGACTTTTTCTAGGACAGTAAACAATATTATCAATCATAGAGACACAGTGAGCAACATGATGGCACAGTGGGAAGCTTTCACATTTCACACCTCCAGCTGCCTGGTTTGTTCCTGAGCCTGGGTAACTGTTTGTGTGCTATTTCTGTACTTTCCCTCTCTAGGTTTTCCAGATTATTTTTCAAAGTGTATTCCCATTCAGCACTCAAGTTCCAGATCCATCCTTCCCCAGACCAGGATGGTGTTACTTTCTTTTTCAGTACTTATTGTACCCTTTCTTCTTCACTGTCTTCTGGAGATCAGAACATGAAGCATTATGCAAGGAATATAGGCAGAAAAGCCTATGCAATCAAACGTGAAACACAATCAATCAATCAATCAATCAATCAATAAATCAATAAATAAATCAATAAATAAATCGATAGATAAATAAATAAATAAATAAATAGCACTAAATACTTTAGCACACAAAGATCAGTTCATTCATGTATTTATTCATTCCCTAAACCACTTCATCCTATTAGGACTGTGGGAAGGCTGGAGCTTATCTCAGCTTACTCTGGGCGAAGGAGTGGTACACCCTGAACACTCCATCACAGGGCCACAAACACAGCTATCCACACTCACAAAAAAAAATCCACTTTGCATTGCTGACACTTATGTACAGGAAAAACAGATGAATTTATTTAATGATTCCACTTCTTACCCCACACCATGGTCCACTACTGGATCACTTTTTTAATCAGCCCAAGCAGTATATTATCCCTTACAATGTAGGAAAAGTATCAGTTCAATGTCCTTATTCCTGTATATTTTACACAGAGGATGAGCTCAATAGATTCTGAATACAGCCCAAATAATCTGACAGTTCCATTTAGGAAACAGTAATAAATACTTTCTTATGATGTGTACTTACCCATATGTCTAGTTCAGTGCATTCTTTTATGAATTACTGCTACTTCAGTACACAGAAAAGAGGCAATAAAAAATATCTTACAGGAAAATCAGAGCATAATTAAGTGACTGGAAATATTATTACTACTACCCTCATAAAAGAAAAAACACTCCTTCCCACTCACACTAGCTATTCACCATCCTTGTCTATGATTATTTTAAACAAATAAAAGTATTGCTGTTGCTCATCACTCATGTGTTGAACAAGTTTTGAAGCTAAACTTGTTTTGCTCAATACACCAAGTATTGCTTCTATCCATTAAATAGGCTACTGTTTAAATATAACCTTACTTGGTGTAACATCAACTGCTAACATTGTCAGAGGAAAAGCTCACAGTTTAGCCACCAAAAGCACAACTTAGCCTACTATGACTTATTTTCCTCTTCATTGTGATAAACTTCATGTCCATCTTGTCTGTTTTTTCAGTCTAATTTTTTTCACTAATTTTAACATTATTTTGTTAACTTTAACATAAATCTAATTTTACATATTGTTAATATAAAGGCTCTGCAACAAAAGCAAGAAGTAACAGTTGAATATTTTTGGGTGTAAGTGTGTGTAATCATACTTTAGTTTATTCAGCTATGTGGACATTCTTGCCTTTGGTACACATTCTTAGGTTATAGCTCATGGAGAACAATTAGTATGGTGGATGTAACTCTACCTCTAAATGATTTCCCCTGTTTTTCCACAAACAATGCACCTATGAATGCTACACTGATTGAAAAGTCTTGAAATTCATTTTACTGAATGGATCATTAGCATAATATATAGTGCAACAAACAAGGATTAAATAACATGTAAAAAGTAGTAGTGGATGATGAAGCAGACTTATTAATGAATTGTTCAAACAAATAATGGATTTCTGCCAGCCATTTTAAAAATGTGATTCACTAACGGTCCTAAGTCCCACAAATAGCTGCTTGTAAAAAGCGCTCGTGGCACTGAATGCAGCCTTGCACATGTACTGTGAGGAGTAAACACAGGAGAAGTGTGTACAGATGAAAACATGGTATGGAATTTCACTGATTTGAGTATAGTGTTGATAATTAATTTTGTTAATTAATATTGATTTATAATGATTGAAAATAGCACTGATTGAATAGATTAATATGGTGAGTTGTACATGGTAAAAGTGGGGGGTTTAAACTTATAAATTTTAAAAGTGAAGGGGACTCATCACCCACACTCTAAACAAATTAGGTCTACAGATTCATACATCCATTTTAAGCTACACATTTTAAACAAAAGGGTGCCAAGGCATATATCCCTGTAAATAAGACTCATTGTTATTGATACTATGAACATGTAATTGGGTTTGTCAGCAGGTGATTCCAGAGCTTATTATGCAGTCCATTAAAATGTCACAGTGCAGAATGATACTGTGGGCAGTGGTATGATTTGAAGAGATCTGATTTATTTTCTATCCTCACTTACCTGATTGGTAACTTGGAAAATATATTATAGATAATATAAACCTTGATATAAAGATTCCAGGATTAAAAAAAAGAAGGACATCTTTTACTGTAGATGTGCTTAATACACTCAAGTAATTTTTGTGAAAATAAATAATAAAGTTTATTGATGTTTTGGGTGTAAAAATATTAAAAGCAGACAATAATAAGAATTTCAAATGTGAAAATGAGGTTAAACACTTTCTTATTCCAACACTTTAATTTACATTTGCAAAAATTTGGCAGTTAAGTATTTTTATATTAGGCATTTTGGTCAAGTATTTAATAAGCACAAACATATGTAATGACACAGGTAAGACGTTACAAACGTCTCTTTTATTGTTTTTACATTTAGAAAAAAACCCATTACTGTACAGTAATATATAAGCAGTCTTTAGTTACTGGTGATAAATTGAAGTTTTAGACATTAAAAGTAAAGATGTGTAATTAACTGGGACTCAGGTTCAAAACCACTATTTTGCACCAGTAAAAAGAGGCACCAAGTTTACAAATCAGTTAATGTGGATTGAGGGGAGCACAATGGTGAGGTGGTCAGCACATCAGCCCCACAGCATGAAGGTCCTGGGTTTGAGTCCTCGGCTTGGTGAGGGCGCGGCCACAGTGCAAAGATATGCACATTAGGCTGGCTGCTCCAAATTGCCCCTAAGTGTAAGTATTAATTGTTGTGTTGCCTTCTAATGGTCTGAGGACCTGTTCAGGGTGTACCCCACCTTCACCCAGAGTTGGCTGAGATATGCTTCAGCCTTCCGGTTACCCTCGTAAAATTAAGTGGTTCAGAAAATGAATGAGTGAATGTGGATTTATGACTGTGCCATCATGTGTTCCTTACAATGGAACAGAATATTTTCAGGTTTGCATACCTTTGAACAACTGTAAGATCCCTGCAGATCTAATTACATATGATGCAAAGATTCAAGGTCAGCACTTCTATTATTGTGCACCTTTAACAATGAAGAACTGTCAACCAGTTGTGCCTGCAAACTCATCAATGGCTGAATTTCTTACACTTTGTACTTTTCATGCTGAATTAATCTTGAACCTGAACGGACTGTAGTATCAGGCAGGACATCTACCGGTTAAAAAACATCTAGAGCGAAGCATCTTCTAAAATCAAGATAGATAGCATTGATTACACTTGACTGCTAAGTTGAATTCACACGTTATAACCAAATAAAAATACTGATGCAGTGCTGAAGAAATCAAAGGCTGATAGAGCTACTTGTTCCACAATCTAGGATCTGAAGTTTATCACTCCTTTGTGGGGAAACAGGATGTAGATAATTGTGGTCCGCATTGCACTTCAGTTTTTTCTTGGAACTTGGAATCTGTAGATAGACAGCTGGGGAAAGCTTCAGATGGCTCCTTTTCAAGCAAGAAGTGTCACCACACTGAAAATGCAGATACAAGATACCAATAACTGTTTATTTATCATTCCAGCAACTTCTACATTTACTTTCAAGATTAAAAGTAAACTTCAGTAACCCTGAAAAAATCTACAATAATAATAATCCTATTATTAAAATCCCATATTATATCATAAAATAATACAGTGCAAAATTAGCATAGTGTGCATGACTATATAATATATAATATAGTGTGCCATGACCACAATCAAAACAGATAACATTTCAATGTGATTCCTTTTCAAAGAGCAGCTACATGCTGGGATCTCTGTGGAATCCTCACAGCCCATCAGTCATTCTGCTCAGAGAGTGCAGATGCAAAGCAGGGCCCTGCTCAGCAAATTTGAGTTATACTGTGCCAAAATCAGTCCTACATCAAACAAGCAACCATACAGGACAATTTGGAGCCTTTACTGGAGCAGCAGTGGCAATTTTAGCACAAATAGCCACTTAAAAACTTTCAGCCAACTTCAGCCAAGGGGATCTGCAAGTAAAAAACTTCAAAATATTTATGCCCATATGATACTAAAGATTTATTTTTTATTTTATAGGCAGACAAATAACACCAGATACACAAGAGCTGCAGTTTTTAACATGTGTGCAGTATCACTCCAATGAGCAACATCTGAGAACATTTATTACAGTTCTTGAAAAAACACTGTGATTAGATTTATCAGACAAACAATATGTTGAGGCAAAAATAATTTTCTCACAGTCCATTTGAGGCAATTTCAACTCAGGTTATTTTCAGTATTTAAAACAGCAGGGAGTATAATTTGGTCTCCCTTCTTTTTTTGCATAATCTCCTTAGAAGCATAAGGACAGCTGATAAATATGATTGTGCAGTCCTCAACATGTTGGCACAGCCCATCTGCAGAGGCATTAGAAATAAAAATTTTCTTCTTCTTTTTTCCCTTTAACTTCACACCATTCAGTTCATTTGGAAGACCACCAGAATGGTTCCTGAAGTTCTCCTCTGTTATGTGGTTGTCTTACTTCTGCAAAAGATACTTTCATCTTCTGGATGAGCTATTTTTCTTAGTAATCCAAAAGGGGTTTAAAGTGGCATTCATGAGTAACACATTTCTGAAGGGGAGGGAGGCGTCTGACACACACACACACACACACACACACACACACACACACACAAAGGATAATCCAATATCTGTCTATTACTAAATGGATCTGTGTTCATGCCATTCAAGTTAAATTATTTGAAAACTGTAGTGTACTCTATATAATATAGGACAGAAACCAATTTATCAAAGATAAGCATGTGTTCACTTGCAAGAGTTCTTTTAAGAGGTTCTCTGGGTATATTTTTGAGTACAGACAGTGCTTTGAAATATAATGCATTTGGCCTGCTTTCAAGCTGGATGTATGTACAAACAAGGCCAACTAGGGGTTTTTCATGTAGGTATATCCAGCCAAACTGCACCTGATGTATGGGTGATGCAATCTGTGGGAAGAAGTCTATGTCTATTCCTGTGCTTGATATCTTACTAGGCACTAAAACATTTTGAACATATAATGGTTCAACAAAATAATTTCAGACAGAACCTACTGCTATGTTTTTTTGCTAAACAGGAACATAAACCATATATCATTTGCTAAGCTGGGAAAACTGACACTTAATTTAACACTCAGAGATACTCAGGGAGCACAAGAAAGAACTGCCTTTGCTTCAAGGTCATTTATTCTATGATTTACTTCATCATATACATAAAGGAAGACAACTATCCAGCAGTTGTTGAGAAGGTCGTAGTAAATTATAGAAAATTACTTCTCTATAATTTTTGGGTGAAACTGTTTTGAACAATGCTCTTGTAGGCAATAGCAAAAAAGAAATTTCAGAAAGTGTAGCAAATTCAATTTTAATAAAATTTGCAACACCTTTAAATTTTTCAGAAAATTTGGTAATTTCAGTGTTTTTGTTTATTAGCCATATTTTTACCTCAAAATACTTGTCGAAATAACTTTTTTGGTTTTCACTGCCTACAATAGCATTGTTCAATACATTTTCACCAAAAAATTATAGAGAAGTAATTTTTTACTTCTTTTTATTAGGAGCCCGTTTAGACAAAAGTGGTGATGTATAAAGCTAAATTAAAAAAATATATATTCTGCCAGTACCACATACAAAATGTAGATGTATGATGAGGAATGACTGAGATCCTTATGCAAAGCTTGACCCGATGCATTCAGTGTTTCAGGGGGATTGGTGATGAATTCAGGAGGTTGAGGGATAAAGCAAACTGCATATGGAGTAAATCAGAGAGTAGCCTCCTGTAATCCTAGGCAACTGAGGAATGACTCAAATAACTCATTAAAAAATGCATGAAATGGTCCATTATAACCCAGATGGGAGAAACCTTTTTTTGCTGTTGTCATGGTTCTGCAAGCTCTAGAACACACAGAAAAGGAGAGGATTCAGCCCTTACTGAACCTATGACAGGATGATGGATTCAACAAATAGCTATACATTTTTTAAGGAGCTAGACTCAGCAACAGTATCTGACAATGTTTTAGCAATTAAGAAAATGTCTAAAGCCTCAACCACTGTGGGTATATTACAGCAATATATCATACTGTATTATGAGTGACATGTGAAGCCTGCAGAGCAGTGAGTGGAAGATCAGGTCATGAAAGAGGTCAGTCTGCAGGGAAGGTGGAATTGCTTCATATAATGGACAAATGTCACCTCTCCCTGGAGAACTGCAAAACGTGTACACACAAGCTGATGCGGATCAGATACAATATTCTACCAGGGGTTTTATTTCTGTCCAGTGAAAAATAATTTCAAGGTAGCTTATTTTAATAGGATTATGTTAATACAGCATATAACAAATTTTATGTCAGCCCTGACCAATATTTTCACTTTAAATTGTGAGATGATGTTAAAAACGTAGTAGTAGGAAAAATACAATTTGCTTTACTGTATACATATTCAGCAGCAGCAGTTGTAAGTGCATGACAACAGTTACACTATAACAGAGGCATTTGCTCTAATCTTTCTTGCCACTGCTTGTTCTCAAGCCTAGCAACAATATTGCAATGTTGAGTCCTCCCTCTGTGGGATAACAATTAAAAATCTATATTTATCCTTCAGGCACAAGCGACTAAGAAAGAAATGAGTCTGAATTTAGGCTTATATTCTGAAATCTGCTTGTTTGAGAGGGTACACTGAATAAATTTAAAGACAATTAATAGAGGATTATATATATTTAAAAAATGGACAATGATTTTATTGGGGGGAAAAAAAGAAAAAAATGTTCCTTTTCTGACAAATATGATCAAAGGAGCCTACTTTCAGTAACATACATAGGTAGCGCTGATTCAAATCCAATAGACAAATGAGCAACATCAATTTAAAGAGCTCACATGAGAAACACAAAAGTAAAAATTACTATTAAATGCAGAATATGGAAGTAAAAAGACTAAACAACCCAACTGAGTTTAATCTCCATCATATTCCAGTAATCTGAATTTCATCACAGCAGATCACCTCAGTGGAAATGTGAACTTTAGAAATACCTGGGACCGGTTTAAAACCTATCATTGAACTTGAACATGGTGCCCCAAAAGTCTCCATATATAAATGAATAAACACTTTTTATTAAAATGTCTTCTAAAACTTTTCATACTTAGTTTTTGTTTTTTCAGATACCAATTACACCACAGGCAGCTGAAGCTACAGTTAACTTGTCAGTGAATTTCCTAGACACATTTATAATAGTAAAATATCACCCGCTGAAACTATTTAAGCTCTTTGAATAGATTTAATGCACAGACTCAAGCTACAAATTTGACAAAATGACAATGATAACAAAAAAGATCAATTTTTATAGTATGGGAACCAATGGTGACATGGCATCCAGTCCCATACACAGTCGATGGTCTAGATTTTAAAAAAAAATCAGTATTACCAAACTGAATGGAGCCTATGCTCACACGCTCCAAGTTGTCATGGTAAGAATGACATACCCAAGTGCATCTCCGCTCATGTGTTAGGGTATTTTGCAGTTTAGTCAATCCAGCACAACACAGGTCCTTTTAGAGATACAGTATACATTATATTCTTAGTTATTTATCCATTTCTCATAGAACATTTTGATTCTTTATCCTTATTCACTAAAATGGGTCACCAAATTAAAGCCCTGACCGCCTTAGTATAATGTGTGAACCATAGTAATGATGAGAAAATTGTTAGTAATAAAATAAGATATTTATATTCAACATAAAGTGGTTAAATTAGCTCTTTTCTGCCTATCATTTAATAATTCAATAAAATTATTAATATTTATCATTACTAAATATTAATTTGTTTCAGCTTGATTGTTTCAGCTATATCACCCAGCCTTAAGTCAAACCAAAATGCTTAGGGTAGAGACGTGATCTGCAGGGTGTAAGGGTAAAGAAAATGTTATAGTCAGACATGTAGGAAGGCATAATTGATTTTATAGCACAACATGTGGGCTCTGTGGCTTGTAAAGATAAAGATAAAGAGATTTCTGTTTAGAAGCAATTATAAAAAAGTACACAAAAGTAATATTGCACTGTCCAGGAAGATTGTCTGAATGATGGTTATTCAGTCAGTGTATGTGACAGTGGTGGTGGTGGGTTTAACAGCTTGTGGGTAAAAGCTGTTTTTGAGTCTGTTAGTTTTTGTTTTTAATATCCTGTACCTTTTTCTGGAGGGGAGAGGGGAGAAAAGGGGGTGTGCAGGGTGTGTGGGGTCCCTGATTATTCCACTGGCTCTCCTCCAAAGTCTGGAAGTGTAAATGGCCCTTGGGTGGGGGTTGATGGTAGTGTAGTTCCAATTACCAGCTTTGCTGTCTTCGCCACCCACTGCAGGGCCATCCTGTCCTCTGCAGTACAGTTGTAGAACCACACTGTACAGCAGTAGGTCAGGAGGCTCTTGATGGCGAAGCGGTAAAAGTTTGTCAGTATGGGTCGGGGTAGGCGGGCTTGTTGGAGCATTCTGAGGAAGAAACATCATTTGTTGTGCCTTCCCCACCTGGTGAGAGATGTTTGTGGTCCAGGTGAAGTCAGCAGAGATGTGGACTCCAAGAAACTTGAAGCACTCCACCCTCTCTACCTCCTGTCCATCAATTTAGAGGGCAGAATGCTCAGTTTGTTTAGATCTCCTGAAGTCCATTATCATCTCCTTTGGCTTTTTTGATGCCTCTTCGCATTTTTTGTGAAAACATGTAGCATCAGACATATCAGTACACATTAATGTGCATAGCTATAGTATACAACAGATTAATTATTTACTGTTAACAAATGTCTCTAAGCAATGCAGTGTAGCCAAATTAAATGCTTTTCACTGGAAAGAAATAACCTAATCAAACCCTAACTTAACAAAGGCAGAGATACTAACAAACCTATTAATAGTAGCCTACCTACTATTACAGATGCTGAATAAACATATACTAAGTGCACAATGCTAGCTGTACTCTCTGCTAGACTGCATGCAATCCTGGCACCCTTGACTTTCCCAGCCCCATTGTTAACATGAACATCTAAATGGAAGAAGAGGAATACAACATATCCACACAAAAACCCATATAATTAAATGTTTTGTTAAAATTTTAAAAAAGGAAAAGAAAGAAAACAGTCAACACTACTGTGAAATGAACAACAAGACCTATGATCTTTTAAGTGATCCCTTTCTTTTGTTTTAAGATTATTAGACACCACATTTAGCTATCCTGGGCATTTGCATTCAGATTTCTGTTTACAGACAAGGAAGAGCAGTGGGTTCAGAGCACAAAATACCTGCTCCTAATAATAGCTCTCCCTGAGTTCGCCTGTGAATACCAATGAGGCTGTTCTGAATGAAAAGAAGCTCTGCTGATCAGGGTGAAACAGGAAGATGCCAGCTCTTTCCCTACAGGTTCTAATGAGCCTTGGTTGTGCTTGGACATGGCTCCTGTCAAGTGTAATGCAGTGTGTTCAGTGTAGGGATGGGAATTTCAGCTAAAATTACTAGTAGATTTTTTTTTTTTCAAGCTTCAAACTGCCACCGACATACACATAAATATATGTGGCACAAAATACTGTAACATTAACACTAGGGGTGCCGGAAAAATTTGACTCAAGTCTGCGCTGTCTTCACTGAAGGTAAATGCTTGGGTGCACTTCGGATTTTACAATTTTCTGGGTAAGAAGAAGCTTGACATGACATATGCGGTGTGCAAAATCTGCAAAATAAAAGTCAAGTATTTCGGGAACACAATTCACCGAGCCTACATCTTACGCCATCACCTGGAGCAAAAAGAAACGGAGCAGCAGGCACGTCCAACTCCTGACCAACTCCCAACCAACTCTGAATGAGCAAAGCGGATAAGTAAATCTACAAAACCAGTTGTCTAGTAATATAAGTTCTTATCTATATCTCTTATAGAAGAGTCGTTCCTAGCTTATAGAAGAATGTAGTTACTCATGAAATTGGCACCCTTTGTTTGTAATGGTTATGAATCAAAAATCGGTTTGAATCGAGAATCGATTCTGAATCGAATCGTCACCCCAAAAATCGAAACCGAATTGAATCGTGAGTTATTGTTAGATTCACATCCCTAATAAACACTGAGCCTTCATCATTGTGCATGAATGCACATGTGAGGCACAATGAACAGTGCAGCACAAGCAGAACATTAACATGCTTCATAATGGCATCTTTTAACACTCATTAAAATTTTTATTATATGCTATACAAAAACATTAGAAAGGCAAAATAAATCACGATTTTTACATATGTTAAGCACAGTGGCAGATAAGCTCTGTGCGGTCAAGCAGAGTATAAGTGTGCGTCTATTAAAATTCTGTCAAAGTTTTAGTATTCTGCACAGAAACATAAGAAAACAAAACTAAAACAAGATTTTTATGGCTTTATTTTTCAGTTTTTAAAGCTTGATATGATCACGCTGCCTGTTTCATCACAGTGCTCACATATGAGTCACGATGGCCTCTCATGAAACACCTTCAAAGGTTAAGAAAGTGCTTTTTATCTTTAAGAACCTAAGGTTCACATTGTCTAGCTTCCTTTGTATTTCGGGGGCCAGAGTTTTTGGAATTTATATGATTTCAGAATCAGTGGCTGTGACAAAATATGGGTGTTTGTCTGCCATTTCAGTGCAAGTACTTAGGATATTAAGCAATTATTGAAAGAGGCAAAGTATGACATCGAGATGAGAAAATCTCAGAAATGAGAAAATCTCTATGTGTATTAGCCCTCAGATAGTGAACCAATCAGATTCTGACATTCCCATGTAGTATATAGTAAAGCAATGTAATTCCCTGTACACCAGAGAAAAGGCTTACCAGGACATTGTTCTCGACTCTTGTCTCTCATTCTCTCTCCTTTTCTCTGTGTTGCTAAAGAGTGGTGTTTTCCTGATGCATGCCCCCAAACACAAACATACTATGGCCTATTCCTCCTCCAGACTTGTTTGCTTTATCAGAATCAGGCTCACTTTGTGAGCGCTCTGTTTTAGGAAACCTTGACTTGGGTAGCTCAGCCTGTTGCATAGACTTGGTACGTCGCAACTGTGTGTGCTTTGGGAAAAAGTCTGGCTTTGCTGTGAAGCCAAAGGAGTTATTACGCAGCAACCTGCGCATGGATGACTTCTTCTGGGATTGGACCAGGTGACCAAACTGCAGTGAGGAAAGGTGCATGGCATAACCCTCACTGAGGAACTGCACAGAACAGTAGAGACAAAGGGTACATTGAGTAGGAGGAAGAAAAATAGATAAATGGAACAGGGTACATGCAATAGTAGTAAATCATTCAACACGATGTTCAAATACATTAGATCACATATTTAAATATATTACCAGCAGTACATATATTATTTATGACAGTTACTACACCTTTTTTAATGATATTCAGTGAGCTGAGTGATTAATGAGATCTAATCAATTAAATCTAAAAAAAAAAATGTCATACATTTTTATACACAACAAACAAAAAGAATCATAATTACCTGACATTGGTTTTGGTATTTCTTGGATGGTCTGCCTACAATATATATCTGATTGGGACCGAGACCCAGCATGCTGTAAACGGAGATGTCCTTGATGGAGCCATAGGCCAAACTGATATTTACATGACACTAGCAACAATAAAAAAAAATGGACATCATGATTAAACAGAATGGGGAATTTATGTGATCTCAGTGACGGCATGGCGTGGTTGTTAGGCATGTATCAGATATGTTGGTTAAAGTATTTCGGAAACTACTGATCACCTGAAATTTTTCAGGTGAACCTGTGTGCAGTGTAGTCTCAGATTTCTGTTATTCTTTCAGTTTTTTTATTGCTGTAGCCCCACTGCCACAAGGTTTGACATGCTGTGCTATCTGTGATATTATTTTAGTTACTATAACCTCCCTGTTAAACTCAAACCAGTCTGGCCATTCTGCTCTGACCTCTCTTATCAGTCCTTTCTCCTGCACAGACACAATACACAGGATGTTCTTTGGTTTTTAACCATGCAGTGTAAACACTTCAAAAGGTAATGTATTAAAATCCCAAGAGATCAGTAGTTTCTAAAGTACTCAAACCAGTTTTCATGACACCAGTAATGCCTTGGTCAAAGTAACTCCATTTATATTTTTCCCATTTTAGTGCCTAATGTAAACAATAACTGAAGTTGGGGTTTTTTTTGTTAGTTTTTTTTTTTATGCATTTTGTTGCTGCTACATGATTTGTTGGCTGGATAATTGACTGAAAGTTCTGGTGCAGATGATGTTTCTAAAAAAGTCATATAAAATGAGCATATTTGTGTAGGTGGGTAACAAAATAAAAGGACAGGACAGACAAGTAATGGGCTGTGCCTTTGGCCACAATGCATTCTATGCCACTAAGAAAACAATTTAAAATCAAATAAATCATACATATCCATAACAAAACCTGATAATGCAATAGTCACATAATAGAAAAGGACATTACCCTTAAACTATGAACAAATAATACCAAAATCCACAGCATCGTAGCCATTACAATAGAGCCGAATGCATCACAAGTCAAGCAAATGCCTTCTTAATGTCAAAAGTATACCCAGTGTTTTAATAGATATTTATTCATTTATTCATTTGACAAACTATCTCAGCCAACAGTGGGCGAAGACAGGGTACACCCTAAACAGCTCGCCAGTTCATCACAGGGCCAACACACACAACCATTCACACTTACACTCACACCTATGGGCAATTTGGAACAAGTAGACTAATGTGCATGTCTTTGGACTATGGGAGGAAACTGAAGTACCCAAAGGAAACCCACGCAAGCATGGGAAGAACATGCAAACTCTACACAGAAACAGACAAGCCCAGGACTCGAACCCAGGACCTTGCTGTGAGGTGGACATGCTACCCACTATGCCACTGTGCTGCCCTTGACTTGAAATAGTTATTGGTAATTAATAGCAAATTATGACCATTCCCAAAATACCTTTTCAAAATGGCATAAATCAAAATTATGACACATAGAACATCAAATATACACAGATTACATATTTTTATTGGCTACTCAGTATGATACTCTACAATTTTACCCTAATTTAAAAAACCTCCTGGTGAGTTCCTGGGGACCAATGTACAGACCAACAAAGATTTCTGTTCTATAGAAAAAAAATAGCCATTTTTGCACCCTAAAAGGTGCACTCTACCTCCTGAATGAGATTCCTAAGAAAGATGGTTTTCTGGCGCAGTGGGTCATGCACCAACCCCTCAGAGAAAAAGATCATCCCCTGTGGGAAGTTGTGCTGAGAAAGCCATGACACCACTCTTTGTTTCTGCATGTCTGGTCGCCCAGTGATGTAGATGATCAGATATCCCAGGTCTTGCCAGTATCTAAATACAACATAATTATAACAAAAGACATCAACATTCATTCTCATGGTGCTCATTACATCCACCCATCTAACCATTCATCCATTTGCTGAACCGCTTAATCCTACAAGGGTAGTAGGAGCATATCTCAGCCAACTCTGGGAGAAGAAAGGGTACACCCTGAACAGCTTGCCAGACTATCGCAGGGCAACACTCACATGTAGATGCAATTTGGAACAGCCAAATAACCTAATATGCATGTATTTGGACTGTGGGAAGAAACCAGAGAACAAGGAGGAAACCCAAAAAAGCACAAGGAGAACATACCAACTCCACATGGAAACACCCATGATGAGCATGGAACTCGAACCCATGACCTTCTTGCTGTGAGGTGGACGTGCCTCATTTCATTAAGATTTTTTTAATGTATATATAGTTATATATAGTAAGAATAATATATATATAAACACATATACATTGCTCTTCTACCTAGTTCCCACATAATCTGCTTACCTGACCACATCCACAGCACCTGCCCGCATTTTAGGGTCACTGCCCATGATGGAGACACTAGCAGCAAAAGATCCATCAATGCTAAATACTACACATGCCATCCCCTGTGGCAACACTGTCAGGAAAGCTTCTGCACTCGTCTGGTCTCCTCTGTGGGGTAAGGTAAAGTGGAAAAAAAGAAAAGGTGAGAGACTAAATGCCCCAAAAATTTGTTTACCACATACTGCACAGTTATTTTGCAGCTACTATTAAATAAGTAATTTAGAAATTCTCTTATTCAAACCAAAGCCTGTACCATCAGCTTTAAGGAATGTATATACGATATACTAGGATTCAAATGTGAATAAAAGAGCAACTTAACCAAACCATACAAACTGAAGTTATAAATCGTTTTCAGGATACTTGGGGAAATAGACACTTGGCTCTGACATACCTAACTTCCATTTTAATAGGATAGACCCCTACAGGTAATTTTTTGCTTTCAGGGATAGTGTAGGACACTCTGCCACTGCTGTTGGTGATTTTGGTGTCAAAATGCACCCAAAATCCTGAATGTGGTTCAGTCATCAAATACACATCCACCTGAGGGGGACAAAAACAGAGATATTAAACTAAAGAAGTCTTTACACAACTCACAGAAGTGTTTTCAAGAGTCTGACCAAATAAACATTGCTCTCATACCTTTTCTCCTGTCAGAGTCACCATGTCCAGAGGGCCATACATAAATCGACCAACCAGAGTCTGCGGCCCTTTCTCAGTCGCAATAACATCATTCACTCTGTGGTTGGCAGTAAGGTTCTGATCATATAAAAACATTGTATATGCTATTTTTATCTATGTAATTACCTTGTTACAGTACTGAGGATCAACAAGATAACATTAGACTGATACTAAACATGCAAGACCAAAAGTGGGTGTCTTGTCTCCAAAGTCCTCCATAGTCCAAATTAATAGTCTTCTTCTCAAATCTCATTTGCACTGAGCATGAATCACTGTGTGTTTTCAGACCATTAATCCCACATCACACATTCTTCCAGTCTTTGCTGAGGCAGGCAGACAGTTTTATTAAAGCAACCAGAACACTGACACATGCAGATTCTGACAGATATTGCTTATATAATATATAAGCTTATACTCTATATGCATTGCAATACCTTTTAATCATTGACAACATTAATACACTGCCTGGTCAAAAAAAAAAAAATCACACTCTAATATTTTCTTGGACCACCTTTACAATTGATTACACCGTGTAATCTCTGTGGCATTGTTTCAACAAACATAAGAAACATCGCAACATTTATTTCCATCCAGAGTTGGGTTCATTTTTTTTTATCAACATCTGGAATTAATGACAGGAAAATTTTAAACAGTCCATGAAGTCTTCTCCAGCACATCCCAAACATTTTTAATGGGGTTGGGATCAGGACTCTGTGGTGCCAGTTCATGTGTGAAAATGATTCCTCATGCTCCCTGAACCACTCTTTCACTGTTTGAGCCCAATTTAATATCTGTGCCATCAGGAAAGAAAAAGTCTATTGATGGGATAACCTGCTAATTCAGTATCTGAGCTGGCTGATGTTATTGCCACATGATTTTACTGAGCCTCAACCTGACCAACTGAAGTAACAATGCCAAGGTGATTACAAGCTGTAATTAAGGCTAAAGGTGGTTATAAAAAAAATAATAATAAAAAAATAATAATAATAATAATAATTACAGTGCAATAGGGTTTTTTCTTGGTTGGGTTTTATTTATGTATTTATTAATTTATTTGTTTGTTTGTTTGTTTATTATTTATTTATTGGGGGGGGTGTACTTTTAGCAGTTTGTCTTACAGTAGCCCCTCTGGGGATCAGATCACACGGCTTCCCTGCAATATGATAAAATTATTACATATATGACGAATTTATTTTGTGATCACAAAGTGTCAAAGTTAGAAGCGTTAAGTCACTGGACCAAGTCTCTTGTTTGGGTTGGAATGCAGATACAGATATTTCCACTTAAGTAAGCTTGAAAGAAATGGAACAAAGCATGAATGGCGGGGGGGGGGGGGGGGGGGGATG
>JAQMYF010000013.1:16266946-16297693 GCA_030014195.1 Neosilurus mollespiculum | reverse complement strand
CCCCCCCCCCCCCCCCCCCCCCCCCCCCCCCCCCCCCCCCCCCCCCCCCCCCCCCCCCCCAAGGCCAAACTAACAGAAACAGAAGTTAACAAATATGTGTCCCAAATCTAGGCTATCTCTTTTCATACTAGCTTATAGAAGATGGCAGCTCTGGGGAATGTGACTCAGTAGAAAAACAGAGAGAAAGTGCCAAAAGTTCAAATACTTTGGTTGTCCTGAGGGAGAACAAAGGAGACAGGAAGACAAAGAGGGTGAACTGTAATTATATTTAAAATGCAGGTCTAGCAGAGATAGCTACTTGTTCCATAGCTGGCTAGATGGAAACAGGAAATTACCTGCACATTTTTTTGAGTCATTCATGCTTTTGGAAACTGTCCATGTAGCATACTGTGTTTTGACAGTTTCTGTTTTTATCAGTACATTACACAGCAGGAAGACAGGGTGTATGTCTGTGTTCCAGGGTGTGTGAGAAAAAAGAGGACAGAACAGGTACTATCCTGCACATAAGAAGTCATGTTGAAACTGATTTGCCAACAGAGTGTTTTATCCAAGCAATAATATATGATGATTATTCAACCTCACCGATGAAGGTAGTGTAGCCATGTCCTAGCGGGTAGTGCTGGTATCGTGGAACAGGGACTGGAGGAAGCTGGTGAAAGCAAGAATGCAGGAGGGGTTCCAGTCTGGAGGCTGACGGGTCGGAGAGGTAAAACAGGTTGAAGATCTGAGAGCAGGCAGGCTGCAGCTGATTCACTGGCACAAAGAAGTGTGAAAATATTCCCAGGTGAGAAAGTGAGTCAGAGTATAGACACATAGTATGAGTATAGTATGTTTTTTTTTTTTTTTTAATAATCTTTGTGCTAAAGATAAGAAGAGGTAGAAACTGAGTGATTGAAGGCTACCAGCTGTAATGTGGTGACAATGCAGCACTTTACTCTGCTGGATATCAAAATAATTAGACTATCTGTCAAGTCTATACTAACAGTGCAGGCAGCGGACAATGTGCAGAGGAAAAATAGTGCACTGTGCAAGTTGTGTTTGCTTGTGTGTGCATGTGGTACTTTAGTGTGAGACTGACCTTGGACTGAAGGAAGTACAGTGCGTCTCATGGCTAATACTAACCCAAGTGGACAGCCTAGCAGGAAACATTCAGATACCTCAAAATCAAAATGGCCCAGTTTCCACCTCAGATTGTTTCCTCCTGAGCTTAGGTCTCTTTTATCTTGGACCTGACTATAGATGCACACACACACACACACACACACACACACACACACAAACACACACACACACACACACTATTAATGTGTGTATAAATGAGTCATGATTCTACAAATCTAAGTTCTAAGGCAGGTAAGACTGATGATCAAAATAAACATTATATAATGAATGTACTAGTTAACTGCACAGCTAAATATGTCTACAATATATACAAATTATAATATTTTAAACGGGCGGCACTATATCATACTGGTTAGCACGTCTGCCTCTCAGCAAGAAGACCCTGGGTTTGAGTCCTGGCTTTGGGCGTTCTGTGTGGAGTTTGTATGTTTCCCCGTGCTTGCATGGGTTTTCTCCGGGTACTCCGGTTTCCTCTCACAGTCCAAAGACATGCATATTCGGCTAACTGGCTGTTCCAAATTGCCCCTAGGTGTGAATGGTTGTGTGTTTTTGCACTGCAATAGTCTGGCGAGCTGTTCTAGGTGTACCCCGCCTTTGCCCAGTGTTATAGGATAGGTGCCAGCCTCCCTGCAACCCTAGTAGGACAAAGCAGTTCAGAAATGGGTGAGTGAGCGAGTGAATGAATGGGTGAAAATACCTTACATTATGGAGTACTAAATAAATAATTGTTTAACTGCTCATTTATTCAGCACTTTGGATATAGCGTAAGGGTAAGCACTGGCAAATTTTGAGAAATGGCACATAAAGATTCAGGCTACATGTTAAAATAAACTTAAGTTGTGTCAATCAATTTAGTATTTCATTATCCAATCATGCTAATTGGACAAGTGACCAATTCACTTTAAAAGTCATCTGCAAAAAGAATTTATATCTTTCATGCTAATTAATAATGGGGTGGCACGGTGGCATAGTGGTTAGCATGTTTGCCTTACAGCAAGAAGGTCCTGGGTTCGAGTCCCAGACTTGGTGAGGGTGGTTATGTATGGAGTTTGCATGTTCTCCATGTGCTTACGTCAGTTTCTTTCAGGAACTCCAGTGTCCTCCAACAATCCAAGGACATGCACATTAGACTGATCGGCTGTCCCAAATTACCCCTAGGTGTAAATGTGAATGGTTGTGTGTGTGTGTTGACCCTGTGATGGACTGGCAAGCTGTTCAGGGTGTCTCTATGTCTCTAATTGTCACTTTTATTTTCATTCTGTCTTGTTGTACTGTTTCCCACACATAGTTGATATTTTGGCCCTATAACCAGGTACATTATAGTGACTAGCACTAATATGTTTACACTAATATAGTAATATGACTAATATAAAGTAAATTGTCTATAGTAAATTTGGCCCATTAAAACACACACACACACACACACACACACACACACACACACACACACACACAACACACATTATTTTTTTTTAATTAATCTATTCTGATAAATCAACAACATACCAATAAATAAAAAGAGATGGAGCAATGTTTAAATATTAATTACCCCATGTGTCAAGTAGAATAGGAGAAAAGTAGGCTACTGCAGCATTAGTCATCAGGTTAAAGAAAATTCTCAGTAAAGCTCTAGTTACTCAGAGAAGCTCCTAATATTCACTTATTTTTCAAGGGTAGAATGAAGTACCTGACCATTTAACACGGTAAGTATGTTTTTACTGTCATTCCAGGATATGATGTACATGAAAAAGAACAAAATGAGGAACTCAAGCCATGGTTTAAGTAATAACAATAATAAAATTAACAAAAAAGCACACAGAAAAACACCATTAAAAAAGTAAATAAACATGAATATAAGAATAAAGTGAGCAAAGTATGAAGATAGAATAAAACTGTAAAATACTAGAAGATAAACAAAGACGGCATTCTGCAGGAATAAAGCAATGTTCCTAATGAAATGGCAATATATAAATACCTACTAAACTTTTGGGTTTAAAAAAAAAAAAATTTGCCACTGACAAAAATAAATTCAAATAAAATAAAATAAAATAAAATGACTGCCTTTAGCTTTGATCTCAGAATGTATGCGTGGCATTTTGATAAACTTGTGCAGTGTCACCACTTTTATTTAAGTCTAGACTTGTATTAATTGTTCACTGAGATCTTGTGTTGAGAAGGGGACTGTGGAAGCAGTGCATAAAGTATTTTCCATTACATCAAAAAATATGTTCTCTGGGGTTATGGTGGACTTGATAGTGGCAATTTATGCATATACATTAATCCTCATTCTCCCTGGTCCAATCTTTCAATGTATGAGCTAAAAAAATATATATATATATATATATATATATATATTGTATGTGGGAAAAAAAGTAGTACTACATTCAAATAAATAAATCTCCTGATGAGTGGAAAACCATGAAACAGGCTTGTCGGGATGGAATTGTAGTACTATTATTTTTCCCAGATACAATATATTTAGCTCTACTTCGACGTATCGAGCACTGTTCTACGGAAAATCGACTCAATATACATTTTATATATGTATATATATATATATATATATATATATATATAGTAGATATATAGACAGATATAGCTCTGCCCCATGGAAGGCAGCCCCACCTGTCCATGATCTTGGCTAGTTAGTTAATTAGTAAGTTGGTATGATTTTATAGCTTTCAAAGCGTATTTTTTAATTTCTTAATTTTTATTTTCATGTAAGCCATATCTGAAAGTGAATAGCAACAAGCAACAAGGCAGCGCATAGTTCCGCCACCCAACAGCCCAATCCAACATGGTGTCAGTAGGATGTTGCCAATCCTACTTGCCATTTAATGTTCCTCATCTCCCCCTTTTTCCAGAGAAATGTAGGAAGAAAATGTTTGCCTACTATCAAGACTAGAGGCTGTTCCTCGCATGTTTTTAGACTGTAGAAACTAAAGCACCCTGAAACTCAAACCTGAGGAGAAAATGTAAGCTCAACACAATAAGGCCCCAGCTGGCTATGAAATTCTTTACATACAGCTCTGCACATGCAAGCACCATTCATACAAGGCAATGTGCATAAACAGCATTTATTTTTAATTCACCCAGGTTTCCTTTGATGACAAATAAGATTACTTCAGACTTGCTGTAATTCAGTTGTAGGACATTTTTAAACATTTGAACTTTAATGTCATCCAGGCAATCATAAAGCTACTTAAAGTGACTTAAATCATTTATTTATTTATTCATTTGCTAAACCGCTTAATACTAATAGGGTCACAGGGAGGCTGGAGCCTATCTCAGCCAACTCTGTGCAAAGGCAGGGTACACCCTGAACAGCTCACTAGTCTATCACAGTCCATGCTGTCCATGTCTTGTGTTAATATGCCTATACTGAAGAAAACACTTTTCAAACAGCACAAGACAAAACTTCCAGCATCATGCCTTGGCCAGGGCAGATTTATATGCTTCATTTGTCAATTCTCTTTTTGGGGGTCATGTTTTCTTTCCGTTTACTCCATCAGTAGTCCATCATAAGTCCATCAATATCTGTACAGTCTCTCTTCTGCCTGAAGAATAATTTATATAAATTTGTATAAATAAATAGTGTTTTTAGACTTTGGTATTTGTTTTAGAAAGGCAAATTCCAAGGTAATTTCATAATTGTTTACCAAATTAATTTAAAAAAAATATGCCATAAATAATTCAGTGTGCTAATCTAAAAAACAAAAATGTTTTGTGTAATATTTGTGATTTGTTTATTTGCTACATAGAAAAAATGCTTGGTGAACATCCTCTAAATGTGATGATTCTACAGTTTTTGCCATGGGTTGTGTCTATAAATGGGAGGTGTTCAGTCACCTCTCCCTTGGGTTAAGCATGCAAAAAGGCCACTGAGAGTGTGATACGTTTCAGGTGCATTGTCAAATCATACTGGAAAGTTTGAATATGTTAATGGTAAATTTCAATTTGGATTCCATCAAAGAAGATATTTTTCTCTATTATAGCCAATGGGGTATTTAAAACATTCAAAACTAGAGGAGGCAGCAGGAGCCAGACCAGGTGTATTTATTCTGATAAATAGCTTTGTGAGCTACTTTGTGAGACCGTGATCATGATCTAGACCTGCTCCAAAATGTCATGGGTTCTGGCAAGGCCCATACCCCAATCCTCCATCAAGTTTGTTCAAAACCGTTTCAGTTGGTTTTGCATAATCCTACTAACAGACAAACAAACAGACGATGGCGAATACATAACCTCCCCTGCCAAGCTGCAGAGGTAAAAATACCTGCTCTGAAAGTGATATTGGATGTTGGAAGAGTCAACGGAACAAGAAATGTCAGTGTTGCTCTTGCTGAGGTGTGTACTAGAACTGAGACTACGGTCATCTTCTTCCACAAGTCCAGGGTCCTGTGTAATATGAATGTATAGGACACAGAAGGTCAAAAGATTGGAATAGTCACTATTCCAAAGAAATGCAAAATATTCCTGCTGTACGTATATAGCGTAAGGTATTGGAAAGCAATGAAGTACATATAGTGGCTAATAGATCCTGAAATATTAGGAGACGATGCCAACAGTATGAAAATTCTTCTAAGAGATTAGAATGAACAAAAAGGGAACCTATTCTCAAACTGAAGATACACCAAACTGAAGTTAGATGAGAGGAAAGTGAGTGGAGTGGTTTTAGCTTCAAGTACTGACCCTTAGGCTCTCCATACTGTTGCGTCTCCCTCTGTGACAAGGAATGTCATTTTGTGGGCTGTTACTGAAACAGAGTGCATCAAAACACAGCACACCACCCACACAGTCACCCAACAGACACACCTGCAAAACAGTGAACACAAGCACACAAAGTCAGAACCTTTTGAAGCATACAGTTTCTATCAGGATTCTACGATATGATTCTCAATGACTTTAAGAAAGTTCTTACTTACAGCAACAAAACAATTGTTAAGGCTTCTTAATTAGTTGCTAAGTGTTCAATGATATGCTCACATGCCCACTTAAACCACAAGGAAAACATGCATCTCTTGGGATCTGTTGATCTGTGTTTTAAAAAAATTACAAACTCACTCACAACTCTAAATTTAGCCTATCTATACAGAAATATATGTAAGCCCAAACAAATCAATAACTCCAGACCGTATAATAGATGCACATAGTTTTTCAAGATCAGGGGGATCAGGGGCTGTGTTACTCATGCTGACTCCCAAAGTCCTGCTGAACACACAAGCTGACTCACAAACTGACAAGAGTGTATTATTGGATTTATCATGCCAAATTAGGAGGCAGGAGGAGTAGAGAGACACCTCTGCTGTTGTTAGGAATGACTCATCAGGGATGACTCATGCCCTAGGTATGATACCCTTTACTGCTCTGGTACAAGTTGATCTTTAAAGGTAAAATACACCCATTGTTTTGACTGAAAATGCACAATTTTAGAGCAACAGTCGATCAACTTGACAGCTGAGGACTTAGACACTGGAACCAGGCTTGCAAAAATCATTTAAAGCCTTTAAAGATCTTAGACCTGCATGAGAGGTAGTGTAAAAAGGAAAAACATAAAATAAAAAAGTAATACTTTACAATACTGACTTTATTATGACATTGCAAAAGCACAGCCAAAAAACATAAATCTGATCATTAGCATATCATATGTAACAAACACATATATTGATTTATTTTTCATTTCATTTTCTGACCGAATTTATTTTTTATTACAGTCATGGAAGATGCTGAAGTCCATCCCAGTCGACTCTTGGTGAAAGAAGAGGACGCCCTGAACAGCTTGCCAGACCAACACACACACACACATACCCACACACACACACACACACACACACACACACACACCATTCACACTCACATTCACACCTGGGGCAATCGAGAACACCCAGTTAGGCTAATGTGAATGTCATTGGACTGTGGGAGGAAACCCACACTAGCATGTGGAGAACATGCAAACGACACAGTCGCTGGGCACAGGGCTTGAAACCAGGATCTTTTTTGCTGTCTTTAGACTTTATTTATTATTATTATTTTTTAAATAACCCAAAATAAGTCAGGTAACCAACAGCTAATTAATCTTTAATATGTCAAGGATAAGTCAGTGCCACTGATGAATAAAATGAAATCAGTGCTGACCCATGTTTTGCTCATTCAAAGTATGTGGACGAAATGTTTTTCATGGATTCAAGAAACATTATTCAAGAGTTTCGTTTGCATTTAAGTAAACTTACTTAAATATTAAAGAAATATTTTATCTGTTTAGTCTGTCATCAGTAATTTACATGACAGAGTAAACAGATAAAATATTTCTTAAAGGTGTAGACATCTAAGTTAGTGCAAAAAAGGGAAAACTAATGTCAGATCAGTAATTTATTAACTTCTAAAACATCCTGATTGCTTCGAAAGCTGTTAGGTAATTTCCAACAGACCAACCTGTCCAGTGAAGCCTTGTCCATCAGGAGATTGTAAGAAACTGTGGTAGACCTTATTGGCTCGTGAGATGATGCTTGCTACAGAGTCCTGGTAGTGTGGTGATGCAGTAGCGAGAAGGGGGAGTGCTGCTAGTGGAAGGTGTTCACTGCTCAGTAAACAGCTCTTATCATAACTATAGGGGTTCAGACTGCAATGGACACAAAGAAAAAGTCATGTTAAAACAGAAACACTACAAAGCAAATTGGTTTGAATGCAACCCCGAGATATAGTGCCATCCTTGAACTGGCACAGCCTAAATTTGTTTTGTCTCTTATCCAGGCCTAATCAGGAGAGGAAGTAAACAAAGCACTTCATCAGCAGCAAAATTATCTGTAGTCTATCTGTCATCTCTCCTGGATGGAAAGTGAAAATGCATCTCCCCCTCAAATCATTTTTTGCACTCTTACAATTAAACTTTAAGCTAAATATTAGCTTATAACTAGAGATGTTATAGAACTAGAGACAGAACTAGAGAAATGGTAAATTGGGACATGGATAGGTTATGATCTGAATTGATAACTATGGTTATAACCCCTCTGATCCCCTTTCATTTTCATGCTTCAAAACTCATCATATCTTTGCAGTTTTTTATGCATTAGCAGTAGACTTTGTAAAAATTATTTACAGAAATCTACAACTCCAAGTAAAAAAAGGCTGTGATGTATGAAAAGTCCAAATAAAAAGAAGAAGGCAGTGATTTTAAACTTCAAACTTTACTTAGAACTATAACATATTCCAAAAATAAGTTGTGACAGTGCAATTTATGGCTAGTAATATGGTACAACAATTAAATACTAATGTGTTTGACACAGGTGTCAATATGATGTCAATAGGTGATTCTAATCATTAGCTCATACAAATCAGTATCCAGGAAAGGCCTAGTATTTGAGGAGCAAATAATCTCCAGTTTGATTATTAAAAAATCTGTAGGGATTTTGGTGTGTAAAGATTAAGGCTGCAAGTCTAGGCTGAACACCTGTAATCTCTGATCTCTCAGACAGCACTGCATCAAGAACAGTCATTCCTCTATAGCTGATATAACCACATGGAATAGGGATTACGGACAACTTTGGGAAACCTTTGTCAAGCACTACAATATGGAATTACATACACACATGCCTGTTAAAACGTTTATTGCATAAAAGAAAGCCTTATGTTAACTGTCTCCAGTACTTCTCTGGGCTTCAAGGCATGTGATAGACCATCACACAGTAGAAGCATGTATTCGGTCAGATAAAGCAGTATTCAATCTTCCAATCTGACAAAAAGGACCAACCAGACCATTAACAAGTAACTGTTGACTGTTGTGTCATTGTTCTTGGCAAAGGTGACATAAACGTTTTTGGTGGCGGCATTAATTTAGAAAATTAATTTTCTAGGGACGCCCATGCATTTCTAGGGACGTCCATGCATTTCAACAAGACATGGCTGTGGAAGAAGACAGTGTGGGTGCTGGAACAGCCTCCCTGCAGTCCTGACCTGTCCTCAGCAGAAGATGTGTGGTGAAATGTAAAGCAAAAATGCACTCGGAGAGAGCAAACCTCTGCCAAGCGATAAAAACATTTGTACACAGTAACTTCTGCAGTGCCTGATGTATATATGGCCTAAGTAACCTTTTGGCAGTGGTAAAAATGGGATTTTTCATGTTAAATTTAAATCACCTTTACTATCTAAAGCTGCTTTGTGACAATGTCAGATAAAACTGAATTGAATTTAATTGAATTACCGACTCATCATAAAAAAAATTTTGAATTATCTATCAAAAACTGTAGACAGGAAGTTGCTAAAAGAGAGAGAAACAAAACAAAAAACCAACCCATCCTAATGAAAGCAAAAGTGCAGCTGTATTATTTTGAGTGCAGTACAGATATTATTTACAACTGACCATCATTTGTTCATCTTTATAAATTCCATGCTCTATTCATTCTGATTAATCTTATCTGACCAAATAATTTTGAAGATTTTATAATATTACAAAATTTTTAAAGGCTATAATCAGATTAAATATAATACACCTGTTATCTCATTTTTTGAAAAGTAAAAACATTAAACACGGGCTGATTCTCTAAATCAATATTTTCTTCTCTCTTGATGTATTACTTGCATTATTGTCTTTGTGTGAAGTGTTTTATCATTCTCTCCTTCATTCTTCATATCCTTCATTTTCATTTCTCTTCCAAAGACAGATGGGGTTCAGCTGAGTCCCTGTCTATGCTCACAGCATGCAGCTCACCCTGCAGAGAGCATGACCTGAGCTGTAAGACTCTGTGTCCACACTTACTCTTGTCATGTTTACATGATGTGTCCTGGCATAAACATAGCCCTTAGCATAAGGTTAAGAAACAGAATAATTATACTATAAATTAGTATATAAAACAGGGGAATAGCTTGATCTGATTGCTTCGTTATCTGAGGGATTAAAAACATTTACTACTTGAATAGTAAATTGAGTAGTAAAGTACTACTTGAATCGAAATGTTTTGTCACAGTCGATTAAAGCAACCATCATCATCACTGTCACATTTTACAAATTAAAGAATTAATCATGAAAATCTTGTTTTACTAATGTAGTATATGCTGAAACTTTAAATGAGTTTAAAAACACGTTGGAGTAGGGTTTTCTTACATTTCCATGTATATACTAATATACTACAATTTCTAAAGACACTGTTACCTGATGTGCTTATGTTCTATACAAACTATAAAAATAAACTATAAAAACATCTAGATTAAGGTTGGGGTTTTTTTTGTTGTTGTTGTTTGGTTTTTTTTGCTCTTGTGTAGTATATACTAGAATAGTAATTAGCCTCTGGCTCAATGGATGTTACTGAACTGAATGTCAGTGACACTGAGTAACTGATAATTATACTGAAGCACATCTACTTCTTTACTTTTATTCAAATTTAAATTGTAGATATTGTGCTTTTTCCACTTTTTTGACCCATAAATGTTTTTACAGTAATGAATAGCTGTGTGAGGCGATGCCAGAGTGTCAAATAATGAAGTTACTGCATGTTTAAGTTTTCCCTTTGGGCTATATGAGCTAGCCATAAACACAAGGTTTTTTTCAGATTTTTTGGGAGGGCAAACTAGTACGTCCTAGCGTGCTGGTCCTTCTGATTAGCGCATCCACATTCTGTTTAAATTTGTTAAACAGAACAATTCCACAACTTCTTTTTCTTCTTTTTTTTGATTGCCTCCAATTGTTTTTTTCCCAATGCTTTAAATTCAGAGTACACTGAAACATTAAACTGTGTAATTTTCAATAAAATATTAAAATTGAGGTGTTCTAAAACCTTTGACAAGTAGTGTATATTACTTCATCTACACCATCAACAGGTTGCAGAGAGCACCTCCAAGTACCCTAGTCAGTTAGTGGTATCAGTAATTAAATACTACTGAATAAAGTAAAATGTATTATGCAAACAGTTGGTGGTGCTGTGACAGCCTGACACTGTTTCACGTTGCTGGAAAAGATAAGATGATAATTGGCTAGGAATTAGAAGTGGAGCTAACTTCAGCTTGATTTCATTATTATGAACACCAGAATGACATTAATTTTTATTTTCTCTCACAGTTATTAATACAGATTATTTAGTAATTATTCATTCATTCATTCATTCATTTTCTAAACCGCTTATTCATAATTAGGGTTGCAGGGAGGCTGGCACCCATCTCAGCTGACTCTGGGCGAGGGCGGGGTACAACCTGGACAGCTCGCCAGGCCATCACAGGGCCATTATTAAGTAATTAATTATTCTAAATTTTAATACAAATAAAATAATGCACAAGCCTCTACCAGTTATCTTGTGCAATAAAAAATGTTCTTTTTTCTAAAGGATTTCAATATCTAGCTTTTCAATCGATAAAAGGTAGCATGAGTGGAAGGGAGCGACAGAATAAAGCACTTGCATTAACTAGAATCAGTGTGTAAAGCTCTGAGGAAGAAATGGAAGGAGTGATATTGAATGTCATCACTTCATATGCCCCACAAGCATGTGTGAGAGAAAGGAGAAGGATGACTTCTGGAGGGAGTTAGATGAAGTGGTTGAGAGTGTTCCCAAGAGTGGGATAAAAGAGTGGTGATTGGAGCGGACGTCAATAGGCATGCCACTGAGAGAAACAGAGATGAGGAAGAGATGGGCTGGTATGGTGTCAAGGAGAGGAACGCTGGAGGGCAGATGGTAGTAGATTTTGTGAAAAGAATGAAAATGGCAGATGTGAATACATATTTTAAGAAGCGGGAGGAACACAGAGTGACATATAAGAGTGGAGGGAGGTGCTTGCAGGTGGACTATGTCCTATGCAGGAGAAACATCCTCAAGGAGATTAGTGACTGTAAAGTCATTAATGCGATAGTGTTGCTAGACAGCACCGGATGATGTTTGTAGAATGACTTTAGAGATAAACAAGAGGTGAATAAAAAGAGAACTAAAGTTCAGATGGTGGAAGCTAAAGTAGGAAGACTGCTGTGTGAAATTCAGAGAGAAGGTAAATCAGGCCTTGGGTAGCAGTGAGGAGATACTGGTTGACTGGACAGTTACAGCAGCTGTGGTGAGATAGGAAGCTAGGAAGGTACTTAGGGTGGCATCTGGACAGAGAAAGAAGAACAAAGACTTGGTGGTGGAACAAGGAAGTTCAGGAAAGCATCAAGGGGAAGACATTAGCGAAAAAGAAGTGGGACACTTGGAGAAATGAAGAAAGTAGACAAGAATACAAAGAGATAAGGCAGAAGGTGAAGAGGAAGGTGACAAAAACTAAGGGAGAGACATATAACAAGTTGCATGAGAAGATGAACAAAAAGGAGGGACAAAAGGACTTACAACTGGCCAGGCAGTATGGTTTCATACCACGGAAAAGTACCAGAGATGCCACATTTGCTTTGAGAATGTTGATGGAGAAGTACTGGGAAGGTCAGAAGCAGTTGCACCATATGTTTGTGTTTGGAGAAAGTGTACAAGAGTGCCAAGTTGTGGTACTATAAGAGGAAGTCGGGAGTGGCAGAGAAGTATGTGATGGTGGTACAGGATATGTATTCAAACTTAAGGTTCACATACTTTTGTCACCCAGTAGTCTAATATTTTTTGTTTCATTTGTTTGTTTAAGTGGTTAGCACTTCTGCCTCACAGCAAGAAGGTCCTAGGTTCGAGTCCCAGGCTTGACAAGGGAGTTTCTGTGTGGAGGTTGCATGGTGTTCCATTGCTTGTTTGAGTTCCTTCCGAGTACCCCGGTTTGTTCCTACAGTCCTAAGTAACTAACTGGCTGTTTGAAATTGCCCAGGTATGAGTGTGAATCGAGGTGTATGTTGCCATGCAGTGGTCTAGCAAGCTGTTTGGGTGTACCCGCATTGGGCAAGAGTCGGCTGAGATAGGCTCCAGCCTCCCCATGACCATGGTAGAATAAAGCGGTTCGGCAAATGAACATCAGGTATGACCTGACCAGATGCTTCAGCAGGACCTAACACAAAAACAAAGAAATCCTTTTTCCTCTTCTTTTGTTGTGGGATGTCCCTTGCATCAACGCTGCTCCACATGGGGCCAGTCTCCATGTCCTTTTGCCTCTGTTTCTTTTTCTCTGTCTTTCTGGCCTACTTGTAGTCACATAACCACATTCTGTGACATCAGCAGGTGAAGATAGCAGCACCCACAGAGCTTTACACAGTACTTGCAGTTTACTTTTTCTGCCTATCATGCTCACTGTCATGCACAGGTTCCTATGACTCATACTTGGAGATGTGGATATAATGCATCTTTGCTTTTAAATAAAAAAGCTTTGAAGTTTGATTACAGAAATACAGTCTACAGGGTCTCAAAATACTAAAGTGAGGAGACATTCAATCAGTTACATCTTTTTGTGATTAAAAACCCACTGAAAAGAGAGATGCCAGATAAACAGAGTGTTGATAGAGGCCAAGTAGAGCCAAGCTGAGCTAAGCAAGACCTCATGCAGAGAAGTGTGCTTGTGCTACTTTTAGACCTGACAAACGGCATGCTAAAAAAGCTCTGGTTAGAAGGAAAGCCTTCCAAACTCTTCTGTTACACTAAAAATATGTATATTTTCAGCATCAGGTGGTTGTTACTTACACATATGAAGTTGCAATCTGCTAAAATATGTTTGATAGTTTGCATTAGCTTGTTTGAAAAGGCCACTTTTCTAAAACATAAAATAAAATTAAAGTGAAAAATACAATTAAAAAGTGTACATTTTGTATCTCAGAAGTCAGTTTATCAGGTCCTACACTGACAAATCCATTTTCAGGTCTTTGGAAAAATGTATTACTGGGCCAATTTCTCCTAATGTGTATTATCATTATATGGCTGCTTTAAGCTGTTTTCTCCACTGTTTACTTATTATAGACCTTATAAAAAACACCAGTGAAGAGGAATTAGAATCATCTTAAAAAGCGCTCATTCAGTAATTGTCACAGAGCATGTTCTCTGTCTCTTTCCCCAGACACACACATATGCATGCACAACAGTGGGGAAAATATTATTCAGAATTGTGGCTGGATTGTCTTTGTAACATTGCTGTGTTTAGATTAGCAAATAAAAGAACAGTAATGCATATTTATAATGACATACTGCATACAGCATGGGATAAAAAGATTACAAGCAACACATCACTTTGTCAATATTGTCATGTTGGGATTAGGAGTATCATGTGTGCTGAAGGGCACACACACAGGGTGAGCAGACACAACTGCTGAACTTAGAAGGAGAGTAAAGGCAGGCTGGGTAATATGCAAACAGAAACTCCTAAAACAAGGCAGACAGGCAAACTGGCAAAAACAGCATAAATGCATTACAACGAGGCCAACAGAAACCAGTCTTTTTTATCAGCTCCTTAATGAGCAGGGTCTAAATTCATTATTATGCCTCTTTATGCCACCACTGCAGCGTGAGCTGGGAACTGTAGTCCTGCTTGCCACTGCACAGGGAGAATCTCATCACGCTGTGAAACACAGCGCTAGATGAGTCCTGAGGCAGTCCTGACAATATAAATTTCCTCAACACTGCTTTAACATAATCTTTAATATGCAACTAGGTTATCACATATTCATCTCTCTCGTTAGTGTAGATAATACCATAGACTCAAAATTACTGAACGAGCCTAAGAATGGATTAATTAGGAGAAAGTATGCAAAAATATGCAAATCTCTTTTTGGTACTTAAATGTAGTTGTATTATATTCCTCAATAATCTTCACCTGCACCTAATTCAACTGCTCTCCAGTGCTCTAAAGAACCGATCAGAAGGCTGCAGGTTTGAATCCTGGCAATTCTGAGCAAGGCCCTTAATCCTCAATTGTTCACTTCAACTCTAACTGGCTCTAGATTTCATCCAGTTCTTCCGGGGGGACGCCGAGCCATTCCCAGACCAGCCGAAAGACGTAGTTCCCCGCCGGCGTGTTCTGGGTCGGCCCCGAGGTCTGTTCCAGGTTGGAGATGCCCGAAACACCACACCAGGGAGGCATTCTAATTAGATGCCCGTGCCACCTCACCTGGTTCCTCTCAAAGCGAAGGAGCAGCAGTTCTACTCCGAGCTCCTCCCAGATGACAGAACTTCTCACCCTATCTCTAAGGGAGAGCCCTGCCACCCTGCGAAGGAAGCTCATTTCAGCAAATTGTACATTTATCTACACTAAATAATGAATCAGCATATTACTGATGACTGATGAAACAACACTGGGATAAAAATGACTGATTTCACAGACATTTGCTTAGAATAATATATTAGGCCTGCTTTCTGCTTTAATAATGATTATCGGGTAGTGTCAGGGCAAACTGGCTGTAAAAAGAAGCAGATGAATGGTCTTTACAGCAATTTATTTACAAAACAATTAAACTCTCTCTCTCTCTCTCTCTCTCTTTAACAAATTCTATTTTTTTTATTGTTTGTCCAGCACATCCCACAAATGATAAGAATTATATTTGAGTGATTTGGAGGTCAACCAAGATCTTGAATGCTTATCAGGTTTCATAAATTATTTCTGACCACCTGTTTAAAGTGTTACACTCATAAATGGGCACAAATATTTCAAAATATATCTTATTATAAATGACTTGATAGAAGTATGAAAATAAATTTCAGAATGCTAGTGTGAAAAAATTAACACAGTTAATGTGTAGTTTGATGCTAAACAAAAATATTCCGGACCAGGCGTGCTGTTGCCCATTGCAGAAGCACGCACCAATGAGTAAGTGTCAGCACCAATCCACTCAGACGTCAGTGGCGCAAACCTGCTTCCCGGAATTTTCCCGGAAATTGTAGACATTTGGGCACTGATTCTCTTCTGGTGACAACATCTGGTCTACGTGGCAGTAACATTAGCTGGACGGAAGTGAGTGCAGTGGTGTTGGAGAAGAATATGGCAGTCTTTAAATATGGCACATTCAAAATTTTTATGTTGTGTCGGAAGCTCTAAGTCAGTATACATAGAAATTTTAACTTAAACACTATTGTAGGCAACTGGCAGGTGGCTTTTGTGGAGTGATGTCTTATTTGAGAATAAAATTACTTATTTGATGTTAAATACACAAAGTGTAATCTTTCAAAGTATTTTGGTACCAACAACATTACATTTAATTAAAATACTGCCCATCTCTGATGTCAGGGTGCATAATCATGCTGGAAGAGGCCACATTCATTAGAGAATACCACTGCCATGAAATTATGTACTTGGTCTGCAACAACGCTTGGGTAGTTGGTTTGTGTCAAATTAACCTCCACATGAATACCAGTACTCAGTGTTTCCCAGCAGAACATTTCCCAGGGCATCACACCATGTGCAATGCATTCCTTCTTCATATAGTGCATCCTAGTGCATGTTTTCCCCACATAAGTAATTACCATGCACCTAGCCATCCACATGATGTAAAAGAAAGCAAGACCCATCAGACATGATCCACTTTTGCTACTCACATGCACAATGGAGGTGTATCTGGTGGGGGACAGGAGTCAGCCCTGGCATGCCGACCACTCTGTGATGCACTGTGTGACACTGGCCAGCATTCTTTTTTTTTTCAGTATATTATGCTACAGTAGCTCTTCTGTGTGATTTGGCCAGATGAAAAAGCCTTTATTCCCTATGTACATCATTTAGCCTTAATCACCCATGATTCTGTCACTGGTTTACCAGTTTTCCTTCCGTGAACCACATTTGACCTGACATATTGGAACCACTTTTGACCAGTCATTTACTGATCACAATTTGGCCATTGTTAAACTCACTCAGATCCTTTTGTTTGCACAGTTTTCCTGCTTCCAACACATTAATTTAAAGAATGTCCCAACCCTTGACAGTTGGCATTGTATTGAGATGATCAGTGTTATTCAGTTCTTTTTTCTGAGTTTTAATATTATGGCTTAATGTGAAATAAATATATAAAGGGTGTCATAGATCTCATATATCAAATCTTTGCGTTTTAATTTTTATTAATGTAAAATATAATTATATTAATTTGCATCTCAGATTAAAATGTCATAGCCAAAATCTCTATAAAAACCTAACCCTATACATACAACTGAGACCTGTCCACAATAAACAAAGCTTTAAATGAACCTAATTAATTCAACATAATACATTATGTTAAAATTCTCCACATAAAGTAACTTACTTTGAGACCAGGGAAAAGGCCTCTGCACATATAGCAGGACAGGGCACCAGCTTGATTATTATGTGGTGGGTGGCAGCCTCAAAGTGTGCTTGTGCTACTTTCCCCAGCACAGATGACAGAGTGGCCACATCTGCAGTTTTTGCCTCGAGGTCACCGCAGGCCAGGTCCAGAACGTTCCCCCCATGCACTACCAATATTAGCACCTGAGTCTTACACTTTGTCTGGAAGAAAGGGATGAAAACAGATAAGCTTATAATAACAAAGAGGGAAACATAATTAAAGAATGAAATGGTTTTTGAGAGGAGAGTAGAAAATAGAATCCAAATAAAATGTACAGGATTATGAGCCTAGCAATATTACAGAGCTCCAACAGAGTAAATTCTCAAGTTCAACTGAATAATCTTACCTGACTGTCTTCTAGACTTTTGATATCACTCTGGGGGATACACCTAGGCTTACCATTATGGTACAGGCTTTCTGAATGTCGTGTCAGGGAGAAAAAAAAGACAGAAACCAAAAGAGTGAGCAAGAGAAATTTGACCAGTTTCTTCACATGGCACATGAGCAACCAGTCAAAAGTCTGGACACACCTTCTTCTTCAGTTAGAACGAGTAGGTGTATCCAGACTTTTAACTGGTACTGTATGTTATAGCACCTGTCATAATAGAATGTCTCATAGTCAAGTTTTTTTCCATCCCCTCACATTTTGCTGTAATCCACTGTACCCATAACCCTCGAAAAACTTTCTGCAGTCAAAATTGTGGTGAGAGTGCAATAGGACGGTCATTCAACTTGGAATTTGGGAAATCAGGAACTTGGGCAATATCTAACTTCTCTGATGTTATTCCACTGATGTAAACCCAGTTAAAATAAATTAAATACTACATATATAAATAATAAAATATTATACATTTATAAATAACACTTAAGTATATGTGTTCATAAAATAAAAAATAACTGAAATAATTTGAAATTTTTGGTGTTCTGTGATTTCAATATGTGAGTTCTGGTAGAATGACTACACTTTTCTTATGAATATAAATACCAGTCAAAAGTTTGGACACACAAGTAATTGTGACCAAACCTTTCAGTTGTACTGTATACATATAACACCTAAAATGAAGAAGAAGAAGAAGAAGAAGAAGAAGAAGAAGAAGAAGAAGAAGAAGAGATGGATTTTTCAAAAAATGACAGAATATTTCAAGAAAGCGTTATGGAAGGAATGTATTGAAATTCAAATGATTGGGCAATATAAGAAAAAAAAAATACATGCTACCCATGAAAGTCTAAAACTGATGATCACAAGTGAACTGGAACTAGAGATGTGAGAAAGAGAATTTAGTACTGAATATGCTAAGGGACGGGAAACCTAAACAGTGAAGTCATTTCAATGTGGGGAGAAACTTTTAATAAACACTCAAGCAGCTGAATTTTGGATATATTGAAGTATGGTAGGCATAGGATAGATTATATTCAAGCTAATTGTGGAGGTGCAAAGAAGAGCAGTCACTTCATTCATTATTTAATTCATCACTTATTCAAAGATAAGTGACGAATTAAAGAATGAAACAAGTGACAAATCGTGGTACAGATGAACCTCTCATCTACGGACACCGCATTAATGGATATCGGATGCAACGGACAAAATTTGCTGGTCTGAATACATAATCCATTAGCCAGAATGTCCGGTAGGAAAGTTTAAAAATGCCGGGTGTTGCAAACTGTGTCCAGTAGTTCAGCAAATGTTCGCTAGGTGGCCGTGGTGTGCGTGCTACTAGTTGTTTACAAGCGTCGGTTGAGCTGTGGTTATCAGGTTTTATCGACGGAGGAGATAGTTGAAGCTGTTCTCACAGACAAAGAACAGGCAGGAGAGAGTAGCGGTGATGAGGAGGTGGAAGTGGGGGCAAGACCAAAAATTCAGCTTATAGCTTACGTTGACGGAATTCATAACCATGAAATTCAGTGTTATTATGAACATTTGCTCACTTTAAGAGAACTAATAATTCTTGAACAATATAATAGAGGCAAACAGGAAAAGCTGGATACATTTTTCTAATGCAGAACCATTCCTGAACCACAGCCAGGCTCATCACTACCACTATCACCACAGCATAGCATCAATTTGCGCACTGCTACCAGCTCCTTTGACCAGTCCGGCAAAAATAAACCTCATTTCCCTCCACATAAGGTAAATGAAATTTACAACTGTATTTACATATTTATTTACATTAGTATTTAATGTACTTACCTATTTATGTTGGTTGTTATGCTACTTGTCATGTGTACAGTACTTGGGTAGCACTTTACTGGACCTTAGTGGTGTTTTTCCTTGTATTTCCATTATTTTAACCCCCTTCCCACGCAAAAACACGTCACATCAACGGACTATTCACATCTACAGACCACCTCTCCCCCAATTAGTCCGTTAATGAGAGGTTCAACTGTACAAAGGTATAAAGGGTAAAGCTTGTGTGCAAATTTGAAGAGTTTAAGGTAATTAATTTGCCTCCAAGGTTTGAAATCATGTGCACCGGTTTATAAAACAGCAGTAGCAAGAGTGTGTTAAATGCATCACAGCGCTGTGTATCTTCCACATAGCAGTGAAGGCTAAGACAGAGACTGTGAAAAATATGGCCAGGGGAAGACATGTCTATCCATCCACCCATGTGCTGAACCAGAGAGTTGTCGGGGAGGCTGTAGCCTATCTCAGTCAATTCTGGGCAAAGGCAGGCTACACCCTGAACAGCTTGCCAGTCCAGGGCAACCAGATATATTCAAACTCACACCTTGGGGCAATTTGGAACAACCAATTAGCCTAATGTAAATGCCTTTGAACTGTGTGCGGAAACAAGTACACCAAAAGGAAACCAACACAAGCACAGCGGAAACATGCAGTCTCCACATAGAAACGCTCACACCAAGCCTGAGACTGGAATCCAGCACCTCCTTGCTGTGAGGTGGACTTGCTAATCTCTATGCAACATAGGAATGCATGTGGACTATGAAAAGTAGTGGGTCAAGTGCAGAGGCCTGAGCAACAACTTGACAGAAAAAGAAGAGGATTTATGTTTGTTGATGGTAATAAAATGTTGCCTTGTAAATAAATGAGATAAACCAGGAAATGCCTAAATCTCCAATGCCAATGGCTGAGAGGTATACAATGCCATGTATGAAATGCAGCACACAGATCAAGAGAATATTAAGGGTCCTTGAGTCTACAGGCAGGAAAGGTCACTAATAACTCTTGAGTGCAGTGTCTGCCCTATGAAATGATCAGAATCCAGATTGGAATGGCTCGTAGAAATTGTTATAGAATGTAATAGCATTTTAGAATTGTGGTGACAGTGGCTATTTTTTAACCTGTTGACTATTAATAAGGTGAAAAATATGGGCAGTAAAATGTGGCAATTCTGATATTTTTCCGGGACATGCAGTGGGGTCAGATTCTACTGGTGACAACAATTTTTTTCAGTTGTTGCAGATGTTTTTATTCTCATCATTAAATTACTAATGAAGTTTCATGATGTTGCCAATCAGAGTCAATACACCTCACACTCTCCTGCATTTTCTTAAAGTTATTTATTCTGACATTGCTTGATTCCACACTTTCCTAGTTTCCATGGCTGTTTTTCAAGCCTTTAGCCTTGATCCCAGTGCATAATCTCCATGACATTGTTTCTAACATAACATTTATTTCCATCCAGAGTTGGGTAAATTTTTCACTAATGTTTTGAATTGATGAAGGAAAAATTGAACCACTCCATAAAGTCTTCTCCAGAATATCCAAACACTTTCAATAGGGTTAAGGTCAGGACTCTGGGGTGCCAATACATATGTGAACATGATTCCTCATGCTCCCTGAACCACTCGCTCATTATTTGAGTCCCGATTTTATATCCGTGCCATCAGGGAAGAAATTGATGTGATAACCTGCTCATTCACTACATTCAGGTCATCAGCTGACTTCAACTGAAGCAACAATCAATGCCATGGCGATGAGCCATATGCATTTTTCAGCACTGACATCACTCACTGTTTTTTAACATTTTTAATACTCTACATCTGGTTCTGAAGTTGACGTACTGAACATTTGATGGGTCAGCTTTCTTATTTTTGCTTTTTTCTGGTTTGCTATTAAAATGGAAATAGTTCATGGTTCTGTTTGGCAAATGGAAAGACACGATATAAAAGCTTTTAAACTGGCAAACTGAAGACTAAAATCTTTTGAAAATAGTAGTCATGTCTAAACAATCATCATGAGAATTTCCTTAACATGATTTTCAGTAAAACAAGAAGACCCATGTCTGGATATGACACCACCTCGGTACAGAAGAAGACCAACTTATTGTTTTGATTACCACGTTTTAGTACGTACACACACACACACACACACACACACACACACACACACAAAGAGTCTACTTGCTATGCTATCAACCTGAAGATCACAGGTTTGAATCCGGGTTGATGCTGCAGCCATTCACGACCGGGGATCCATGACCGAGGTCTCATGAAAGGAGGGGATGGCATACACTCACCTCCCTGTCACTCACAGCGATCATCAGCTAATCATTCAGTCTCTGAGCTTATTCATACAAGGGGGCAGATAGCGCTTTCCCTCCGAGTGTGTTAGGCCGGCACCCAAATACACATGCACAGCAGTTCGTAAAGATGCAGGTGGCAGCATCGCGTGTCATAGAGGGGGCATGTTTACACCCCCCCCCCCCCTTAGTTGTTTGTGGTGATGTCATAGGGGGAACCCCCAATATATATATATATATATATATATATATATATATATATATATACTCTCTGTGTGTAAATAATAGAAGTAATTATATCGCTTAATGCTTTTCCCTTTCCCTATTTTTGCAGGAGAACACTACAGATTGCGGGCGAGGACACTCCTTCCGCCCATCCATCTACACTCTACTCCTCCTCCAGCTCCTTCTCCTCACTGTAATGGCCTGCCCCCATGTTTTGCCTTTCCCTCTTTAACTCCCTCCACTACCCACCTCCCTCTCCTCTCCCTGAGTGCGTATTTCTCCTTTCCCCTTCCCTCACTCAAGTCATAGGTATTTAAAAGACTTCCTGTTGCCCCCATATGGAAGCCCGGCATATTGCATCATCCACTTTGCTTCATGGGTTTCTGCTTAGTGACCAGCACAGAACTTGTCAATCAGCAGCTTTTCTGGGAGGAAGGTCTGAAGTTTCCTTATGGGAGAAGCAGCTGAAGAAGTCAAAAAATGTTGAAACGCAATCATTTAAGCATTCTAAAGGCCACAACAGGAGAAAAACATCCATTTAGAAGCAACAAATAAAACAGAGATGGTGTTGAAGAAAATGGAAACCCCGACCACGCCCCACCCCACCCCCTGCAGTACAACTTGCCTTTACAGATGTTTGTGTAGGCATTGCATTTTATCAGATGTTCTTCTTTACAGTATATATCGCCATCTTCCTCACTCTCCTCTTCATGCTTTGACTCGAGTTGCCTCATTTCATTCGGGGCTACAGAACTTTGTGCCATTTTCTATCAATCGGTAAAAGATCACAGAACTTGGTTCAGATAACAAAAAAGTAACAGTCCGAACCTCCGAGTGTTTAAAGCATACCTCCATATGTCACTTAAAAAAAAAAATGCATCATCGATAATTTGTTTATATATGCACTAGATCTAATTCTTGCCAAAATGAGATAGATTTGTGGTGTGGTCTTATTTTTATAGCCAAATTAGGAGGAGGAGAAAAAAATCAGGCCTGGATTTAAGTCTCTCGCTCTGTTTTGTTTTCTGTTTTTGTTTTTTTGAGTTTTCATTAGTCATAAGGGCTTCAGTAAGCATATCATTCTGCTTGTCTGTTCAGCATAAAGTGAGGAAATAAGAAACGGTTTCGAATCAAATGTGGAGCTTGGTTTTAAGTGCCGTCGTAACTGTCCAGTGTTTAGAAACGATTGAAGTTGCAGCTTAAACTCTGCCATCATCAGTGTGCATTCTGTGGAGTTATGTGATTACAGGGTAGCCATTTTACACCCATGTTTTTTACAGCAGTCGATATTTTAGTAGACTGATTGACCTGGCTAACAATCTGTTAGTGAAAATTAAAACAATAAAAAAAATAACTGTTTGCTTTTCCAGGTTAGTCTTCTCATTTAATTTAGAATGAACATAATGGTGGATCAAGCATTTAGTGGAGACTTGGTCACAGCTCTATATTCCAACAGCCCATTGATCTGACAGCCCAAACCCTAACCCAACTGAACTGCATAGGGTGCCCCATTGATTAAAGCAAGGTGGCCATGTTATATGAATAGGGCTGTTGGACCAGTGGGCTGTCGGAACATAGAGCCCTCCCTGTAGAAACTTAGATGTGAGTTATTCAGTTTTATTAATTGTGTCTAGATGTAATGAAAATGAATTCAACCCTGGTGAGGGCCCACCTCCCCTAATATTGTTTCTCGCTCTCGCTCTCTGTTGTGCCTTGACGCACTTCTCTATCATTACAGAGTAGATGCTTCATTTTATAAAGGTAGGGAATCTCCTCATGCTGGCTCTTAGAGGGCTTATCAACTGTACAGCTACAGCATGTACAGAATGTAGTTCACCTCACATAGAGACCTCACTGACTTATATAACATATCCGTTTTTATTAGCAGTATATTCGTTGCCATAGTGTTCAGATGAAATTAGTAGAAGCTTGCTGTCATGTTGCGGATTTTCTGTCAGTGCAGGTGTTTCACTTTAGCCCTAACCTAAAGCTGCTTTTACATGGGACGGGGCACCCTGCAATGTCCTGGTGAGCTGTCCAGGGTTTACCCTGCCCTCACCCAGAGTCGGCTGAGATGGGCGCCAGCCTCCCTGCGACTCTCATAAAGATTAACCTCAGGTGTACACTGGGGCACGATGTCCACGATTTGAGAGAATCGTGATGAACGTGGGGGGTCGTGGGCTCGCATCGTGATGATCCTGAAGGAACTTGTTGGAATCGTGATGATCTTGAGGGAACTTGGGGGAATCGTGATGATCTTGAGGGAACTTGGTGGAATCGTGATGATTTTGAGGGAACTTGGTGGATTTGTGATGATCTTGAGGGAACTTGGTGGATTTGTGATGATCTTGAGGGAACTTGGTGGAATCGTGATGATCTTGAGGGAACTTGGTGGAATCGTGATGATCTTGAGGGAACTTGGTGGAATCGTGATGATTTTGAGAGAACTTGGTGGATTTGTGATGATCTTGAGGAAACTTGGTGAAATTGTAATGATCTTAAGTGAACTTGGGGGAATCGTGATGATCTCAAGTGAACTTGGGGGAATCGTGATGATCTTAAGGGAACTTGGGGGAATCGTGATGATCTTGAGGGAACTTGGTGGATTTGTGATGATCTTGAGGAAACTTGGTGGAATTGTAATGATTTTAAGAGAACTTGGGGGAATTGTGATGATCTTAAGGGAACTTGGGAAAATCGTGATGATCTTGAGGGAACTTGGGGGAATCGTGATGATCTTGAGGAAACTTCGTGGAATCGTGATGATCTTAAGGGAACTTGGGGGAATCATGATGATCTTGAGGGCACTTGTGGAATCGTGGTGATCGCGCTGATCTGATTTTCCCTCTGTACTGCGGAAGCGCAAAAGAGCTTAACAGAGCGTAACAGACCTTGATGTGCCATCAAAGGGGATCTTGATGAACTTGGCAACACGATTCCTTCAAGTTTCATCTCCTGGATGCGAGCTGTCTCCTTTTTATTCCCTGATGTTCCAAGCGTGCCAGTAAATCGTGGAGCTTTGAGCTATTTTATTCGGAGACCTCGGACATCGTGCCATAGTGTAAACCACGGGCGGTTTTTCTCCAGTGGTTTGCTTACACGTTGTTCCAGCTTGTCACCGTGGTGTCTCAGTGGTTAAGGCTCTGGGTTACTGATCAGAAGGTCGACGGTTCAAGCTCCAGTACCACCAATCTGCCACCATTGGACCCTTGAGCAAGGCCCTAAATACTCAAGCACTCCGTTGTATAAATAATTGCCATAAGCATGTAAATCTCTCTGGATAAAGATGTCTGTGTAAATGTGTAAACACGTAGGAAAGTGGGCACAAGTTGTTCCGGGTGTGAGGTATCCCCACTTTGTGTAAAAGCAGCTTAAGATCTTTAAATAAAAGCATCTTATACATAAAATGAAAATACTACTAATTTACTACAGTGTTAGTCCAAGAAACATAAAATATCTCTTGAGGTGAATCATGATCTGGGTTCCATTTCTTTAGACTTTTTCCAGAGGGGCAGCCAAATATTTGTTACAGTGAACACTAACCAAACTGATCACTGCTTAATACACTGTGGAGTCCACTCGATAAGTGACTGTTTAGGAGTAAATAGTTCCCAGTCTTTTTTCAGTGATGAATATTGATTAGACTGTATGTTGGGTGGCAGAATCGGCGACTCCTGATTCGCCAGCGTCCTCTGCTCAGAGGTCATAAAGCTCATTGCTTACGTGTATGTGTGCGTCTGGATCCGTGTATGTGTCGTCTGCTTACAATGCAGCAAGTGATAATGTGTCTGAACAGGTGTCGGAATGGAAAAGCAGTCATTTTTGGTAGTAAAGTGTCCGAGGTGTGATGCCATTCAAAAAAATAAAAAATAAAAAATTCCACGTCTGTCCATCTCCAGGTCAGTTCACAAAGCCATATTGAACTTTTTTCCCCCATCCATCCCTTTATACCCAAACACCTGAAGAAAGAGCATGCTTGAGTTGAAAACATCCATCTAAACAACCACACATGTGATTATAGTTACAGTGTGTCTTAAAGCGATGTAATCGACTGTTATATGAACAGCATCAATTCACAAAATATGATTTTACTGCAAATTGCAATTGGATCATCTTTTAAATATCAGCTTTTCAGTACCATCAGTGCTAATCAATTATATCAGCACAGTGTTTGGTGTAAAGGTCAATTATTAATCCACAAAAGATCATTAGGGAGTGTGCATAAACACGTCATACGCTAATGCTAACTTTTACTGTTCTTAATGATAATAATACTCTGACCTGCTCCCTCACTGGTGTCAAAACACAGATCGTTATTAGATGTACAGCACTCACTCAACAGTCCCAGACGCAGCCATTTACATGCAGAAACGTATGCACAGGGAGATGTAGGTCAATACATGATAATCTGATAAGTCTAGAACAGTTAATGCCTTATGCTTTGTCCTGTTGTGAATCACATCTGAACTTTGCCTCTTGATTTGTTTTACAGAAAGAAAAAAAAAAAAAGAACTAATACTAAAAAAAAAATTAAATAAAAAAAATAAAGTCAAAGCCACCTAAGAGATGATGACATTTTGGCTAGACACTGAAATTAAACTGTGAGTGTGCGTCCGTGTCACTATTCCACATACACTGGAACAGAGGTTTGTGTTATTCAGTGGTTTAATTTTTTTTTTTCTGCCAAAAAAAGTGTAAAAAAAAAAAAAAAAAAAAAGAAGACAAAAGGATGAGGTTGTGTGAAGGCGAGATGTCTGTCCCATGGTCCACCCTAAAGGGGCGGGTCGTTTTTTTTTTAAATCAGGGCTGCTCCCTCAGCCTTTCCTCTCCTTTCACAAAAGTGGAGTAGGTGTGTTTCAGTGGGAGAGCCGCGTGTGTATGTGACTGTAGTCCTTAGTCTGGTGCTCTGTGACAAATGTGTGAAAATAAATAAAGAAATAAAGAAGAAAGAAAACTAATCCGTCAAAAGGTGAAACTGATTTTAACATTAAGTGACATTTAAAAATATATATATATATTTAAAATATAGGAACACAGTACTGCTGATTATCATGAGTTTGAGGTCCGCCATCACAGTGCGAGTTTCTTTAGTTTGTCTGTTGGATTGTGTGTGTGTGTGTGTGTGTGGAGCTAACACCACTGGCTCACTGGACACTGGTCTATGTTGCTCCATCCTTTTGTACAGAAGAAAAAAAGATAAAGGAAACATTTGTAAAATATTGTGTCTGTGACTCCTTGTAAAATATTTTCAAATTGTTTATTACAGAGAATCAGTTATTAAATAATGTTCATATTTTTCACTTCAGCCAAGTGTGCTGTGTTTATTCCTTTAATGCACAATCACAGTCGTACTACATAAACAATTTCGTTCATGACACACCACCACCTTTTCATTTTCATACGTTTCATTCACAGCCTCAACCTGCCATCCATTATACAGTGTCTTGGTGAGGTTTTAATCAGATTCATGATCAGTGCTGGATGTAAAGCCTGAATCTAAATGTGTGTTGACTACTAGTGTACTGAGTGTATTACGCAAATGTTTTCCAGAGCTGTTGAGTAATGGTTTTGGCTGTGGTCATTAAACCGCCTTAAAACAAACAAGAACAGCCCAACAGTGAAGTACAACATGCATATTAAAAACAGAGCTGATTTCAGTTGTAGAAAATATATTTTGAATATGTGATTAAGATATATACAATGACAATCAAATGTTTTTATAGTTGTGTGCATTAGGAAATAGTGAAATCATTTGATGCAACAGTGGAAATTTTGTTAGATCATTAAGCCCCGATCTTATTTGGGTGACACGCCCCATAATGTGCAGGATTCAATCAATTTTTAGGTTGGGAGCGAGCACGAGGGGTCTGCAACGCATATCCTTGACTATACCTCTGACTGTCATCGAGGAATCCACCTGTTGTGGACAGTCGTCCCATTTTTTTAAACCTGTTTCCAAATGTTGTACGAATACACACAATAATCTATTAATCGGTGACTGCCGCGAAACGATTCCTCGATTATATTGCTGACAGTCTGAGACCGTTTTGGTCGATCACAGATAATCTCAGATAGTTGGGGACTTAGTTTGACTTCGTTCATCAGAGCATTATTTTATTTGAGTCATTTAGGACATCACTTACACAGTTATGGTTGGTCTGAGACAGTTGCCGACTCAAAAAATCATGGGCAGTCGCCAAAGAATCAACCAAATGAGATCGAGTCTTTAGGTTTAAAGTCACAAAGCCACAGGGAGAATCACCACACTGAGATGGAAGGATAACCAATTACCTTGTCCCTCTGCTGATTAGTTTAATACACAGTTAGAAATAATGTGGAGCGTTTTGATTACTCCAGTGTGCTCAAAAACTCAAGAACAGCTTTATGCCAGGTCACCGGGTCGTCAAGGTAACAGGGATGCCCAGCCCCCTTCATTACCACCACTCTGTTATTGGGTAGATTCTTCAGGTTGTTCAGAGACAATTCCCCTAACTGTGTGTCCTGATCTCCATACACGATAAGAGTGGGGACCTGGGAGGAAAGAGAAACATCTCAAGAAGGTCCATTAAACCTTACCAACACATTTACTAAAAATTACACTAATAAGAATTATCCCAGGGTGGCACAGTGACAGAGTGGTTAGCATGTATGCTTAACAGCAAGAAGGTCCTGGGCTTGGACATTTCCGGTTGGAGTTTGCATGTTCTCCCTGTGCTTGGGTGGGTTTCCTCCAAGTACTCTGGTTTCCTCCCACAGTCCATAGACATGCACATTAGGCTAACAGACTGTTCCAAATTGCCCCTAGGTGTGTGTGTGTGTGTTTTGCGCCTGCAATGGTCTGGCAAGCTGTTGAGAAGGGGTCCGGAATCCCACGAGTCTAGTAGGAGTAAGCGGTTCGACAAATGAGTGAGTGAGTGATGAGAATTATGCCATTAAATGTTATCTATCACAGTATGTGACAATATGCAGAGCCCAGGAGTACGTGAACTTTCACTTTTCATTATTATTATATAATGGGGGAATTAAATATGCAATTTGAAAGCCTGAGCCATATTATCAATCCTGAGACTCTGTCGCTCACTTTTCTGGCAAAACGCTCAACCAACTCTGGGCAAAAGCGGGGTACACTCTGAACAGTTCGACAGGCTGTCACAGGGCAACACAGTCGTTCATTCACGCTTACATCCACACCTAGGGACAATTCGGAGCAGCCAATTAGCCTAATATGCATGTGTATGGACTGTAGAAGGAAACCGAAATACCTGGAGGAGACCCACGCAAGCGGGATTGATGGGGGAGCGGGTGGGCGGGCTACCCTTTCTGAGCCCAGGACCCAAACTCAGAACCTTCTTGCCGTGAGGCGGAGGTGCTCTTTACTATGCTTCTGTGCCGTCCCTTATTAAACACTTATTTTGCTCTTAATAAAGAATTCAGCATTAAACTCTCATCCTGCAGGGCTTCCAGGGAAAGTGCAAAAAAGTAAGAAATAAATAAACTATTTCCTTTTATTCTGGACAGCCAGGGAAGTATCTGTCACAACTAATGGAAGGCATATATCAAGGTCCTCACAAGGGCTCATTACATGTCACTGAAGTGTTCATACTATTTATTATTATATCACTTAAGTGCTAATACTAAAGGTGTAAATAGTAAAGGATAAAATTTTGTAATCCTGCTCCCACCACCTCCCACAGGAACTTTCATAAACCTCCTTTCTCCTGCGGTAATTTTTGATGATACCTGCCTGGGATCATTTCTAATTAATGTACTCATAGGTCCGATTTCCTCAAAACAAAAAGAGATAAGTCACTGAAATGACAACGACACTGAAGAGATATGAAAGAACACAATAAATGTACAAGTTCAGTGTCGCACCAGCACTGCACCACGTCCCTAGACGGCAAGTCTATCTTTAGACAGCAGATGGCAGAAGTCAGTCATTTAATCAAAGAGCCTGAAAAAGTGTTTAGAAAAAAATGGATAGGCAGATTTTTACTGATATACTATGGTAACACCACCTTTGGAAGGAACGTGTGAATGACCTGCTGACTGATAACGAATGCAGTTTGGCCACTTGTGCCACTACAGTCTGACTGTGTTAATTGTTTGGGATCCATTTGGGAGCAGAGCATTAACACGCTTCATGACGGTGATTTTTGAAACTCATTCAAAATTTGAATAAAGTTCTTCTTTACCCTGAAACACCCAATGGCCATATAGCAGAGCTTTCCTTGTATTTTTCGGACGTCATTTTGCTGAATTTCTAGGATTTCAAAATCGTGACAAACCAGGAGGGGTCAAATTCAAGCAGAATCCACTCAGGCGAAGGACTTGACTCATATGCACTGATATAATTTTGGCTTGCAGAAGTATTCACTCCCTTGGAATTATCCCTATTTTGTTCCCTTACAACTTTAAATTTATTCTTTCTTGAAAGCTCCATAGCAGAGACTGGTGTATCTAAGTCCACACTCCATAGAGCTGGGCTTTACAGAAAAGTGGCCATTGCTTACAGGGAAAAAAATTTCTTGCACATTCAGAGTTCACTAAAAGGCATGCGGGAGACTCTCGAAGGTCCTCTAGTCAGATTCTAAAACTGAATGTTTACCCCAAGAACACAGTAAAGCATGGTAGTGGAAGTATCATGCTGTAGGGATGTGTTTCACGGATGCGACGCAGAAAAGGTGAACGGATAGACTCTACATGCCTGGTTCCCACCGTGAAGCATGGAGGAGGAGGTGTGATGGTGTGGGGATGCTTTGCTGGTGACAC
>JAQMYF010000013.1:16216155-16240976 GCA_030014195.1 Neosilurus mollespiculum | reverse complement strand
TATATATATATATAATTAAGTGTATAAGTGTAGTGTAACACTAAACTATTAAGTCTCATCTCGTGAAGGAGAGGTACACGTTGAACGGCTAGTCAGACCATCGCTGGGCCAACACATTCACACAGCCATTCTGATCACTACACCACTGTGCCACCCTAGACTATTAAGTGTCTTAAGCTATTATGTTCTAAACTGTAACTTACCTCATTACTGGGCTAATACCTTGGCCTTTGGCTAAATCCCTTAGCATTTTTGTTCCTTTAATTCATACTGTGCTTTGCCTGGAAATGTGCCTGCATAGTGAAGCTTTTAAAAATATGTAAGCTACATAAATAGACCATATTTAGGCCTACTAGTGCTATTAAAAGTAAATTTTTATTGTTAATTATTTTATAATATTAAAAGAAAGTTTTAAAAGTACACAATATACCTTTCTAGGCAAAATGAACAGCAAAATTACAAACATGTTATTTCTAGCAAACATATACTCTAAATGTATATACACCAAATACACAATAGTTGGACATGTATTATGACCTGTTTTACTTACTTCATTTCATTTGAAATTAACTTTCAGGGGGTAAGTTACCAAAGATTTACAAACGGTAACTTAAATTATTATTCATGGATGTGACTGATGGGATTATATTTTAAAGAAAAGGCTCATTTTAATTACAACCAGGTAAAAATTATACTGAATTATATTCCCAACAGGAATGACTGACTGAAACCATTATAAGCATACAATATGAGATCAACTGGAATTATTCTTTAGGGTGAAAGCCGAGCTATCATATAATTAAATCAATGGTAACAAATGGGCAGGGCATAGATTCTAAGGGGGTCTTACTGTGAAATAATAGGTTGAGTTGTTGAAACACACGCTGAAAAGTTGATTCAATTCCAGTTTTCATGTGTAAGCTAAGCTTTGGTTATTTCAAAGGGGTTTTCACCTCAGTATCCACTTTCAGAAAAGCAATCAGATTCACCTATCATTCATAAGATGTAATGTCATATGACTGGACCAGAAATATCTTAAGTGTTTATTTTGTGAAATAAGTATAATAATAAATAAGTATTGGACAACTTAACAAGTATCTAACTATATTATGCTGTCCCTTACACTCAGTTGTACACTGATTAATTTTTTTCATTTTCAGTAACTGTTTTATCCTGGTTGGGGATAGTGGATCCACTGCATTATTCAGTAGTTGATTCTGATTGGTCAAAGTGTTGCTTATTTTCCTATAACAGAAACTCTGATAATAGTAAAAGCTGCAAGGAACATCACAGGTTTATATTAATGTGCTTGTTTCAATGTGCTATTGTTTCTAAAGTGACAACTCCTTCACAGGGATGTGTACAGGAGACACTCCATATACTCGAAAGGTTACAGATGTGGCCTTTTTCGCTGAAAGGTTGCTGGTTCAGTACCCAAGACTGGCAGGAAAACACCTCCCCAAAAAATAAAATTTTGGATATTAAGAGAAACTGAACTGATTTTAATGCAATAGCATGCACTGTTTGCAGCAACAGCTACCACATAATCAGTATTCATGTGCTGTCATTAAATTATATTGCAACATGGAAGCTGTTGAGCAATCAAATCACATCAAATAACAAGCTGATAATTTAATGAAATATATAATATTTACAGTGTATTAAATAAACCATGAATATGAAATCAGAGCTATTGTGCAGAATGTTACTAGTGTTTTATACACATACAGACCCAGAGGTATCAGTGTATCTGCATTCATGGCTCTTCACAAAAAAAATATTTTTAAAAAGTTAATAACGCTAAAGACTAAAATTTGTTTTACATCAGTCAAAACAATAATATTGTGATTCAGCCATAATATTTGATCTCGCATGTACATGTTTTACCCAGTTGAACACCAGAAGTACTTGTTCTGATTCAAACACAAGGCCACTTTGCACAAAAGCAGTCAAATTTATTCTGTACACAAGTACTTCTAAATCAATACTGATTGAAGCACAAACATGAGGGTCAGCTCTCCTCTTGCAATCCCAGTAAACAGGCCACACTAAATTACCATACTCCTTGAAAGACTGAGACTTTTAGTCTTATGGAGTCTCAATGCAGATGCTGAACAGATTCTTATAAGGATAGATAGCTGTTATAAACAAAGCCCTGTTTTTAGGTGGGGAAAACCAACTTTTTTATCCATTCAGTAATTTACTAATGGAATTGTTTGCATTTGCGATGGTCTGGCGAGCTGTCCAGGGTGTACTCTGCCCTCGCCCAGAGTCGGCCGAGACGATAGCCAGCCTCCCCGTGAGCCTAATTAGGATTAAGCGGTTCAGAAAATTTATTTATTTATTCAAGGTTATTTAATAAATCAATTTTTAAAAAGCACTTTAAGAACTTTAACTCATTTTAAATGAGTGTGATGTTTCAAAAGACTTTCAAAAATTTGATTTTAATCATTTCACTTGCAATAAAATTAATATAATTAATTTAATATAAAAAAGTTTTATTTAAATTATAAATGGGGCAATTATTTCATGTGTAAATCAACCACTGAAAGAAGTCCTTTGTTTACACATAAGAAGGTCTTCGTATCAAACATTTCATTTCATAGACAGAATATATACATACTTACTAGTAGTAAGTACCGCTAAATGAGCAGTAAGTAGTCAGTAAGATCAACTAACATGATCTGATATTGATACCCACATTCAATATAATTATATTATTATATGTAATATATTAATGGCTCATTCTTGCAATCACCAGTAACCTTTGAAAAGCATGCTGCAAAAAGCAAAAATGCATCATCCACTTTGTCTCTGTTAAAAAAACTAAAACTCCTGAGATCCTGTGTCCCTGAGATCACCTGCACTAAGAGGGAAAAAAAGCACCCAAGATGAAAAGTTCTATTTGTCACACTGCTAAGACGCCGATGAAGAAGGAGACTGAATTGGCTGGAGAAACTCTGAGGTGAAGATGGCCTCTGCATACTCTTCACAAACATCCTGGAATTCGCTTGCTACGTCAGCCAAAGCCTCCATCAGCAATTCCTCAGCCAAACTGAAAAAGAACAGACAGAACAAAATAAACACTAGCTCTCTTCTCTGTTTACATTAGGCGACAGTTGGTTCAGTTATTTTATTCCATGTTAAAAGACCTTTTCTTTTTGTTCATCACCCAGTATCATTACAGAATCTAAAAGCATAAACCTGAAATGTTCCTTTTGACTGACAGTATGAAGGCCAGAGTCTATGGATCTTTTTTTTAACTTAGAGACAAACACAAACTAGTTTCTCACATTACTGTAAGTGTGTAATGGATAGAAGCAAAACAGAACTAAGAGTGCATGCAAGTCTCTGAAATCCCAGAGTGCATTGAGAGACTGAAGAAAGCCTATGTCCTGATACAGTAGTTTGTTTTTTTTTGCAAGAATAAATAAAGAAAATCTATGAATTATTGCATATCTTAGAAAAACCTTACATTCTGACTGAAGTATGGCTTGATGGCTTACCCTTCTCTAACTGAATTTCCACATTCTAACTAAATGCACTGAACCTTTTTGAGATATAATTTATACAAGTTTAAACAAGACACATACTGCCATTTTTAAAAAAATATTTTAGTGACTAAATTTATAATGGGCATGTTGCCAGTGCTTGCGTGGGTTTCCTCCCGGTACTCCGGTTTCCTCCCACAGTCCAAAAAAAAACATGCACAGTAGGCTAATTGGCTGTGTGTGTTGCCCTGCGATGGCCTGGCGAGCTGTCCAGGGTGTACCCTGTCCTCGCCCAGAGTTGGTTGAGATGGCCTCCTGCCTCCCCTCGACCCTAATTAGGATTATGCGGTTCAGAAAATGAATGAATGAAAGAAATTTATAATGGTAGTGTAAATATTGTAGAATATTAGGATTGTATAATTGTATGTAAATTATCATACTCAGAGCACCTCCTATTTGCAAGGGGTTTCAGCTGAGCTTTAAGAAATGAAGGTGTCAGTCCATCTGAATTTTCAGTACTATCAATGGTAAAATGTTTTCTTGAGAGGTTAGTAGAGTAGGCGACAGAATCTACGTTTACATAAGCACCTCGTGCAACTTTCTTTCTGAACAGTTGTTGTCAAGTAGGTTGGTTTACATATACACACTTGCATCAATCTGGGTTATTAGGTCATTTTGCGGGCTTTCGGCAAATGAGCAGTTCTTCTCCAGAAGAAGTGCAGTTGGACAGTTCTTCTTGTCCATCAACACAAAAATGTGATTCTCTCTTCATTTGTGTTCTTGAAACATTATGAAATGGTGCTGTGCACTTACATTTATGTTTATGATTATTTCCTGATCACTGATTTGCGCATGCATACTTGTATGTTGTCGCTCTAGCTTCCAGCTTGCTACAGATATGAGAGCGACCATGTAAACATGTAGGAAAGCGGGCACAACTTGCTCCTGGCATAGGCTGGTCCAAGAGCCACTTGTTCCCGTTGCCTGGGTGAAAACAGCTTAATACAGTCATTATTTGCTGATGTGGGGAGTAGAACGCTAGTTTGGTTGGTGGAAATACAATGAGGCAGAGGGTAAGAAAAGCAGGCTATATTTATATTTTACTTTGATGTGAAAAGCATATTATACTACATGGAGCAGTCTAATCCACAGTAAAAAGCATATTGTCAAAAACAGTGTGGAGAAAAGTCTTTTTGTTTAAATAAAACACGTTTCCTTCACAGTGTACGGATGGTGTGAGATGGTCCCTCTTTATCTGGTATCTGCCCACTTGTACTGTGCTGCACTGAATTCAGTCATTATTAATGCTGTGTGAAAAAAGAGCATCTTGCAACCCTATATCCAGTTCCACTCAGCCATTTTCAAACCTGACCATGGTCCACACCATCTCACAGAGGCTGGTCCAGATTATGAGTAACTTTCCTATGATATTGAGGCCCAGAGTTAAATATACCAGTAAAAGTATTTACTTGTGCTAATAAAAATAGCTCAAAATCATGACTTACTGAATTACCTTTTGATTTATCTATGGAGAAGATTAATAGCTGACTACTCTTGAATTACTAGTAAAAATCAATAGCTTCAGCCACAGTGTAGTGCGAATGTTCAAAGCACATCTTATATTCATTTTATGCATTCACTTTAGGAGTGAATGTTAGATCTAGAGCGTGTTAAGATCAAGGGCTCTTATTGATGTTGTGCATTGCATCAATTTAAAAAATTCTGTTTACAATGCTAATGATGTGGTGGGTGTGCTCAAGAGTATACAATTTTCAAAACATTTGTGGATAGAGATCATACACAACAGCCTGAATACAGTGAAGTTAAATTAATAAATAAAATGGCACAATGCTTCATGTTCTTTTTGGCCTCTAGGCTGTAAATAAAGTTTTATTGGTTGTGGCACTGGGGAAAACAGCAGCACAAACAATGACTAAGCTGTGACTCATCTTTGGACACAACCAGTTTCAGAGATACAACTCTTAACTTAAATTTATTCTCGGCATATGGAAACCTTCTGCTAGTACATGCTTATGTATTCCACAGTTGGTCCTACTGTATATGTCAGGGACTTACCTTTCAGCTATAGCGGAGGGATTAAAACTGCCAACTGCTGCATGTGAAACCAGGCGCAAGTAGGAATCATGCTTCTCTCTGTACCTCTGGATGTTGTCCTGAATGTTGCAGGGGACCTTCAACTGAACACCTCCTTTCTTTTGTGGTTGGTCTGTGGTTGGACAGCTGGGAACAGCAGCAAGTGGTTCCTCTTCCAGCACCGAGTTTTCTGATCCCACACTGAAGGTGTGCACACAAGACACTGGTTACGTATTTTGTGGTATGGAATAAAACTTATCACGGCTTTTAAAATTTTTATTTGCCAAAATACTGCATCCAACATACACTATTATTTAACACACTGACTTCTTAGAAATCTAACCAACATGCAAACATAGATGAAATTACTGCAAATTCAGTAAGATCATTTTTTCATATGATACCCAATCTAAGCAGAGCTATAACCTGATAGCACTTTTGGAAGGTTCACAGCCAGCACTCAGTCACACTGGTCCATCACATGAAGGAAGTGTTGATGCATGTTAGTTCCCCTCTAAGTACGGCTACATTACTGCTCCCACTCAGATCAGTCATGCTGGAGCACTTTCATTATCCAAGTTTAAAATCTTCACTGGCAGTGGCAGTTATAATAGCCAGCACTAATCGCTACCTAAAGCTATTTCTGCTTACACAGTGGGAAAGAGGCACTTAAAGCAGGAAAAAGAAGTCTTATATAATCAAGCAGCTGAACATTTCACACAGATGAGAAAATTTAATTCCATGCTTTAATAATTTTATTTGATGAGAAGTTCTGAATGTTTTTGGTTTTTTTACATTAGTTTTGGAGTATTAAACAGACTTAGCATTCTTTTATTTGTTGTATAAACAGATAGGGATGTCCTCTTAAAAGAAAAATTGTATGGATGTGAAATTTCACAGTGCAATAGATGACCACTCAGTGCACTTAACTGAGTACAAGGTAGCTGAAAAAAGCAGCAGAGGTCCAAAAGTATAAGGGTTGAAATCAGAAAAATATTCAAAATTCCCTGCTTATGCAGTCTGAACACACAAAATACAGGGCACACCAGAAATTCAGGTTTTGCTAGCCACTGGGTTTGAATTTGATGGTGTAGTAAGGGTATTTTTTTAAAGGCAATGACTGTGAACCGTTCTTCTTCAGCATCATGTCCAGGAGCAAGATTATAACCTACTTTCACTGAGTGCACAATGTGTGGGAGACTGACCTTAGTCTATGGGAATAATATTCAAAATAAGGCAGAGAAAAAAACAGTGCCTGAAAATTTAGAATTAAAAAAGATAAAAGAGTGCTGCAGGCTATCCTCCAATCTGCTCACGTGAGTTTCGGCTACTTTGTACCTACTATAATAAAATAATAGCATCTCCAACTTCATCTCTCTATGGAGTTAATCGATTCCCCTTCCCAACATGCACCACCAGCTCGCTCATTCATAGCACACTTAAAATATGTACAATTTGCTTCAAGACTATATGTAGCATATTTATCTCAGGAAGAAAACCTGTCCACCATCCACTAAAACAACTGCATCCGACTGCTTTTCTACTGGACGTGCAGCTCAGTTCCACACCCTACGCCATCACTATTTCTATTACCATATGAAATGAGCTGTATTTAAGTACCCTGTTTCTTGCCCAGACACTATGCAAGCTGTGCCTGGATATACAGGTACGACTAAAAATACGGCAGATTATCGATTGATCTAATTCAGTCATCACAGAGTCGTTCTGATAAATGAGTCTGGCTGGAAGTTCTTCTCTACAGGCAAAAAAATAAAAATAAGAAATAATAGTAGGTTAGTGTACAGACTGCCAAAGTTTCCTATGTTTTCAAATTGCAATTGTTGCATAGGAAACTAGAAAATAAGTACTGGAACAGTGCATGATCCTGCAACATGTGGGCTTTGTGTACCAGTTTGGGTGGGGAAATGTGTATAGGCCAATTACAGAGACTGAATGTTGGTGTATGCTTGTGAATAAGCCTTAATAAATTCCTGGACCTGCTCCAGAATATAATGGATTCTTCTTAGGCCCAAGCTCCACCCCTCCACCAAGTTTGATGAACTGCAGATCAGTTTTTTATTTGATCCTGCTAAAAGAAATAAAATCCTTTAATAAATGCTTGTTTGAAAGCCTTTAATAAATTCCTGGATATAGATTGTGATCCTGATCTGCTCCAAAATGTTACGGGTTCTTGCCAGGCCCATACCCCCTCCCTCCTCTAAGTTTGGTGAAAATCAGTTGAGCAGTTCTTGTGTAATCCTGCTACAAGTAAAACAATTAAATAGATTGTTTTTATAACCTCTCTTGCCAGGCGTCTGTGGTAAGAAATAGAGAAAAATTCTTTCTGGTGGTTGAATGATTACTATTAAAGTACTTATGCCTTAAAGTGCACTGCTAAAGAAGCACTTGTTCTGCAAGTATCCTAATCAATTTCCCCAGAGCTGCCACTGCTTTTTTGCTGGCAAGAATACAAAGGAAAAAAGAATCCTCTCTCACTTGGAAGACCAGTGAGAATCAATATTTGTGCTACAGCAACACGGAAAGGTTTGGAGTTCAGGCTAAAGGTTTTTGTCAGGATGTCATCTATCACAGAGTATAAATTTTAGCTACGCTATAAAAACACTTGATATACAGTATACCCTGTTCAAATTTTATTCAATATAAGGGAAAGAGAAACAAGAAAAATGGTCAGTCTTCTTTAGTTGCCTGTCATCGTGGCATTGTTGCAGATATTTTCCGAAACAGAATGAATTGATTATTGATGACTCTTCCTGATGTTATAGTGAATAAGTATAAAACAGGGGGAAAGCCAATCAGAGAAGCTCGCTGGCTGTATACAGGCTGCTGATCCTGGCCCAACAGCCTAACAATCCACATACATTCACAGAGGAAAAAAAAAAAAAAACACAAAAGACGCCATCACATCCAAGAAGGGTACAAGAGTGAGAGGGCTCAAGAATTATATAAATTTTAAAACAGCAGGTCAAAATTCAGAAATATCACAGGGTGTAAGTTTAAAAGCTTTCCTGGAACTTGATAGAAAGCCCGTGTTTTTTTCATGAAAGCAACCACAAGATGCTGCATTCAGCAGGAAGAAAATATTTAAAAATGAAAAAGCCTAAAAAAAGAGACATACTGAGAATATATAAGCAGATAAACTTTTAAACATCCTCAAAACAGAGACTGGATGGGTTTTACGTAAAGATCTTTTTTTTTTTTTCTTAATTAATGACACTGTATTAGTAAAGATTCTAAGCGGAGCACCACAGTTGTGGAATATGACTTGGATGGTTGTCCCGTGTCGTGTCCAGTGTCCACAAGTGCCCACCAAAGGAAACCCAATAAGGTTGCTGAGTTAATGCCAACTGTCTGTTATTTGCATAAAAACAGGCAGAAATAAAAACATATATTTATTATTAACAATAAAACTGAAACCCTAAAAATAAAGGCTCATATACCACTATTCAGACTTGTGCAGTATAAAAAGAAACACACAATCTAACTCAGGTAGGCAGACAGACTTGCAGAGCAGCATGGTTGTGTACTGATTAGCATGTCCACCTCACAACAAGAAGGCCCTGGGTTCAAGTCCTGATCCTGGACATTTCTGTGTGGCATTTGCATGTTCTCCCTGTACTTGCGTGGGTTTCCTATGGGTACTCTGGTTTCCTCCCACAGTCCAAAGACATGCACAGTAGGCTACTTGTCTGTTCCAATATGCCCTTACTAAAATGCCTGTTTCACTTAGATCAATAGTGTCTCTGACTCTCCTTTTCTCTTGTTGTTTTAGGGTCCAAATTATCTGAGGCAGCACCACCTGCAACCAGAACCCTGCCAGAAGCACAATTCAGAGTCAAGGGTTTTTTTTTTTGTTTTTCTTAATTCCTGGCAGAAACACAGAAGCCTGACTGAATAAATACATTAGTTATGTTAAGAACCAAATATTCTTGCTACTGTTTTCCCTTCTCTAAACATTAAAGTGCATAAATAGAACCTGTTGGCACACTATTTCTTTGCCGTTCTGATTACTGCAAATTACTCAAGGGATTTAGCTTGTTAGCTTTATAATAAATTAGATCTAATACATTATTTATATGATGGGTTTATGGTGAATGATGTTAAACTCAATTTGAGGACACCCATAATCATTTAATCAGTCATCTCTTCTTTGAATACATTATCTTTCATTTAAATCTTCTGCAGACAGATGGGTAGAAATAAATGTTGAACCTTAAAACATATAGGACAGCTACTATTGATAATAAAAAAGAGAGAAAGAGAATTCCTGTGCATCAACCTGAGCAGTCAGACTCCATATCAACAATCTCAAATGCTAACAGTTACTTACCCAGTCTCCACTGGCCTTTGGAGGACAATTTCTCCTGTACCAGAGAGTCTCTGAGCTGGTTTGGTTAGTCTTATGGGCTGTGGAGATGCAGGCCTAGAGCTATAATGCTTTCTCTGGGATTCTAAATCAAGATAAAAGCAACAAATGCATCAATAGTGCCACCTGCTGGAGAATACTATCAAATTCTACAAAACAGTAAACATCCTTGTAAACCTGTTTGGATGAGTTTACAAAGACAGAAACATAAAGACATATGTACAGTATACAGTATTGGTGGTAAAGTATACTTCCATTGATAATATTTGGTGATTGCATAATAGGACAGGTTGTAGTACGCTATAGCAATAGAAACAAAAGTAAATGATTTTTACTGTAGAATACTCCAATCTAACAAAAACCACTATACTGGTTTACACACTCACACCTAAGGATGATTTGGAACAGCCAATTAGCCTACTGTGCATGTTTTTGGACTGTGGGAGGAAACCGGAGTGAGTACCTGAAGGAAACCCACACAAGCACGGGGAGAACATGCAAACTCCACACTGAAACACCCCAGCTCAGGAATCAAACCCAGGCCTTCTTACTGTGAGGTGGTATAATGATTCTATTAGAATAAATATATCTGAGCCTGTATTTCACAGGCCATGATGAGAAGGATAGATGACATTTGCCATATATAGAAAGGTATGCATTGTCTGGAAACATAACATCAAGTAATGCAAGGATGCACAAAAAACTAAGCTTACTGTTTTGCCATTTCAGAAGAACTGAATAACAGTTATTAAATTATTATTTTTTTAAAATAAATAATTAAGCATCTAGATATTTTATAGTTATGCATTGACTCAGTTTCACTGTATTTGTTGCGAATAAAGCAACATTAACATTTCCAGATCTTATATCCATGACTGTTGACATTTCTAGGTCAGTTGAAGCTCCCTGGATTTGACTACTGTTTTTATATTTTTCAGTGAAGTCCACCCTTATCCACCCTTCTTTGTTGCAAATGAAGAAAGCTGGCTTCTCTGAGATAGACAGAATAACCAATGTATTTTGATCCAAAAATTATCCTTAGCACTCTTTATTATATCTAAGAGAATACCTAATGAAACATATTGTGAAAAACTAATGAGACATTAATTTCATGACACTCCTTTTTGTACCCGTAACAGGTCTGCGCTTTTCTAGCTGAAGAGTTCTAAAACACCTAACAGTAAATTCATTCGTCTTTCATCGTTACCTGTGTTCACGTCCCAAAGAAGAGGATCAGAGTAAGAGATCATAGCAAAGCGCCGCCGCACTTCATCCTCATCTTTCTAAACAAGGATGCATATTGGAACACAAAATATGCATTCAGCCAGCTATTTCGGCAGTTTACTTTTAATGTAATTCAAAGTATACAGAAATCTTAGCTCTATGTGGGGCTGTCATATTAAGGTCAACCCAGACAAAGTGAACAAAAAGTTGCTTAAACCACACACTTTAACAGGTTAATGAATGATGTATGAAAAAAATGAAATGGTCAAAGGCAGCAGAAAGCTACTTTCTCTAAACAGTAGAACAAATACCTTTCAAAATAAAAGTATATGTGAACAAGTTCAGAGTGCTGACCTCTATCTCCTCCATGCGCAGTAGCATATTGTCCAACATGGGGTCCTGCAGCAGTGTTTCATGATCTCTGTCCAACCTCTGCACAGACCCGGTTGTGGCTTCCACATCTGAACTCACTGCATTCTGAGAATAAGCACAGCACAGCAGTATTAAATATACATTAAAAAAGGAAAGGATGGCTCCACCCTCCCTGTGACCCTGGTATAATTAAGCAGTTCAGCAAATAAATGAATTAATTGTTTGTTTCTGTCAATTTCCCCACCCTGATATTTTTCAGTTAAACAATAAATAACTCCTGGGTTTTATCAGTAAAATGTATATGTATGCATATAAAATGTATATTATATATCACCTGTTCATGCAAATTATAGGTATTTGATATCATTCTTCAGTTTCTTCACAAAAGTAATGTCAGAGACCCATACTGGTTTAGTACAATTTACCTTTTATCCCTCATTTATTGTTGCCTGCTGACCAATGTGACCCTTTGGTACAATTTGATGCCGATACAACAAAGCACAACTACTAAACATGCCTGTAACTGTATTGTAATGACAGACTAACACTGGAGACAGGTGGAAGATACTCGGTGATATGTGGTTGTGGTAGGATACTTTCTGGGTTGAATCTGACCTAAAACAGCATAAACAATGTCTTTTGCATTTCTGTTCATGTTGTGGCATTTTAAACACAGAGTCAGTTTACATAGTGTACATATGAACTGTCCTTACCAACCTGTTAGAGAGAATATCAAGTCATATGTCATAAAAAAACTGCATGTGCCACAGACCTGCCCTGAACTAAAAATCTTAATAGGTTTAAAGTCCATATCATAATGATGGAAACACTGTTTGTTTTGGGGGTTTGGAAATGTCCTTATTCCAATTTACATTAATAGGACATTCTGACATTATGACATTGTACACAAGCAATTTAGCATCAAGTCTGTTAGGGCAGTAATTACCTCAAACACAAAACAGAGTTTTAGCATTGTAATCACCAGCATTTGTTTGTCCATCCACCTATTGTTTGTTTGTCTGTGAACAAGATTCTGATCATACCCATGATTCTCCAAACTTCGTGGGAGCACTAGCCTACCTGAGTCCCAGAAATAATTGGATTTTGGAAAGTCAATGTCAACGAGGAAGGTCAGAGTAAGGTCATAACTTTTTGGAGATCGATTGCTTATAACTTAAAAACAAGTGGCGAGAGACATCCTATTACTCTGAAACGCAAACAGGAAACATTACATGCACTTTTAAATGAGACGATTACATTTGGCCTTGAAAGATCAAACGCCAGCCATCTCATAAAAAAATAAAAAAAATCTTCAAATGAGAGAGTTCTGTCTTGCTAATTTGGTCACGTCCACATTCTAGAGAGCATTTTGTGAGATGAGCACATGGCTAATTGAAACCAGTTCCCATATACGACTTACTGGCTACATTTTCCATGCAGTGTGGCAGAAGTATCTTGCACTCTCTGAGTGCCCCTCTAGTATGTGCTTCAAGTCTCCAAAATGCTGACGAACACACTTTGCAATATTTTATTTCAGTATTTATCAGTTACCTGCACACAATCCTGCAGAGGTTGGAGATTTTCTGTAGTTCCTTGCTCTGTTCCCTCTCTCCACTGTGTTGGAGAGCTCACTTCAACCCTAATAAAAAAAATATAGTGAAGTAGTTTAAGCCCTCTTTACAGCTAAAGTGTTCCTTTATAATAAAGCCACAACTTTTAAAGTGTAAAATAAGACTCTAATATAACACATTAACAACCGCTCATCATAGTCCAGGCACTTGTGCCTCAAGGGTGTCTGTACAAATTCCTGCAAGTATATAGCTGAGATGTATGCAAACTGAAGTTGTATCTAACCTGAGGGCCTCGTTTTGGGCGCCTCTGATGTTTTCAGTGTTAGTCTTCCCTTGGCATTGGTTTTTATCTTGTACACCCATGGGCTGTGAAGAGTTCTTAACTGGGGAGAAAAGACATCTTGGCTCTGGTCTGGTGGACACAGTGCTGCTATAAGAGATACAAATGTGATGCTGTGATGTTCAATATGTGATAACAATAGCAAATTAATTTGTAAAAACTATTATGTGTACTAAAAATAATAAATGCTGGACTGCTTTTATAAGGGGTTTCTGAGTGAGAACTGGAGGACGAGGAGGCACAAAATGTAAAAGAACAAAGGACTGTTGGATCTTTACAGTGATGTTTTTTCTCTCATATTTTAATCCTGCAAATATGTTTCCTAGAGCTAAAATTTGTATACATTACTTATACAAAAATATATACAATACAAGAAAGTAATATATCCCCAAAATACCCCCATTTACAAAGAAATCTTTGTAAAATGGGATAATTAACTTGCAAGTAAATTATTGGCTTCTAGTCAACATAAACATATTACTTTTATATTGTATAATACATTTCAAGTCCTTTAGCAAAATATAGTCAAAAACTATAAAAATACTTTTTAAAAATAGTCAAAAAATAAAAATATAGTCAAAAAATGATACTATCTAGTAGATAATTAGAAAATACATTTCTGGAGGTTCTATTGCTTAAGTGTTACAATATTAAATAAATAATACATTTGATAATAGGTAATATCTTAAAAAGGAAATCTGGCTTTGGCCATAATTCAGAGAGAAGCTTTAGATAACAAGCTTATGATTATCAAATTACCTTGTTTTTAGAACAGTCAAATCCAGCTTATGTCAGAATATACAGGGAACTGTTTATTCAGAAGATGTCAAACCCCAATTCATTTAAAGTACAACACCTGCACTGAATTCCTAGTGAGTCACCAATAAGATGTGATCACACCAAAAGAATGGATTGACTTGACATAATTTAGGGTGATAGGACAATTAAAGAATTATGACTACATCTAGTGGTGGTGAATGGAGTTAAAGTGAATTAGGTAATCATTTACCAATTACAGCAGGCCAAAGTGTCCCGCCTTGGGGGGTTTTAAACTCATGCAGGGAGGTCTACTTTTAAGGATTCACTCTTGAGACTGGCCACCTTCTTTGCTTAGGTTTGCTTTTGCAATAAAGTGCATTGGTCATGGGCAGCATGGTGGCATAGTGGTTAGCACGTCCATCCCACAGCGAAAAGGTCTTGGGTTCCCGGGTTTGGGCGTTTCTGTATGAGGTTTGCATGTTCTCATTTGTGCCTGTGTGGGTTTCCTCCAAAAACTCCGGTTTCCTCCCACAGTCCAAAGACATGCACATTAGGCTACCTGTCTGCTCCTAGGTGTGAGTGTTTATAGTTGTATGTGTGTTGGCCTGCAATTGACTGGCATGCTTTTCAGGGTACACCCCATCTTCGCACAAAGTCAGCTGAGATAGGCTGAGTAGGATTAAGCGATTCGGAAAATGATGAAATGAATGAAAGAATGATATAATTAATTGGTAATTCAGAGAAGTTTATACGTGTTCCTTGCTTATCCTCGAAACTATGTGGGTAAGGGACAGATCTCTCTACAACAACAGAAACTGGATATGCTTTAAGTGGTTGAATATTTCAAACAAAGAAAGATCAATAACACCAAATGAGCCCTTTAGATGTTTCACATTCTTCTAGGATAAACTTGTACCGTGAAACACAATATTAATATTAATTATTAGCTCTTGTTAATCATTGCAAAGTAAGATATTTAATCCAAACACTAATTGACCACTTTATCAAATGAACCAGGCAAAATTTCAGCAGTAAGATTTACACCCTCAACAAGATTGCTCATATAAAATAATAGTGTTTTGCAAGGTTTAAGATGACTATAAATGCCAATTTATTCAGTTGATTCAATCACAAACATTTACAAGTTCAGATTACAGTATTCTACAGTGTGTAGGAGAAAGCACATGTAGACAAGGAGTGAAGTATGTGCATTGTTTACATGGATGTGTTAGTGACTGACCGTTGTTTCACAGCAGAATGAGGAGATGTGGGGATCCAGGGCACTGATGTCTCTCTCGATGGTAAGTGACTCTCTCTGAGCTTGGATGAAACAGTGGGCTGCTGGAACCCAGCATCACGAACATAAACACTCAGCTGTGGGAATTACAAGATTGGTCAAACAGGAACTCTATGTTCTCCATACAATACATTTGATTCTAAAACTCATGAATATCCCATATATGAGCGACTAGAGATCAAGCATTAAATATGCAGAAATTCACTGCCCTGTTTTTTGACACTGAGCCCCAGTCTCACCTTGCTCTTGTCTGGACAGTCTGCACTACTAGATGATTTAGGGATGTCCGTTTCTGGCCTGCTACGACTCTCCCCCTCTCTTCGTTCCTGCATGCGCACCAGATTCTGGATCCCAGCCTTCAGAACCTCCTTGCGGTGATCCAAGAGCTGTTGTGCTTGCAAAGCTCGACCTGCCATTCTTCTATCTGAGCAATCAGAATAAAGACTACAGTGCTGAGAAGTTGTTTACAATTTCCATGCTCTCTACTGTTTTTGTGCCATATCAAGCACAGCAAATATTTTGGTTTAATAATTAAATGCAGATATGCATGTAACAACACTTTCAGGTTAGGGGCAATGCATCTTAACATCTTTATGTTGTACATACTGTACAGTATTTGTTAAATAATAGTGTGTTAAAAGAATAAAGCATGACAATATAGTGGGAGTTATCAAAACTGAAAAATTATCACATTTCCAGTTGTAAGTATGAAAGTAAAACTACTGTAAGGCCCGGCTCAAAACTCAAGCCCTGGTTTATTATAGGTTTGCATGAATAAAAACTGAAAACTCAAACTGAGTTGCTAAGAGGGTCTCAGTACTTTTACATCTTTCACATCAGCAAAACAGCATGTCATATCTTGCCTTAATCAATAAAAGACTTCTAGGTTTTCTATGTAAAGCTGCAAAATGTAGTGTAAAGTCAGTGCAAACCAATTTAGCTTTGTAACTTATTAATTACTTCAGGATACATAAATTATTCCAACCCAAGGGCAGAAAAAGGTTTCTCAAAAGCAGTCACTTATTTAACATTAATGTTGTATTTTGAACAGTACTGATTCTCTTTAATCACCACTTTATTCAACTTATATTCATTGTAATTTGTGTCCTTGGCATGATTATGTCTACATTAGTCAATTAACCTTATGGAAAATACTTGGAGTTACATTCCATAAAAAAAATATTAGAGCTTCTTTTAAAGAGATAACAGCTTACTCTTTTTTGGAGCTGATGATTTCTTGGGTTGTCGAGTAGGTTTAACAGTCTGGGCCTGAGGAAAACGAGATGGGGGCAGGCTATATCCATCGACCCTGGAAGTCCTCTCTCTTAGAGGAGAGATACCTCTCATACGTGGCTCTTCCTGCTGACTATCCTGCTTACTCAAAACCATGTCCAGCATCTGAGTGGGAATGGTACGAATAAGAGTTTAGTATCGCTCCATTCCATGACCTTGCATTTGAAATTTCAATCAGACATCACAGGAAAAAAGAAATAACAATGCATAAAGCCTATCATTACTTCTAATTTCTGCAGGATATCCAATGTGGTCTCTGGTACAGTTGAGCCCTGTCCTACTTCCACCTTGGCAGAGCAGAGCGAGAGCTGGCGTATGAGCTGACCCAACTCTTTACACTGAACTGGTACTCTGCTCTCAGCACGGTCTGACAGCTGCTGAATGAACGCCTGCATGGCTCGGACTGCACCACGATGAGCTGCTGCCAACCTGTTCACTGCCCTGCACTGATGTAAAGAACAGATATAGCAGGTCAGTCCCAGGAGAGGTCATCCTTACACTATTAATCATCCTTAGTGCCTCTCACTTACCTTATTGGTAGGCTTTACACTCTGAGAACGCAGCTTGTCTAAATCCTCCTGAATTTCTTTCACCTAATTTTATATACAAATTATTATTATTATTATCCCACAGAGCCAGTCAACAAATTTAAGACACCAAAAGTTTTTTTTTTTTTTTATACAGTGTATCACTAATCTTTAAGTAGCATGCACAGCATGATTTAAACCAAAGGGGACATTTTATTAGACCTTTTTTTAAATACAAAATTTAAATTCCAGTAAGGGTTAAAATGCAGCCATTGCACCCCATAAACATTATCACATGTGAAATTTGTTGCATTGTGGATATACTGACCTGCTGCTGTAAGCCATAGATAATCCGTGCAAATCGAGCGGCCTGCTCCTGCTGGCGGATCTCAATCCTGCGCTTCTCGTCCGGTTCCACACTCTCTACTAATTGTCCTGGAGAGGACGGCACATTCATGAGGTCTGCTTCCATCCACACAGACACTACACAGTAAAAGTATTAAGAGATGTATCCAGCATTACCCTTATTCACAAGCTGCTCTATTCTATGGACATAAGCCTCCAGCTCTTTCTGTAGTTTACGGATCTCTCTACTAAGCTGTGGCTCACTGCTGATGGATTTTGGTCCGGGGTCTCTGGTTGGAGGAGACTGTCCTTGTCCAGCGTTTACAGGTGGAAAGAGCTTTTGAGGAGTATATACAAGCACCTGTGTCTGCCTCTTTGAACTTCCTGCTCTGAGCCTATCTTCAGAGGAAACCCGATTCTAGGTTTGGACAGGAAACAACACAGGATTACTGTCCATTACATGACAGTTATATGCAGGCATTAAAAACATTATTCACATTAATAAAGTTATTGGTACCTGTTGTTCTGGACTTGGTGTCCTTGCTCTGTCTTGTGTCTTGTGTGACAGACTATTCATGGATTGCTGACGTTTTCTGCGCAAGTCTTTTTTGGCTAATCTAACTGCAGCCTGTAGTTGATCCTCAGACAAGACAGAAAGGTGTAAGGAGCCACTACAACTCTCACCATTGTCCTGCCTCTCCTGATGAGCCACAAACTTCTCAATCACAATAGGACCTGGAGGACCTACTTGAGTTGCTCGGTTCAGGGTATTGCTTGGAAAACCAAGATTAAACAAAAGCTGTGAGAAAGGGCAGAAAAAGGGGTAGAGTTTGTTATTAAAATGCAGTCATTTATAAAGGAATGGAATAGGATTCACTTGATTAAATTCCTGAGTTATCCCAATGTGTATATACAGTTTAACTCGTGATACTTTTTTCCAGTTTTCATATCAGGTACAGCTAAATTATAGGTGCAATTTATAAAAATCACTCAGTGTAGTCAGTCGGTTGATATGTATAGTGTGTCCTCTCCGCTCTATTCCACCGAGACTACTGCGGAGCAGCCATTATATTTGGACGGTGGACTGTTTTACATCTAGCACAGACACTGATGTATTCTATGTGTGGTTTGTGTATATAAGGGATTAATGGACAGAGAGTTGGAGACTTCAAAACACTTGGATATGGGAGCATGCCAAATGCTATAAGTGTAAATGAAACCAGTACTCGAGAACTGTAGATTGTACCCTGTAATACAACTAGGTAGAAAAACATGTTTGTCTTCTACATAGTGAAACAGGACTGTAGCACAATAATAACAGTATAAACAGTAACCATATCTGTGTTACTAACTAAAGAATATCCGATGGAGGCTGTTACTGCCTGAAGAACAGCACACAGTAACCCTGATAAAATGGTCAGTGTGTGAGAGCATACTGTATGCTTGCTTTAAGAGGATACTGACTGTAATGTTTCATACTTGTGTGACATACTCAGTAATCAAAGACTAGTACGAGCTCACTTCTGCTTTACCTGCGTTTGAGGTCCAGGGTTTAAACTATCCTTTTTAACCCATTCTCCACTCTCCATGTAGTTATTTAAATACCCAGGTGCTCTCACTGCTGATCCTCCTTGATATTCTGTGGTCATCGCCATGAAGTCAGAAATCTAGTGCCTGGAGCTTTCAGTTTTCATAAAACACGACTAGCCAGTTAACAACGAAGGATTACTCAACAAAGTAAACCGAAAATTCGTGCCTATTACTAAACATTATATTATATGGTCGTCATATACTCCTATCAGACCTGTCTATGAACAGTAATTATTAAGCTAGGTAACTCAAATAAAAGACAATGTAGACGAGTCTTGAGTTTGAAACACCGCCATGACAACAACATTCTTCTTCTTCGAGTGTAGAAGGTTAGCATTGGATGGGTAACAGTGCCGCCTAGCGTTTAAGGCCGTAAATGCAACAGGAAGAGTAAAGAGTCTGTCCAGCCCCCAAAATTACACCATCTCAATCGTTTGTAAAGACATTGGTGAATAAAGTACTGAACAACACAATAAACTTTTTTTATGACATTTTTTTTATTGGTTTTATGAAATCTGACAGAAATCTTTATGGGAATATATCCTTGTTTCAGTGGGGACAGATATTAGGTGATAAATACTACATGAGGAAAAGCTATTGTAGCAGTCTGTGCCTTCCTCTCTGGTGACTTTCTGGAAAAATAGAGGAAATTATTTGTGCATAACAGCTAAATTCATGTGAAAGAGGAAAGACACATTTATTTGATGAAACGCAAGCCTTGACCAGCACCGTTTCATGTCCAAGAGTCTTAAATTGGCTCTCACACTTTGACGTTACTATAAGCATATATAGTACATTGATAATGATTTGATTTAGTGTCTACCACATCAGTTTGGGGATTTATCAGTAATGCATCAGTTTTACATAAAAAGAAGAATACATGTTATAAACAAGCAAGCTGCTAGCGATTATCAACCTGTCTGCTCATTGTGGAAACATATTAAATAGCAGGTGACAGGCTACCGATGCCAACTGCACCCCACAGCAGAAAAAGTTAGGAGTTGCATGCTGGTTACTGATGTGTGCGCATGCCTAGACGTACGCCTAACCAAACCGGGCCTGTCAAAAGATTCCTTATAATAAAGCACTGATAAACAATTAAACAGCATGAAGCAGCAAGCACAAAAACACGATTTTCATTAATACGATGTGGACATGAAGGATGGGATGGAGGGTGGAGACTTCACGCCTGTAGAATAAAATTCATAGGTTAATTGTCAAATACTAGCACAATAATTTATATCAGCACAAACGACTGAGACCATTTTGGGCAGTGTGGGGGCTGATGGTCACAGTAAGAAATAAAATGGAAAAAAAAAAAGATTGATGAGCTCCAATAGGCCTATAGTGCATGTCTTTGTACTTAGAGAAAACCCCAACATAGATTCAAGCAGTGCCTAAAAGCAGAGCTCCCATATGATTTCCGTTATTTGACAAGTTTTTCGTGGGAAATCTCAAACCCCATACACGTGTCCTACGCATATCAAGATAAATTCATTTTAATAACTTGTTTATAGAAGGGAATAAAAACGAGGTAACCAAACATGTAATCTTAGTCTCGACATGTAAAGTACACCATTTCATTTCAGATCATTTCAATAACACAAGAATATAATTAGATGTTTATTTATTTCACGTCATAGATAACTATGACATCACATCACGTGTATTATACACCTCTTGTTCTCTATATTACTCTCCTAGAAAAAAATTCCCAATTTTTTTCTTTTTTGAGATATAAAATCTTCGAAGAATAACACAGGTTGTCCAGCGTACGCCAGAAGGAAATAGGACGAACATACATACGCTATAGGTTTTTCTTGGCGTTCCAAAAGCAATTCGATGGCTAGACGCTAGAGCCTATCTCAGCCAAAACTGGACGAAGGCAGGGTACACCTTTAACAGCTCGCCAGAACATCACAGGGCCAACACACACTCTCTCTCTCTCTCTCATACACATGCACACACATGCACACACACACACACACACACACATACACACACACACACACACACACACACACACACACACAAAACCATTCACATTCACACCTTTGGGAAATTTGGAACAGCAAATTAGCCTAGCATGCATGTCTTTGGACTGTGTAAGGAAACCGCAGTACCCAGAGGAAAACCAGGCATGCACATGGAGAACATGCATACTCCAAACAAAATCGCCCAAGCATGCGACACGAACACAGGACATTTTTGCTGTGAGGCAAACATGCTATCCGCTATGCCACCATGCTGCCCATGATCAATTATCCCACCTAGAATATATTTTTATAGTCTTTAGTCACATCAATAATCCTCAGTTTAGGTTGATTATTAACTTTCCAATTTCCAAATATTCTTAACTTTGTTTTACCTAAATTTGGTGATAACTTGTTAAGGATCATACATTTCTTTTAGACTTTCCACTCTGTAAAATCTGCTTGGAGAATCTCTAAGCGTTTAACAAAGCAACATTCATTATACAATTATATATTAGTGACAACTAAAACAAATTTTAACAATTTAGGCACTTTACAAATTTCATTTATGCACAATGTAAAGATATTAGGTCTAAGCATTGAACCTTGTGGAACCCCACAAGTCCCCTTCAACATATCAGATTCTTAGCCAAAGGTCTGCTGTTGCTCCGATACCATATGTCTGTGTTATTTACTGTAACTTTAATTACAGTATACAACAAGTAGCAAGTCATCTATGACTTCTAAAGGTTTAGAAGTGCAGCTACCTCCAAGAAAAATAAACAATTTCAGTTCCAAAGACTACATGAGGCAATGTTTACTGCTGTATCCTATAAGCAGATTTTCACCCTCTTTGTGGGTGTTCACTATAGAAGATGTAAGTGGTCTGAGGTTTCTTTTGTTAATATTTGATGGACTCTTTGTAGTAATGTACTTCAGTTTTCTAGCTGGTGTATTCTCCCCTGTGCCTAACTGACTCTTATGTACATTCTTCCAGGAAAGTGTATCACAAACAGGAAAGGGGGAAACATGAACAGTGAGGACAAACATGTTCTGACAACATGCAAAGCATTTCAATTATTGACTGAGTGAAGTGGGACAGTGTGTACACACATTCTCCTGCCATCCCCTCGGCCAAACAGTCTACCACCACCTTAAACCCTAAATCAACCGATGTGCCGCGACAAGAGGCAGTGTGACACAAGAGGACAAAGTTGTGAAGACAGAGGACACCTACAGAGTGAAAAGCCTCCAGTTAAATATAAGAGCAACCATACATAGCTGGTATGCAGTTCTCTCAGTGCAGAAGTGGAAGCTTCTCTAAAGCACTTTCAAAAAATTTACTACAGATAATTCACCATAATTTAGCAATAACGGTGGGTGTGTTTTTTCATTTAACACATTTAGACAAGGAATGTCTAAGCATGTGTCACTATGATGTTTTTGACATGTATATGAAGTAAGTTTTATTACATATTTAGACCAAAATTAACTGTTTTGCCAGCACCTGTCATTAACCATCAACATAAAGTACAATATTATAATTAATAGGCGGTGCAGTGGTTAGCACGACCGCCTCACAGCAAGAATGTCCTGGGTTCAATTCCTGGGCTTGGGGTGTTTCTGTGTGGAGTTTGCTTGCGTGGGTTTCCTACGGTAACTCCGGTTTCCTCCCACAATCCAAAAACATGCACAGTGGGCTAATTGGCTAGGCCAAGAAAATTAATGAATGATGAATTATAATTAATATGTTTAGTGATTGGTTTTAACATATTAAACATCAGTCCACTCACTCACTCCTTTCCTATCTTTCCCTGCAACCACTTTCATGGTTTCTTTTACAATGTATTTTTTTACTTGAGAGGGTTGCAAGCCCCCTACAGACTCTATTCTCTCAGGCAAACACCCATTCACACTCACATTCACACCTAGAGGCAATTTGGAGCATCCAATTAGCCTAATGTGCATGTCTTTGGACTGTGGGCGGAAACTGGAGTAACCAGAAGAAACCCATATAGGTTTGGGAAGAAAATGCAAACTCCATACAGAAATGTCCTTGCCAGCCAGGAGGCTTGAATCCTTGAATCCTTGTTAGTATAATGTCACCATGCTCCCATCAGCCTACTAACACACTCGGAGGGAAAGTGCTATCCGCCCTCATACGAATGAGCTCACAGACGCCCATGAGTGTATGCGATCCCTCTCCCTCCCATGAGAGCTTGGCCAATTAACTCCCGGTCACGGATGGCTGTAATTCGAACTTGTGATTTCCGGGTTGATAATCGATCTTGTCGATGCGCCACTCGGGAGCCCCACATTTACACAATGATATTAATGAATGCATCTAAAACATTTCCTAAAATATAATTCATTAAAAAGCAGTCAGTGAAAAGAGTAGTTCAGAGTATACTAATTTACTGAGTGTTTGATGTGACTGGACATGTAGAGGTAAGGTAAGTCTGTTGGGCATTTTTACACCTGAGCCTACTGGCTCATCAGAGACGGTGCTTATCCCGGTTTCCGTAGCATGAAGCAACCAGGAGTTCAACTCCTCCTGGATGGACGGATATATCAGAACAGAAAAACATTCATTTGAGAAAATTGTGTTACCATACACTAAATTTGTGGAAATGTGTATAAATTTTTATTACAGTTATATTCACCCTGTCCCAAAGAATCAAACACACAATTAGGTAAGATTTAGGCATTGAATACAAGGTCTCACTCCTCAACCACCAATGTATACATGGTACTGCCCCCACGCTCCACCCGTTCCTCCACCACCTAAGGTCTTAAAACCCCAAGGACTAAACTTCACACAATGGGCAATCAGGCTTTCTCTTCGGCCAATCCACGCCATGGAATGCCCTCCCTGACCACCCGAGGGCACCGCAGACAATGGACACTTTTAAATATGCCCTGAAAAACCATCTTTATTATTATTATTATTATTATTATTATTATTAATATTATGAGATGTTTGCAACAGGAATACAGTATGTTTTGGAATGTAGACCATTACTGTAGACGTTTACATGTAAAATGAAGTAAATACTGTGTATACTCTACTGTAAAAGGTAGCACTGCCACCTCACAGCTTTAGTGTCATTAGTTTGATCCCGTGCCTGGGTTACTGTGTGTAACATCAATTTCATCAGACTGTGTATGCATGTAGTCTCCGGATCCACCCTGAGCAGGATAAAGAGGTTACTGATGTTGAAGGAAGAAAAAAAAAAACTAAACAGTAGATTTGTATTTGATATTTAGCATTTAACAAAACAACTATTTTATTAATCACAGGTTTAATTGGTAGTGAGAAAGAGAAAGAATCTTGATATAGAAAACAGACAGTGAGACATGAGGAGTAAGATATGCTGTAGGTGCAATAGATATAAAGTGAATTAGAAGAGACATGGAACATCCTCAAATGCACATAAAGTGACATTTCTATCCAAAACAGCTACAAATTAAATCAAATGGCCGTCAGCATTCCCCAGGTGCAGAACATTACATTTTTGTTTTTGCACCTCCCAAGATTTGTAAATATTTCTACATTTAACT
>JAQMYF010000013.1:16199132-16212976 GCA_030014195.1 Neosilurus mollespiculum | reverse complement strand
ATATATACACATCAATATATAGATATATATATATATATATATATATATATATATATATATATATATATATATATATAGGCTTTTTTTTAATAACAACCAGGACACAATACCGTATTATATTTATTACTTTACATATGTCCTTAATTGGGCTGTGCTATGATGCACACTGACAGATGAATGGATGGATGGATGGAATAATGGATGGATGGATGGATAGATAGATAGAATAACTAAAACAAATGGGTTACATACTTTTCTTACCATGATGAACAGTAAAAACAACGCAGCAAGAAAATAATAACGACCATATATAAAAGTCGGCAGTGATTTTCAGGGTAGGTCTGGATGCAGTCTGAAAGTCTGATGGATGCAGTAAAATAAGTTCCCCGGTGCTGCTCTTTCCCAGCAGTTGTCTGGTTTCATCCACAGTCCTGCCTGTTATTAGGTGTCAGAGTGGAGTTGGACTTCGGAGTCCAGAAGAAAACGTAGTAAATGGCTAGGAAGAAGGCAGCGATGGAAACGCAGAGAAAGTAAGCGATGCCCATTGCGACTTTAACCCAGACCTTGGTGCTGGACTTGGCCTGACTGATCCACTGATCCGCCGGGTAACTCGCTCTCCTCGATGCGCTCCCGCTTTGCCTTCCCAATGAACCCGTCTGTCCGCCCCTCATTGTGGGATAACAGACACCGTCCCCACGGGAAAACTTCTCTCACAGATAGAATGCGGGATCTGAGAAGTGCTGGTCTGAGACAGCTTGCTCACAAGCCTGTGTCCTTGATTTAGGACCGATCAATGGCAGCTCTCCACCGCATCACTCATGTGCGGGACACAAGCTTACTGCCTCCCGGGTGTGGGCGTGGTTTGGGGCGGGGCTTGCGGTTCTAACTCGGGTTTAAAGTTTCAGAAAAGGATTTCTGGTTTTTAACTCAACACATTAAATGGTTTTGTGATGAAAGGTTTTGTGTTGTTTGCTCAGGATAACCATTTCTTTTTTCAGTCTCAAACATAAGGGATACATTCCGCCACCCTTTTCCTGTCATATTCAAGGTCATTCATTCATTTGCCAAACTGCTTATTCCCTACTAGGGTCCTGGGAACTCTGGGTAAAGGAGGCGTACACCCTGAACAGCTCACTAGTCCATCACAGAGCCAACACGCAAGCAACCAATCATCAGGGGTAATTTGGGACAGCTAGTTAGCCTGGGGCCAGTGGCGTAGCTAGTTAGCAGATGATGGGTTCGAATCCCACTGTGCTAAGACCCCTGGGCAAGGTCTTAACCACAAGTGTGCCTCTGTCCACCCAGCAGTATAAATGGGTACCAGTAAAAATGCTGGGAAGGTAACGTGCAATGGACTAGCGTCCCATGCAGGAGGACTTGAACTCCTAGTCGCTTCACGATACAGAAACCAGGGATAAGCACCAGCTTGATGAGCCACTAGGCTCGGGTGTAAAAGCCCCAACAGACTAGTTAGCCTAACATGCATGTCTTTGGACTCTGAGAGGAAACCGGAGTACCCAGAGTAAACCCTCACAAGGATGGGGAGAACATGCAAACTCCACACAGAAATGCTCTCACCAAACAGACATGCTAACCATTACTTTAAGAGAACATGGATATACCCAAATACAAAACAATTACTAATGCTAGAAAAGTATCTTCCTCGTGTGTGTGGAGTACCACAGGAATACAAGGTACCTTTACCATGCAGCATGCATAGTGTAGTAAATAAGCCCTACTGGTTTTAATTATCCAATTAAATTTGGGGTTAAATACCCAACATTATGTTACAATTTGTAAGTCTGGTTTCCTATTAGTGCCCCATGTACAGAGAAGGCTTATCTATCAGCACTCATTTCAAAGTTATTTGCACTCAAAAAATCAGTGACCTTTCAAGGTCACCCAATTGTGTCATTGTATGTACAAAGTATGTACCTGATTTCCTATCTGCACCTCACTGCATCTAATGGTCTGTCACTTTATTTTTGAGGTACGAGCAATTTCAATTTAACATGGGATATGTTAATCTCCAAAACTTTGTGACCCCAACCTTTGACCAAGACATTTCAAAACCAAATCATCTGAGTCTCAGGTAGGGTAGTTTTCCCACTAAGTTTGGTGAAACTCTGTGCACGGCTATGGTTAGGATTGTCTTCAAAGATAAACTGACTGACAAACGTACAAATGCCAGCTCGCCAGGCCATCGCAGGGCAGAAACATGCTGACAGCAATGCAGCCTACTCTTGATGAAAATCAGCAATGGTTCTTTTACATGCCTCTCACCATAGACAGTAAAAGACATAGCCTGCATTTGATAACCTAGTTAGCGGCACTGCTAACGGGATGCTGCAGTGAAATATAGCAGCATCACTTTGCTTGGTTTTAGCAATCTGTGAAGTGGTAAGTGGTGTCTATAGTGGAATTCGCATGAAATTTTAAAAATTGCTGCATCTGTCCGCATGGGAAGAGATGAATTTCCACAGGCAACACCATCAGCAGATATTCAAATGGCATTGTGAGTAAGACAGGAACTATTTCAAAGTGTACACAGACCAAGATATCAATTAAATAAGTTAGAACATTAAAAAATTAAACTTGGACACCATCATCGGCCACAATAATTAGGAATATTTACATACGGGTTGTTCAGGGTGGACGTTTCCTTGTATAAAACAAGCAATTAAGATCAATAAACATTCATATTTTACTTACCTGGGAGCATATTCATTGGCAAAGCAGAATATTTTCTTTTAACAGCATTTCAAAAAACATTACTGGAGAGCAGGACATTTAAAGCAACTATGTGCATTTATTTAAAAAGAAGCTTGCATCATACATCATTTACACACACAAAAAAAATGAAACGGCATAAACTTCCTTAAAATAATAAAACAGATAACAGTGTTTCACTGTGGAGTGAATCCTACTAACACTTCATCATACTACCACACTGCTGAAACACCAACAGAGGCAAACCTAGATCTAATCATCAAGTAAACATAAGGAGGGTCCAATTGTGGATAAATGCAATACAATCGGAAATTTCATGACTTTTGTTTAAGATGAGAGTTCTCAATGCAAACAGTGAATGATGACACACGAAGCATTGGAATGTACATCATTTAAAAAAAGACCTTAAAACTGTAATCCATACACCTCAAATCAGATAGCTAAAAGGTAAATTCCTGGGCTACTAATACAGCCTCAGTGAGACATACTGCCTGCTTTCACAACAGGAAAAATTCCTAGACAAAAATTGAGAGCATTAAAAAAAAATAAACAAAATGAATTCTATTGAGGTACACATTCTTTGTTTCCTCATATGTTTATTATTTATCTAACAGACCCAATGTCATCTACAAAACACCTTCTAAGAAACATCTTTGGTCATAATACATACACATACATTTTGGGTCAAAAATTATATATGCGAGTACAACTAGCACCTTATTTTTTAGGCAAATTACAATCTTAAACATTTTTTAATGAAAAGAACTGAAAAAAAAATAAATTTTTTCACAAACAGCTTTAACAATCCTAATGCCCCGTTCCATTGTTTGCATAGGTATCACATACAAACTAAAGCATGCATTTGATTGACAAGTCATTGAGGACTAAAGCAGCATGAAGCGAAAGTAGCACTCCCTCCATACTATTTCTGATATAATGTTGATATTTCAACAAATATATCTTGTGATAAGGATAGGGTTTAACCTCTTACCAAATGTCATGTAAAATAGCTACTGTTCTGAAGTTATGTTTATTTTTGCCTTGCATATAATGAAGTTTATCCTCTTTACAATGTTACTTAAATGATTTGCAGAGACAGTCCTAGATAAATTCCATAAATTCCAGTCCTAGAATTTGAAACACATGTAGCACTAGAATAGTTTGCGTGCTGTGAGAATATCTTTATATGAAACCATATTATGAGTTATTTGGAGGTGGATATTAATCACCATAGGGTCTACCATCCTTATTTTGAGTTGACCATTATGCCTGATGTCTCTTCTTAACACTTGTTCCACGTTTTCTCCTCTCTTGCAGGATCATTAGTGCACTCTTTACCCTGGAGGCAGAAAACAACAGCAGGGCAATGAAGTCATTGTAGTGCTTTCAGAAGTGCAAACATTCCCACTTCAAAACTAAATGCAAATTCAGCAACTCAAACAAAATATAAACAATATATATTTTTTTAAATGTACACTTCACTATATTCTTATATTTTGGAAAAGGGCACTATTGTTTGCTTCTCAGGAAAGCCTTAAATCTTACATGCCACACCTGATTTAAAAAAAAACTCTTTAGATCTCTGAGTTTTTAGGAATACAATATATTCTACAATAGATTTTAGACTCACTGTTTGTATGCACTTTTGGTTTAAAATCCTTGAGACTTACCTGCTTAAACTACAATACGTTATTTGACATTTATTCCATTACCTCAAAAATGACTTGATACCCAGTTCTCAGGATAAAGAACAAACTATAATTATGACTCCATAATAAGCTTCATCATGTAAAATTTATCAATCAGTTATTCTGTTTTCTCAAGGTTTCCATTACCACCCATCTGCCTGAGAATCCAATATCTCAGTTTCCACATAAAGGCTTTTAAGCAATAATTAGAGGTTCCCTGCAATTTCCTGCCCTCTTAAACAGGCTTAATGCATGAGAGTAATTGGATCTGGGGGAAATATAAGAATGTATTATACTGATCAGTTTGTTGACACAGTGCCAATAGCCATCATGCCCATTGTAAGACGACAAGGAGAAGGTCTTCACTTTAAATACAAAACTACAAATTTGATTAGGTTCTTTTAGTCTTTTACAGATGTGAATGTGGTGTTACATTCATTGTTACATTGTTGATTTCATAAACATTTGAAGCATCGTGATATCAGCCTTGCCTTAATTCCATGCTGAACAAAAGCAAATTGAGTTACACTGTATACAACAGGATATGGTTAACAGGTTATTTCAGGACAGGATTCAGACTCTTACGAGAAACATAATTCATTTTCAAAGATTCATTTTCGCCAAAGCACCAACACTGGACGAAGGTGCGGTACACCCTCAGCATCTCACCAGACATAAACAGTAAAACATAAAAAACACAGTTTCAGAGTAATTTCATGTGCCAGAGCCTTAAAACTATTTCGTAACTGGGCATTACAGGATGTTTTTGTTGCAGAACCATGTAAAATATACAATTGTGACTTTTATAACCAATTTGTTGTAATACATATATATTGAGGGGACATTAGGAATTTATTTCACGAACCTGAATGAAGATTAAACAACTAAGGGGGAAAAAAAAAACCCAAAGATTTAGCTCCATTGATTTAATATACAACTCCTGGCGGATATCTGGCATGAAACTGAATTGTCCAAGCTACATACTGCCTGACAACCAAGCAGCTCTGGCACAGCAACCAATTCATCCATAGTTTATCCCATCACACGTTAATGACACCATGCAATCATATGAGATGCAGCAGGATGGGGATTACAAGATCAGATCTAAACTGGAATCCTTCAAAATGCCTGACATTACAAATCACTCATTTAATGTAATTTAAATGTAAAAAATGGTTTGCTCAAGCAGACATGCACTATGACATGTCCATACATAATCCAGAGGAAAACAAAAGCGGTGCAAAAAATAAATAAATAAATAAAGGTCCAGGAAGCAGTCAGTGGAGAGGATAGCACTTGTAGAGACTGACAGCCAGTATGAAGCTGTAGACAAGAACACACAAAGTCCCAGAGCAGGAGAAGGATGGTCATAGCCAGAGGAGCAGAAGGGGGCATTCACATTTGTCATGAGAGAGACATGAATAGCAGCAGATGCCATTTCACAGGACAGATGCACAGAGGAATACAAAAAGAGGTGAGTGAAAGGAAAGGTTGTGACCGAAGGGGTGAAAGAGTGAGACAGGGCAGAGCATTGGCGCATGTTCAGATGTCAGCTGAAGTAAGGGAGATCTTGCAGAAAGTCCCCGTTTCAAAATAGGTTATAAGAACAGCACCTGAGCATGGCTGATCCGTGGACTCAACTGGAGCTGCACTTTCACTGCTAGACTGCGTCAAATCCAGCTCTACAGCAGGGACCTCGTTCTCCTCTGATGGAATAGATTACACAGGATTAGTAAAAATAAACCCTACTACTTCTTTAATTAACTGAAAATAACTGAACAAACTTTATTTTTTGTCTTTACCCTTCTGTGTGGTTGAATCCTCTGCAGACTCTGTAGGTTTATTGCTGGTTGAGGTGGAATCAGCATGGGGTGAGGACGCCGATTCTTCCTGGACTGTGGGAGCAGCTGACTCCGCTACTAAAGGCAAAAAAGTCAACATTTTATATACTTTAAAATCAAAAGCTACTATACACTGTATTGGTAGCCACACTATGATAAGCCATAACATTATGTCCCCTGACAGATAGAGTAAAAAACACTGATTCTGTTTACATTAAAGTGGCACCTTCCAATGAGTGGGATAAATTAATCAGCATATGAACAGTGAGTTCTTGATGTTGATGTGTTGGACTTCTGACAAGGTCCACATTGTAATGACTAAACTACTAGGTCTAAGGTGGTCCAAAAAAGGGCAATAACTGAACGGGAAGTGTGTCATGGGAAGGTACTGATGCATGGGGATAGTGAAGGCTAGTACATCTGGTGAGAATACAAAGAAGAGCTAATGTAGCACAAACTACCGAAACTGTTAATGTTGGATATGAAGCTGCCAAACCGCAGTGCAGTCAGGTGGTGTTAATGTTGCATCTTATCGGTGTACAATTAAATATTTACATAATTAAAAGTTGCTCAAACCTTGTCAGAAAGACACATTTACTTCAGAGAATACATTTTTGAAGTAGAAGTTTTATAAAAAAACAAGAGAACAAAAAGGCTGCCAAATCACCACTTACGAAATTAAAGTAATTTCTTTTTTATTATTAATAACAAAACTGAAACCCAAAAAATAGAGGCTTATACACCACTGCTCAGACACGCACAGAATAACAAACACACAATCTAACTCAGGTAGGCAGAAAAACATTTACCATGCAAAACACCAAACATTAACAGGAATATAGAACATGAACTCGTTAAACGAATAATTTAACAAACATGACAGGTAATACAAATAAATACGGAAATCAGCGAGTGAAAAGAAAACTCAGTCTTAACCTTTCCTGCTTTTGCTCCAGACTGACGTTGGGAAACACAGGGGAGATTTACTTATTAATTTCCTCCAGGGTTGAAGCTGATCCAGCCCTTAAATGAGCCACGCTACTCATAACACCAGCTTAGGACCTCTATCAATAGGGATATCTATTGTGAGCGCCACCTTTGGGCAGTGATCAAATCTTTATATATAAAGATCTAATCTTTATATATATTTATATATAAAGATTTAATCACTGCTCAAAGGTGGCACTCCCAATAGATATCTCTATTGATAGAGGTCTGAAGCTGGTTTTGCATAGTCATTATATATAGTCATTATATATAATGATTATGCAAACTGGAAACCCAAACTCTCTAAATTTTAAGATGTTTCTCAATGTCGAGGAAGAATTCTCTATGGTTGCATTACAAGAATGATAGATCATCACATACTGATTGAATTCTATAAATTCTGGGAGGCAAGAAAACTGGCTTGCCATGTATTTAAGATCAACACAGATGTTACAATCAGATTTATCTTTAAAGAACATAGTAAAATGTTACCACATCTATGTTCTCCTAAAATAAACAGTAGTGATGTGTTCCTACCAGGCAGGGCATCATGCTGTTTGTCATCCTGCTTGGGTGAGTCCTTGGCATCCTTGGTGTGGGCGTCCTCCTCCTCTCTGCTCTTATTCTGAGCTGGACTGCTTTCATTACTGCTAGGCCGCAAGGGACTCTCACCCAAGCTGCTTTTAGGGGAGAGCATCTCCATCTCCTCTCCCCAGTCTGGCACAGGCTGGTAAAGGGAAAAGGGACTGATGGGCTTTGTGCCCTCTGGGGTACTGAGAGACTCTTGTGGGGAAGAAAGGATGCGCACTTTGGGTCTGGTTGTTCTCTGTTCCTTAGGACTGGGAGTAGACGGGGCCGGAGAGCTCTGAGCCTTCTCTACTTGTTTAGACTCCTTTTGAGAAAGTTCTTCTTTATCCTTATACTCTTCCACCTCTTTCTCCTCCTCATCTCCATCACTGGCATCCTCCCACTCATCATCTTCATCTTCAGCAGCTAATTTCTCGATAGCAACCACAATCTGCTTCTAGCCAGGACAAGAAGAGGGAATGCCAGTCATTAATTTAACTCTCCATCTTACAGAGACAGAAACAAGATAGACTCACCTTCTCTAATGGACTTTTGGGCTTATCTTCTTCTTTAGTCTTCTCTTGTTCCTGTTCCTCCTTTTTTCCTTTTTCCTCTGCTTCCCACCGGTTATCATGCATGCTTGTGAAGGGAAAATGGAGAGGAAATCAAAATTAAATTGAAATGTTTAGTTTTCTGTTTACATTTGTTAAATAATACTTTGTTTATTTTTTTTAATATACTGTATTAATCCCACAAGGGAAGTTATTGCCTCTGCATTTAACCCATCCAAAGTGAACACACACTTGGAGCAGTTGGCTGCCACACACTGGGGCGCCCAGAGAGCAGGTGGGGGATAGGTGCCTTGCTCAAGGGCACTGCCATGAAGGTGGAGGAAGGGAAGGTAATATCTCACAATTTTAAAAAAAAAAGGTTCAGAAAAGGAAATTTCTAAATACAATTATAAATAAACATTCAAATATTCAAATTCAGGCAGCGCTAGACACTTTCAGTGGTGTACTCTTCAGTAGGAAGGTGATCTTGGCTACCTAGCGTTTTGCTACCTCTTCGTTTTTACCTATAATAAACTTCTGGGGTGTAAGCCTGAAGCCACAGTGACCTGTTGAGGGGTAAAAAACCAAAAAGACTTATGCTATAATATATTTAACAAATGTATACTGTAAACCAGTGATGCATGTTTGTTATGATACGCCGTAATATTACAGCTTGCAGTGCAGCTGGTCCAATTAAGAGAGGGCAATTGCTCGTCAGTGGATAGAAGAATGCTTCTACCTGTAACTCTTGCCTTCACCACGACCTTTCCCTCTTCCTCTGCCTCTATGGCCTGCTTCTCTGAGTTTGCCCTGCCCTAAATAATCTCCAAATGTGGGTGCCTTGGGAGGTTTTCTGTTATCGTCTGCAAAAAAAGAGAGTTCAATAAACTATCTGAAGACAGGGATGATGCAGAGAAAAATCCTAAAAGCAATTATGCAGCAAACAGACTATAGCATAGTAACAGATGGCTCCTCCAGTCACCATATACCACCCCCCCCCCATATTTATCAATCTTCAGTGTGTCAGAGTTAAAAAATAAATAATATAAAATAAAATAAATAAATAACCCATGCAAATGTTGCCTTGGCTTGCATAACATGGGGCTAATATGTGGCATATTAAGGAAGGGCAATTAGCAAAACAGTGAATATGCCAAAGGATGCAAGCTGCCTTACTTTTTAACTTAAACAAAATTAACTATTTTAGAAAATTCTATGATAACAAGCAGAGAAAACTAATGTGAGCGGGGTAGAAGAGACACACGCCACACACAGACATGACCCATGCCCCAAGCTGACCTGAAGCCCCACTGCGTTGCTGTGTACGGGCATTGCGCCCCCTGTCTGCTGAAAAAACACATCACAGAACATTATAAAAACCTACAAGGATAAGGGGCAGGTGATTGTTGAGAAATTCTTCAAGTGGCTACTTTGTTCTGTTCACAGTTTACTTTGCACTTGTTAGTAGGGTATGTTTGGGAGAGTGTGAACGAAACATAGACTCGCCTTTCCTGCTGCTGAGTTCTGGCATGCCCTCCCCAGCCACAGCTGGGTCCTCAGTGAACCTGTGAAAGCACTGAAGGGTCAATCATTTGCCATTCTCTGTTTTTCAAACTACTAGCTCAGAATAAAAACACCTTTCTACTGCATACATTCACAAATATATCTATCTAACCATGTGTTTGTTAAAGGAACTGGGACAATAAAAACCTGAAAGATTATTTGCATTTGTTAATATTTACTGTAAAATAACCTACAATTAAAACAGCTGTTAAACTACAGCTGTGTGTTTTAATCAACAGATAGATCTTTTACATTGTGTCGGATTTCTGGGCATCCCACTCCCGTCTCCATTGACCAGTGGCGTTACGATGACGGGCCAGTCTCTCTTCATCTATCTGAGCACGCTCCTTTTTCCAGCGTAGATACTCAGCCCGTTCTCTGCCCGTCATAGACAAAGTCATATCCACTGAGCCTTTCCCTCCAGGCCTCCGATTCTTTTAAAAAAAGATACAGAAATATGTAAGAGACAGAGTGAGAGTCACACTGATTTATTTATATGGCATTCTGAGGAGTCCCAAAAAGCAATGTCTATCAATATTTGCTATAAAATACAATCAATTACTAACTGTCCACTCTTTCTCTGCCTCGGCTCCAGTTTTAACATTTTCAAAATCCAGTCCACCCCAGTTGCGGACGTGTCTGCGGCTCCCCTCCTTGCGATCCATCTCAGGGATCGGTCCGCTGCGCCTTGGATCATCCAGAAAGTTCCGTGTCGGGTTCTTTTCACCATCAGCCTTAACAAACAGGTGCAAACATTCATTGTATGCTCATATTATTATTTCTTTAAAAATTAGAGCAGGAGATATAAAGGCTTGGTGCTACGCACCCTTACACCTCGCTCATACTCCGCAATCTTCTCCATCTCCTCGTTCATCTTCTCAATGTTCTGCCGTCTCTTTTCTTCCCACTCCTGAGCAAAAGCAAATGCACCGAGTTATATAGCGGACCATTTTACAATAAGACTAGTTTGGAGATTTTGAAACATCACAAATCGGGTATTTTGAATAACAGATTTAAACAGAACACAGTGCTGGAATTCACCTTTGATTTTCTGTCTGACCCAGAGCCACCCTGCTGCATACTTCCTCTTTCTACTCTTCCTCCACGTCGTCCTCGGGTGCGTTCATTGTGGGGAGGTCCCTCTCCTCCTCCTCCTCCTTCCCCTTCCCGTGGTTCTCTCCTCTCAAAGCGCTGACCACCTCCACGATGCCCACCACGGTTCAGCCGCCCAGATCCTGTTCTACGTTGGGGCCTACTTGCGAATGCCTCTTCTGTTTCACGGTCTCCATGATGCGGTGCTGACTGCCTGTCATTCACCACTCGACTTTCCTGTAAATATCATGAGAGATCAGTATCAGGCCTCACCCATCTGTCAAACTGCTTAATCCTACTAGAGTCACAGGGAAGCTGGAGCCTATCTCAGCCAACTCTTGCCAAAGGCAAGGTACACATTGGCAGACGCTCTTATCCAGAACACCCTGAACAGCTCGCAAATCCAGGGCAGAGCTAACTACTCACACTCATACTCATAGCTAGGGGCAATTTGGAACAGCCAATGAGTCTAATGTGCATGTCTTTGGAATGTGGGAGGAAACCACAGTACCTGGAGGAAACCCACACAAGCACAGAGAGAACATACTAACTACACACAGAAAAGCCTGGACCCCGGGAATCAAACCCAAGACCTTCTAGCTGTGAGGCGGATGTGTTAATCACTACGCCACTGTGCTGCTGAGTATCAGACCTCCAGCTTATAATTCACTCTCTTATAAAAAGTCATACTTTATATAAGACCATCTTCTCTCATGTGTAATTCTGCTCTACTCTGAAACATACAATCTTCCCAGGAAATGCTGGGAGCGCTGTGAATATCTGAACAACCTTGAAACTGTAACATACAACATGATGAAGATTTTTAGCTCCATGACCAACAAGAGGCAGATATAGCATCGTAAATATCGGTATAATCATTTTAATGAAAACATCACAAATGTGGATTAGCAACAATGATAAGAGCTCAAGTAAGCGCATTTTCCTCAGCCAAAAAAGCTTTTTTTTTCGTTTGTTTGTTTTTTTAAGTCCCCGCTAGCAACACCTGTGTGCTTATAAGTTATCTTGGTTGACATCATTGCTGCTTTGCAAAATGGGATTTTTGAAATTATATCTACAAGTCTGGTAAGAATCACAATTCTATAATAATAACATGCATTTCAGCACATTTTCAACATGTCTGGAAAGCTTGATAAAATTCCAAGAAAAGCTCTAGAAGGAGTTGATTTCTGAAGATTCTTGGACAGATGGATGAATGGCACCACAACATAATCCCCCTTCGGACCTTCACCCAGTGGGCACAGCACAGCGTGCTATTGTCTTGGTTCCAAGTATTGTGAGCTCAAAACGCTGAGAGAAGAATTGCACTTTATAAATATTAGAGGCTTGCACAAATAATTATAAATACAGGAGAGACTGACTTTTCTTTTTCAAAGTTTAGGAAATTTCACCACAGTGTAGTACGAAGCACTGTCGCCTCACACCAAGCAGGGGCTTGCTTTAAACCAGCCAAGGACTGGTTCATACTGTATGGAGTCTGCATGCCTGTATGGGTTTCCTCTGGGTTGTCTGGTGTCCTTCCACAGTTCAAAGATATGCAGATTAGGTAAATTGGCTACTCTAAATTTTCCATAGGTGTAAATATGAGTGTGAATAGCTGTCATAACAGACTTGTGACCTATCTAGGATATAACACACCTTTCACCCAAAGTCAGTGGAATTGAATCCAACTCAGGTATTATCCTCTGGATGGAAGGATGCCAGCTAGTGTAATCACTGAAGGAGAGTTTAGATTCTAAGACTATGCCTTTTAGCCCAATGCGCTCTGTCTCTGAATTATCCATCGGGTCGCCAATTTTCTTTTTTTTTTTTTTACATTACATTAATTCAGGTAAGTTCATCCCTAAAATTCCCAAAGAATTTAAAAAAAAGAAATAACTCACCTCCAAATTTCTGTGGAACAGGTTCTCTAGAACTTCTGGCAACCCATCCCCTTCCTGAAATGTTTACCTCAGTTGTGTATATGCAATAAATAGACAAGCAAATCCTAACATGACTGATCCAAGCCCAGTAAAAAAAAATAATAATTTACCCAGTGTTGCTGTTCAACTGCCATTTTTTTATGCTGAATACTATTATTCACAAGCAATTTGACACTTAGCAGCTTCGTGTGACATTACAGAGAAGAACGGGTTTATCATTTAAAACAAGTTCCTGCTTGTACAATACCTTATCTACATTCATTAAGTTCCATTATATTTCACAGTCCATTCAGAGACATCTGACCTTCACAGCCACAGTGGTAGGTCTAATCACCACTGCACAGGCCATCTGTGTCCCAAACTGTCTCTACAGGCATTGATTAAAACACACTACAATCTTCCTCAACAGACCATGGGTGGGAAATTAAAACCTCTAGAGCTGTGAGGAAAAGGCTCAGTGATAATGGTCAGAGGTCCAGAAGCATCAAGTGTCCTTGAAATGGCGTAAGATTGACCTAAACATTCTACTGAGATATATTTCTCAATACACAATAGAACACATGTTCAGTATCTACTGCAAAACTAGAAGTTTGTCCAGAATTTTACAAGCCCTTTACCAACACTAGGACACGTTCCTAATGATTATGTCGGATTAGTCTTACCCCGCTGGGTTTGGACAAGTCGACTGTCACAGTTAGGTTCTCCTTTTCAATCTTCCGCCGGTCGGAATCAGGCTCTTGAGCACGTGGTTTGCGGTGTGTCGTCACAGCAATGCCTTCCTGCTCAGCCTTCTTTTTATCCTCTTCTATTTCCTGATGGTAGGGAATTAAACAAGTGTACAGGTCAAATTCACAAGAAAAGAAGAAAAAAAAAAGTATGTGTGTG
>JAQMYF010000013.1:16183144-16193222 GCA_030014195.1 Neosilurus mollespiculum | reverse complement strand
TTTAATGTTCCTTCAAAATAGGCATTGCAGGAAATCAAGAGCATTTTCTGTTTTCCACAAGACTTTATCATGCAACAAACACCAGAGTCCTGGCTTACCAATTGTTTACATCCAATACACAGCAGCTAATATACAAGATTAACAACTTCAGCCAGTAACAGCCAGCACAAGATATATTGGCACCCTTTAAGATGTGTAAAATGGTAAAGATTTGGTTAAATATATCAGAAAAAATATTTGTTAATAATTGTGTTAGCACTGCTGCTTCACAGTGAGAAGGTTCAAGATTGGAATCCCAGCCATGGGCCTATCTGTGTGGGCTAGGCATGCTCTCCCCTTAATTAAGTAGGTTCCCTCCAGGTTCTCTGGTTTCCTCCCTAAATCCAAAGACATGCACATTCAATAAACAAGATAATCTACTTTGCCCTTTCAGTGTAAATATGAGCATGAATGGCTGGCAACAGACTCACGAGGCTTCTCACCCAAAGTCAACTTATATTGACGCGTTTCCTCCACGACCCTGATAGATAAACAATATAGATAAAAGATGGGTGTGTATAATCTCACACTAAAATTTAATGCAATTATATGCATTATACTTATAAACAGACTGTAACAGAATTGTACATCCATCAGCCTTAACATTAACACTGCGCCTAAGCATACACAGCAGTTCAGCAGTTTATACTACAGTAGCTCTTGTGAGGGATCAGAGCAGATGTGTTCATTGTAACGAGAAAATCATTGTTGATCACCTGTTAGTGATCATAAACTTTTTAGTGTCAATGCTGATCAGGGTTGATTATTTCTTCAAAATGGAGAAAACTGAACAACAAATTAACAATCCGTACTATATCAACATCAATCAATACTATAACAGCATTATGGACCAGCCTAGGAAATGCTGCAAATGAAACATTTGCCCCCACATGCAGTGAAGAAGGAGAATGAAACTTTATGATGGCCTGGTGAGCTGTCCAGGGTGTACTCTGCCCTCGCCCAGATTTGGCTGAGATGGGCACCAGCCTCTCCGTGACCCTAATTTGGATTAAGCGGTTCAGAAAACGAATGAATGAATGAAATATTTATCCAAACATCACAGTTGAACATTTTTAAAAGACATTTGGGGTTCATCAAAGCTCTAAATCCACAATTAGACATTAACCCCATGGCAACAACTAGAGGGCATGCCAAATAAAATGTGCAGAAATTCCAAGAGCATACTGTACACATTTTCCTTATTTAAAGTGTACCTATGGTGAATTGGTGTTACTAGCTCTTTAAAACAATCATGTAATACATCCGCTGATCCTTCCGGCAACATCAGTCCTTGCCCGTTTTCAAAGTGCACGCAAATGTTACGACTCTAGGCATGCTCAGAGACATGTTGCCTTTCTGACTGGCTGTTCCAGCCTGGCAGTGACACAAATTCGTTGTGACCCACGTAGCATAACACATTATTGGCCAGTGCTGAGCTGCACAAACTTCAAGTGCAGAAATAATTTCTTTTTGTTCCTAAACCAACTGGCTGCATAAGCCATTTTGGATTTACCGTCACGCACATCTCTGTCAGCATTCTCATCCTCAGAGTCACTAGAATGTAACGCCTCACTGTCTCCACAAGAGACATCAACCCCGCCCAACGTGTTGATGTCACTTCTGAGGAAAAACAACTGCTAACACCCACAGTTCAGCCCTTGCTATTAATCCATGGAATAAAATTACCAGTTTTGTGCTTTTTATGGTCATTTACGTTAAAGTCAGTCTGTATTGCTTAAACGTATTACATACGCACAAATTATGCTCTAAGGATGTCCAATACCGCTACTCTTTTATGCACAAGTGTATGCTGGTGGAGTTTGCTAGAAAATACCGAAGCGTTAACTGGAGACAGATTCTATGGTCAGATAGACATAGTAATATAGGAGAAACATACAATAGGAGCTGATATATCAAAGACAGGCTGTAAGAGTGTCAGTACCTGTGACATGTAAATAAATTGACTGCAATGAAAGGTTAGCTTTCTCTCAGTTTCAATGTCATTTATATATATATATATATTTTTTTTTTCATCATTACCAAGGGTATTAAACGTTCTGCAGCTGGAAGAAATTCAAAATGATGTACCATGCCCCCCTTCACCTCAAATAAAGTTATACCACATACCTGTAGAACATGAGAATGCCCAAGTAATGACTTACTTGATATCGTTTCATTAAAGCTTCATTTTTCTTCCGCAGAGCTTCAATACGTTTGTCCAGTTCTGCATCTTTTTCCTCCTTTGTCTTCAGATCCACCACAGCAGACTAACAGAGTACATGGGCCATTTTCATTTACAAACATGTTCAATAGCTCACCTCATAGAACCTTTTGTTAATCTATTATGATTTCTCTAGTGTCAATTGTCAGGTTATAGTCCTTGATACTAGCTTTAATTATCAAAAAAAAATCCACAACAATACAATTTACATCACCACAATCTAGATAAGATTTCATTAAAGGGGTGTGGAAATGCATAAGAAGAAGAGAATGATGCAGATGTGGCTTGACAGAACGGCTGGTGTGACTTGCAGGCATCATCGTTTGCAATGTTGCTGCACCCATCCCTATGAAATGCTTATTGTCTGGAGAATCATTTTCAAGCAACAGAAAGTTCAGTCCATACACCAGAGTTTAAAACTGATGTACTGCATAAAATATAAATGTTTACTTTTGATTTTCTGTATTCACATTGACATTTTTATACAATCTTTCAACAACATACTTTTACCTTTAAACTTTCACACTCTGTTAGATGTAACCAAAGTAAAAAAAATATGTATGTTTGTATGTCTGTAAAACACCATACATGTAAATGTGTAGATAGTTGGCTTTGGGTCTTAAGAGGTTAAACTGTCATCATTGTTCTCTTTGTTACCTTCATGTACTATGTTAGAAACTTACCATGGCTGGAAGCCTGCCTTGACACAAACCCACTACAGGGTGTACAACTTCTCAGATCAGAGATCTCAATAATCGATCAAACTAGGAAGTAAAAATAAACACACACACTTTAACGGTATTTGAAAACATATGCTCCACATTACTACGTAACAAACAACTCCACTCCAATCAAATGCTTCAAATTAAAGTTTACAGAGTCATTAAACTTCCTGATGAGAGAATAAAAGAATAACAATCATGACAGGACACTGAGATACAGGCCGGTGGTGAGGAAACGTTGCTTTTTGTGAAACAAAACTTCCTAAATCTAACCTGCTAACGTATGAAATTCTGATAAAACTCCAATAGGTTTACGTTAAAATAGGTAATAGGTCCAATAGGTTTTCGTTGTCGCTTGTTCAAGTGCTCATGTTATTAAACACAATTTAATCCACAGTCGCTGTTCCTAATCAGTTACACTGCAACTTCAACACCGAGGAGCGAGCTAACCCCAATGTTAGCATGATGGCTAATTAGCAAAGCTGTGAGAAAGCCAACGGCGCAGCTAACAATAAAGTAAACTTAAACTAGAAAACTTATATTACGTAATATTGAGCTATTTTACCCGAGCGATAAGAAGGAGCGTGAACTGTAGCGTGCGGCACTTCGACGGCTAAAGAAACTGTCAAAAGTGTCCCTTAATTACTTCCGGTACGACTACATCTACTTCCTGACAACGACCCAAAACCTCCTATAGAGCAACTGGACCTATCAAAATAAAATCCTGTTTATGCGCGTTTTATTCGATTCTCTTTCTTTCTTTTTGATCACTGTTTGGCTTCTGTTTATCTTTCTGCCTGATCGATTGACTTTGCTTGTTTTTGACTACAAGTATGGATTGTGTTTTTTAGATTGTTTGCTTCAATAGATTCTCTTTGAATCTGTATCTGCATCCACCGTCATCTCTGCCACACACAGCGTGATACTCCACTGAGCTGGTTTGGGATGAATTAGACAGAGTGTGAGGGCAAACCAACAACCAACAAGTGTAACATATCTGTGGAAACCTCTGCAGCAGTGTTGAGAAGAACTGCCAGAACGATATTTAATTTCAAAAGAATGCCTTGGGTGTGTTCAGCTGTAATATCTCTAAAAGGTGGCTATTTTAATGGGTCAAAAAATCTGAATTGTGTAAAACAAAACGATTTCATGACTTCATCTTTACCTCCAACTGATTTTTAGTTTGTTTGCTGTTTGTCCTATGCTTTAATTTCAGAGGACACTGAGACATTAAGCTGCATACATTGTATTTTACCGAAAAAATAATAACAGTAAACCTATACAACACCGAAATGCACTCGGGATGCTTTTCTTACATAAATAAAACCAAGAACAAATGCATACTGAAATTTATTCACCGATGTGTTGGCCACCACTGGAAATGCCCGATGCCTTTCTTTCTACTCCGTATATTTATGTATTAATTTAAATAATTCACTTTGAATTGTTTTATCTATCCATCTAGCTCTCTATCAATCACTTTTTGACCCATGGTTTATTTCCTATTTTTTATACAATGTCACAAGTCAGCATTTGGATTCACAGGTCCATATACAGTGACTTATAATGTCCATTATTTGGTAACAGTTAAACATAATATAACAAGATAATTGAAATTTATGTGCCAAAGGAAAGGTGAATGTCACTGAATATTCCCCCAGAGGAAACCTTGAGGTGACTGTCCAATTCGGCAGCATTTACCAAGGCTGAAGCGCATAACTGTTTTAGTATATACTACATGGGAACACAAGCAAAACAGCACTCTAAAGCAAATGTTTTTTTAAATTATGATGGATGCAGGTGATCTCTGGCACACCCATGAGTAGGTGCATAGGCTAAAGCGACATCAACATAGAAAAGCGACTCGCTTTGTGACAGAAGTATTGGGTTAATTTAAAAAAATATATAGTTATGCTTATTGCATTCAAGATGGTGGTGTAGTGGTTAGCACTTCCGCCTCACAGCAAGAAGGTCCTGGGTTGGAGCCCTGTACTCAGCAAGGGCATTTCTGTGTGGAGTTTACATGTTCTCCCTATGATTGGAAAGGTATACTCTGGGTGCTCCGGTTCCCTCGAAAGACATGCTTTGTCTGTTGAGTTTTGTTTTTTGTTTGTTTTTTGCAAGACATGACATTAGGCTAATTGTCTGTTCCAAAATGCCCCTAAGTGTAAGTGTGAGTGCTTATATGTGTGTGTGTGTGTGTGTGTGTGTGTGTGTGTGTTGGCCCTGCAATGGACTGAAGAGCTATTCAGGGTGTAACCTGCAACCTTTGTAGGATAAAACAGTGCGGCAAATGAATTAATTAATAAATTTATTATAAAAGCAAAAAAAAAAAAAAAACAGTGCAATTGTTTTTAAAAGTGAGAACATTGGTCAGGAAGCTGCATTCAAATGTGATAAAACATGGTAACATTTTTGGCTAAAACTTCAGGGCCTGGAGGAAACCCACATAAGCATGAAAACTCCACACAGAAATGCCTGAGCCCGAGACTCTAACCAAGGACCTTCTTGCTGTAAGGCAGACATGCTAACTCCTACACCACAGTACTGCACTGGAAATATATTATATTATACTTGCAGTAAATTAATCTTGCAGGAAATCTGTGAAACCCTCGTTGCATTTATGTTTGTTATTATTTTATTTATATATTATCTTATAATTCTATATTAATTTGTCTTTGTTGTTTACTGTCACTGTTGTTGGATAATGAGTCAGTAAAAAACATAATAAAAATAAATAAAAGACAAATAACTGCGCCATTGCCACTGGGGACTTTTATTTTCTGTACTTCCGGTTTCTAAAAGAACCGGGCGATGACGTCACCGTATTCCGAGCATGCCTACAAAGGTCGAAAATAAACAAAGAGCCAGAAACCGAGCCCTGCGCTAATCCAGTTGAAATTGTGTCGGAGTGTGGGTTTCCCGTCCTCTCAGCCATGGAAAACGTGTTTTCGTGCCGAGCGAGTGTTTATTTAGATCAGGGAGGCCGGAAATACATGGAGGATTTTGTTCAGATTAAACAGGATGATGAACCGAGCGAAGACGAGCTGAACGCCGCCGCCGAGCGCGCGGAGACGGAAGTGGAGAATAATCCTGCCAGCGATAAACAGGAACATGGAGCAGCGGAACGAGCAGAAAGCCTGAAATCGCGACTCTCTCCTCCGAGATCCAGTGTCCGAGTGGCGGAGGATGATGGAGCTGATTGCGGTGTGGTGAGAAACAGTCGTCGCGCCCGGGCTGTAGCTTTCTACGCGGTGTTTGATGGGCACGGCGGCCCCGACGCGGCGCGGTACGCCCAGACTCACCTCTGGGATCTGATCAAAAAACAAAGAGGCTTCTGGTCCACTGACGACGAGGAGGTTTGTGCAGCCATACGGAAAGGTTTCATCGCCTGCCATCATGCCATGTGGAAGAAACTGCGTGAGTGTTTACTTTAATCCCTGTTTTTTTATTGTGTGTGTGTTGTTTCTCAGTGCAAAACCTCGACATCACATCATATAATCTTTGCTACATTCATATTGTAGTGTTTCAAAAAATTAAACAGTACTGTCCACAAGTCTTTGTGCTTTTTTTTTATTAAGTTTTTTTTTTTTAATTTGTTTTAAATATGATTTTATTATCAAGTCAGTACAAAAAGGCTCTGGATCACTGATCGGAAGGGTAAGGGTTCTAGCCCCACTACTCCCAGAATGCCACTGTTGGGCCCTTGAGCGAAGCCCTTGACCCTCAATTGCTCATAAAATTTTGTATTAAAAAATGAAAATGTAAGGTGCTCTGCCAAAGGGCTTAAATGAAAGCAGTAAATTAATCAAGAGAGACAAATTCGGAGGTAAACAAAGCAGTCTGATGTGTTTTGTTGCAGAAAAAAACAACAGAACTGGGACTGTTTCTGCAAGGTGCTCAATAATAATAATCATAATAATAATCATAATATTAATTTCTTTTTGTATCCGAGGTTATCTTTTTCTAAGCAAACAATTCTCACACCAAATATGATAGTTTTGTTTATTACTGTTTACTCAATCTTTTCAGTATTTTTTTTAATATCTACAAACATTTTATTGCATTATTTGTGTTTGAAGGTACCTTTGAGTCTCTGATTTGCCTTTGAAAGCTTTTTTTTTTTTTTTTGCTAAGACCATTGAAGAATGATTGTAGTTTCAAGTTTATTTGTCATATACAGGTAACAATGAAACATCACTACTGGCAATGAAATTCTTGAACTCCGAGCCATATATTACATATAAGTATATTACACTTTAGTGTATTATTACTGCATTCACCATAATTTGAGCGAATTACTTAAATGTGTTGAACTACTTTATCTCTGAAAGTAAAACTACTCCCTCTTATTTACTTCATATTGTAATATCAGTGATTAGTAAATGTTAGCTTTGTGTTGTAATTGTGTTGCACAGAAATACGAGAATGTTGGCAGCTTCTTTACTTAATGCTATAAACAATAAGTAAGTGTCATAAGGATACATACCTTATAACACAGAAATAATACTGTACAGATACCTAATAAAGTATCAGTTAAGTAATAAACAGTATAAACTTTATGCGCAGTGTGTACAGTATAAACATGATGTCTCAGGGTGAGTGACATTAACACAGTTATAGTGACATTTAATATGACCTGCTAATTATATGAACAAAAGGACCCGGGACTTTGCTTACACATCATTTTCCAGCATCGATCAATATCATGTTAATGAGAAATCCAATGTAGAAACAGTGGAGACAACCAGCGCTGGAGTCAACTTTCTGGAATGTAGTGCAGATATAAGGCACAGTGTAATTCTGACTTTTGGCAGAGGCTTGACCTGGTTAGTTAGGGGTCTATGAAATGATGAGAGCAGTGCTGTTGATAACAGGATTAGTAGGCAAGGTGACGCTTTAGAACATGATCTGTTTGATCAGTGTATAGATGAGGATATGAGAAAGCTGGTCTGAGTACAGGTCTGAAGCCAAGATACATCGCTCTTTTGAGTTAGAGACAAAGAAAGTGAGGAAAGCATGGATGCTTCTATGAATAGCAACAAACTAGCTGATCCATGGGTTGTGTTTTGTTCTTATTTTCAAAAACAGCTGTATAGACAAATTTCTAAATTTAACAAGCAAATTGTCTGATCTAAAGCTAATGCGTGTGTGTGTCATTACATATACATACATACATACATACATACATACATACATACGTAGATCAGGGTTGCCAACCCATATGGTTAGAGAGCAGTTTACTGTTGTTCAGTTCATCGGTTTTGTACAAGGTTTCCATGGCTTCGTGGCTACGGGGGTTTTTATAGACTGTTATCCCAGTTTCTCCAGACTTGTTTATTGTTTTTAGGATTTTATTGGCCTCACAGAATTCTGAACTGCCTACGATTGAAAACAGCTTGTTTTTTTTTCTGAAGAAAGGAAAAAGGTGGTTCTGATGTTATGAAAATTTCTTTGTTGTAGTAAACTCTGCTATAGCTTCTTGCACAAAAGTAGCATTTCCTTTAGAGATCTGATTAACTCTAATTTTCCCACAATTCCTTTTTTGCTGTGCAAACCACTTTGTAGTAAACAGCAAATTGAATCAATTTTGTCTTGACAGAAATATACTTGCCAGCACTTGTAGTAGTTTGTTGTCACTGGCATTTTTAGCAACTCATTAAATAAAGTGCCTTTTTAACCTTTTTAACGCCAGATTGTGTAGCTTTCTTAGTATTTTTTGGCAATTTTTTGTAAAATTTATGGGGTTTCATAATGTTGAAAAGGCTGTCTCACCTTGTGTCTTGTGATACCTGTCTTAGCTGTTGTGTCAAGTTTTCAACCTCATTAATATCTTGACTGTCTTTATGACTTCGAGTTAATCAGATCTCTGCAGTGTAAAAAGAACTACAGCAATAACAAAGACAGTTAAAAACAACAGACTTGCTGGTTGAACTAGATTTCTAACCAGATCCTCCACAGCGGTTTGACTTTATCCAATCAGCACAATGTTTACTGTTTTTCATATAAATACTAGTTATATAAACATACTATTTTTCAGACAAGATGATGTCTATTATCCCTCAGATAGTGAACCAATCAGATTGCTCAATGATTGCACAGAGCTAAGCGCTGTGTAGCTAACGGTGAGTTTTAGTGAATACTACATAGAAAATAAGTAAACGGTGCCCTGTAATACTGTGTTTTTATATTAATTCAAAGTTTTGGTATATAATATGTGTAAACATGAGAAAAACTAAGTAAAATTAGATTTCTATGGTTTATTTTTCTATTGTCAAGCATGATGATGATGACACCACCTGCTCCAAATAACCACGACAAACCATGAGTGTTTGACCTTTCAGGGTTATAAGAAATAAATTTTGAGAGTGAGGCGAAGCATACTAGGAAGAATTATTCGGTCATGGGCTTTGTTATTCATCAAGGCCAAAGGAAAAGACACTCAGAGACTGAATAATTCTTCATATCATATGAAAGCCGAATTCTCTAATTGTTTAAATATTTATTCAAAATTTTTAATAGGTGATATGGGGTGTGTGAAATTTATCCTTGCAGTTAGGCAGAGCTAGGTTCTTGGAAGAGGCTTGTGAGTGAATAGAGAGGTAGAAGGTTAATCTACCGCTCTTGTTGACTCTGATACATGCCAATTTATGTGTATTTTTGTTCAAATAATATATATTTTTTTTCAAAATTCTGTATGCACTTGCAGTTTGTAAATAAAGTAAATTACAGTATTTGAGTGTCATTTTTTTCTCAGTACAACAGACAGGTTACTATGCTGCTAGTTAGCATCAGTGAGCTATGAAGTTAGCATGCTATACTGCTGCTGCCATTTCTGGTTCATCCTACAGATGAAAAGCAACAAAATATGGAATTTGACAGTAAGAACTTTTTATTTTTAAAGAACAAGGTCGTCAAGCCATGAAGCAAAGCTAACAAATTAAGAACTACCTGTTTTTATAGTACATTCGCCAGACTCCGCTATGCTAACATTTCAAGAAAAGTCATAGAAAGTGTGTGCAGTCCCCCTCGAGGGTGAGGAAGTATGTATGTGTGTGCGTGTGTGTGTGTGTGTGTGTATATATGTATATATATA
>JAQMYF010000013.1:16171291-16182170 GCA_030014195.1 Neosilurus mollespiculum | reverse complement strand
ATAGGTGTATGCAAAGGAATGGTGTAGAACAAAGATGCCTTATATTCACATATAAACAATAACGTTAAATTAAATATATCTACATAAAAATTCTATAAGCACAGTAAACAGTAATAAACTATTTCAGTATTAGGTGTGATGACTTTTTGCTTTAAAAATATAATGGTATCAGGTAGAGTTTGTGCAGTTTTTCAAGTACCGACACTACCGACTATCTTTCACAACCAGCCACGGTTCTCCTGGAAATGTTGACTGTCACCCTAGATTCTTTATTTGCATGTCAATCACAGAAGCCTTCATTATATTTTTGTTTGAAAAGTGGTCTCTTATACATAATATGCTGCTTTCTTTGACATACTGTACAAACTCTTTTTTTTTATGCAACATTTAATTTTGTGCTGGGAAACTAATGTTTGAAAATCTAAAGTTTTTGTACTAACTTGCTAACATACAAGTCAAGATACAATAAAAATCTATAGCTAAGTTTATACTAAACTTTTTAATATATAATATTATCTATCTATATAAATATATATGGACATCTAGTGCATGTAAACATCCTAAAACACTTGATCCCAAATGTCCTGCTCATTCTGGTGCATGTTGACCATGGAATTCCCAGTGTGTTTTTGTTCTGAGTGTGACTCTTTGGTACTGAGTCAAGAATTAAGGTAAAAAAAAAAATAAAAAAAAAAGTTTGGGGTGGGGGGGATGATCAATTTGAAACCTGAACATAATGCAGTTCATCTTATCAATATATAAACATTGTTGCTTCCATGGGACGTAGGACTTTGTAAATCTTTTAAAATCTAGTTGCTACGGTTTATATTGTATACGTTGTGTTTTCCTGAGAAGTTCATCAGCATGAAGAGAAAGAAGCCAAAGCAGAGCGTCATCTTTATTAAAACTAATTTTTAAGATGACGGCTGTGTCATCACTGAAAAAGCCCAACATTTGAATGTGCAAAGTATTCTGGTTGTAATTTTTTGTAGAAAGTAAATTCATGCTAGTGCATGATATTCATTTATAGCTGCCAGGATGCTAGAATTTTATTATAGTAGAGCTTTTTTTAATTACAGATATTACTAAAAGGAATTGTACTGGAAGTAGGAACCAGTGTTCGAATGAATCTTGAGATTAATTTACGAAGCTAAATGAGATGTGTTTTATGATTCTTGAAGCGGAATGGCCGAGGACAGCGACTGGCCTCCCCAGCACATCTGGAACAACTGCAAGCATTGTTGTGATTCGCCGTGATCGTGTCTATGTGGCTCATGTTGGAGACTCGGCTGTGGTTTTAGGCGTGCAGGACAGTCCTGCTGATGAAGTGCTTCGTGCAGAAGAGATCACCCAGGATCACAAACCTGAGCTACCCAAAGAGAGGAAAAGAATTGAGGGCCTGGGGGGAAGGTGAGGCTCACATGCATGCTTGTACTTTTTTACTTCACACATGTGAATCGTGTAAGCTTATTTGAAGAATTAGGTGCAAGAATATTGCTAGGATTGTGGCTGTTAAGAACTTTTGTGGATTTTTTTCCTAATCTGTTTCAGTGTGATTAAAAAGTCTGGGGTGAATCGGGTAGTGTGGAAGAGACCCAGACTCACTCACAACGGCCCAGTCAGAAGAAGCACGGTCATTGATCAGATTCCTTTCCTCGCTGTAGCTCGAGCATTAGGTGAGTTCAGTAATACTGATTAACTGCTGAGTCCGTGTCCGCATAACAATGAAACGCTTTATCATTTGTTATGATTAAATATCAAAACACAGTCTAATTGTATCACTTTACCTTTGATAATGTCTTTTTTTCCCCAAGGTGATCTCTGGAGTTATGACTTCTACAGTGGAGAGTTTGTAGTTTCGCCTGAGCCTGACACTGCTGTTATCAAGTTAGATCTAAAACGGCACCGCTACATCATCCTGGGCAGCGATGGGCTTTGGAACATGGTTTCACCACAAGAAGCAGTATCCATGTGTCAGGAGACTGATAGGGCCAAGGTGAGATTACTTATAGATTGGCTGTCTGAGATGCATTTTCATTAGATCGATAGATAGATAGATAGATCGATTGATGGATGGATGAGTTTATTAAAACCCTGAGAAAAATTGAATTGTCATAGAAGCAAAAACGCATATATAATGTGCCATTTAAAAACTAATAAAAATGTATAAATATATATACAGTAGAGTCTCGTTAATATGTGTATGTCGGGGTGCAATGCACCTCAACACATGTTAAGTGAGACCACATTTTTGCATGTGAAAATTCTTATTCTAGTATATAATATTATATGCAAAGTCTGTATAGGATAGAATGTGCAGGTTTGTTTTTTTTGTGCTTATGCGCTTCCCCCATACCAAGGTGTGTGGAATGCTGTGTATACAGGTGTTAGAGCTAATATGCAGGTGTGAATGCACTTGTGTGTGGGCGTGAACGCTGCCATAGTTCAAAGCAGAATGCCATCATATTGCTCTAATATGGTCAATTTCAGCCAAAATATTGGCCAATTTCAGTGAAAACTTTACAAAAAAAATTTACTTTTTGGTTATCCCCATGATGTTCAATTCAATTTTATCTGTATAGCTCTTTTTAGAATTGACATTGTCATAAAGCAGAATTACATAGTAAACTATGTTACAAATTGGCATCCAAGGGCTAGGCGCATATTAAGCGGAAACACATTTTATCAAGATTCTACTGTATTTACATACAGGAGCAAATTATTCGTGTCAATTTTTGTTGATGTTACTAAAGTACTGCACGTGTGCCCACAGACTAAGTGCCAAAAGACAAGGGAAAATATTTGCAGTGCTCAGGAACTGGTGAGCCAGGCCCTTCAAAGGTGGAGTCAGCGCCTGCTTCGTGCCGACAACACCAGCGCAATAGTTATTTGCTTGGAGCCAGTAGGGACATTTTCTGAGCCTTTGCCCCCATATGAAGTTGTGCACAATTTACAGGGAGCAAAGTCATGCTCTTCTTCCGAGTCCCCATCCAACACTCCACACAGCCAGGTTTGTATCACTGCCAGTTACCAGCAAGCATTACAAAGTCAGAAACCACACACAGACTTTCTAATAAACTTCAATATATACCACACGGGAATGGGGTAGTCTAATTGGTCTGCTGTCTACCGATTTAAAAAACATTATTCCAAGTGGATAATAATTAAATCAGAATGACAGACACGGTTTGTCATGTTGTCATCATTATATCGATATCATAAAAATCACCATACACCTACACCGCCACCACCCCAGTCTAAGCATGTTAAAATACAATTTAAAAGACAGGAAGTGAGGAAATGCTATCATGGACCTAACAAAGTTGCATAATGAAACACCACAGAAAAGATAAAAATGGATATATAATGTTGTGGCAAAAAGTGTCCAGTTCACGATGCAAGAGATCCGAATTCCTTTTTCAGGTGCTTATTTAGCCTTTAGGAAAAGAAAAGCATACAATCAATCACACAAAAGAAGTTGTTCCGAGAGAAAAATCTTGGACCACATCTACCAGCTCTGCATTGGCTTGTATAGTGTTCATTCCACTCTGATTGGACTACCTTCCTCTAGTTCTAGACTCTGATTGGTCCCTCATGACATGTCTCAACAAGTTGACCTTGAAGGGTCTAGACTCGACAGCGCCCTCCAATCACCTATAACGGACATTTTGTTTGTTTTCAAGGTCCGACATTTCCAATGTTTCAATGTTCTGTCTTCGAGGTCAGCCGAGCAATACTCGTATAGTACAGTGTGGAATGGCCGAAATAAAATAATCTTACACTTCCTTCAGTGAATTAACTCCTCATACAATAGTCACATAAATCATCCAATAATTAAATAGTAAATTAAATCATACAATTGCTCTTCTATAGGTGTAAATAACAATTTGAATATATATTTCAAGAGATGACTTCATTGGACAGTTCTGGGGCAGTGGTTACTCAGTGGTTAAGGCTCTGGATTACTAATTCGAAGGTTGACGGTTCAAGCCCCAGTCCCACCAACCTGCCACTGTTGGGTCCTTGAGCAAGGCCTTTAACCTGCAATTGCTCAGTTGTATAATAAAAAATTAAAGATTAAATGTAAGTCACTCTGGATAAGGGTGTCTGCTAAATGGCACTAATGCAATGTAATGTAAAATGTAAGTTCTCCATTTCAGGATTACAAATGTATTTAAATAAAGGAAATTTTGGTCACTCATTCCAAAGATATTACAATTTCTCTATTCATATTTATTCATGTTGATGCTGTTAATGATCAGTAATTCGAGTATGTGATCAGGAAGTCCAGCAATTTGCATAAGATTTATGGAGGACCATGTATATGACAGTGTGACATTTCAGACCGCCAGGCCACATGCCTTCCTCAGTTCATGGGTCCAAAGTCACACAGGGCTCCCAGTGGCGCCCTGATACCCCAATTTTCCTCTACATCATTAATAGGTATTTTTTTAAAAAATCTAATTTTAGTTTACTTTTCTTTTGTTTTCATATAGTGTATGAAGTGATGATACAGAGACTTGAGTTTTAAAAAATGCCATTAGCTATATAGTGCTTAGTTCTGCTCGGAGCATGCAGAGCTCACCAGACCTACCTCTGTAATGGTTAAAATATGTAAAAAAAAAAAAATAAACTATAAATATGGCGTCACACTAGTGTAATGGTTTGCACGTCCACCTCAAAACAAGAAGGTCCTGGGTTTGTGGCCTGGGCTCAGGCGTTTGCTTGTTCTTCCCATGCTTGCATGGGTTTCCTCCGGTTTCCTCCCACAGTTCAAAGACATGCACATTAGGTTTATTGGCTGTTGCAATTCGCACCTAGATGTGGATGTGAGTGTGAATGAGTGTGTGTGTGTTGCCCTGCAATGGTCTGGCGAGCTGTTTGAGGTGTACCCCGCCTTCGCCTAGTGTTGACTGAGAGAGGCTCCAGCCTCCCCATGACCCTTGTAGGAGGATTAAGCTGTTTGGCAAATGAGTGTGTGAGTGAGAAAACTATAAGTATATTGATTTAATTTACTTTTTTGTGTCCCCTTGTTGTATATATCAACACTGTCATTCACATCATGCTTGGCGGATGTCACTGAACTGACATCGACCTCGTCCTCAGCAAATAATAGTTAATTATCTATTTATATTTGATACGCATGATGTGAATAACAGTTTTAATATATACAACTTGGCTCAAATGACAAACCTTCACTATGCATTTGTTAAATTCTTTTGTAGGAGGCAGAAGCGTCTTCTCCTGGTTGTGAACTAAAGTCATTGGAGCCCCGAAATGTTCATGGTGGGACGAGCAGGTCTGAATTATCAAATTCTGACTTTCCCATCAAAGACCTCAATGATAAGAGCTTGAACAGCAACAAGGATAGTGACATACCGGTCACCGGTAAACGGATGCTGGAGGATCTGTCCATTCCTGCAGGAAAGCGGGCACGGCGTAGTCTTCCACACAGCCACGCTTCCTCGTGCACTACCCGTCGGAGGTACAGTGATCGCCCGTCACTCAGACGCGGGAGCAAAAATCAAAAGCAGTCCAACAAAGTGCAAGGTTTATTACAGGAGCATGGAAATGCTACCGTGTGTGTTTGCTAACATTCATCTTGCCTGTCTTTTCGATGTACTCTCACACTCGTGTTGGATGGTCACAAACTCTGATTACCTTCTTATAAGCTACTAAGGAACCAGGTTTTAAAGTTAGAGAGTAAAAATCTAAGAATGGATTGATTTTAAGAGTAAAGCAGGCATGACAATGCAATATAGCGTACTGCTTATCATCTGTCATACTGTGGAAAACCATGTTGCGTTGCAGTTTTTTCCGGGTCATGTAAAATAATGGAGGGTCTTTTTTTAAATGTCCCAAATTTGTGTGTTGCTTGTCACCTTCTCTTCAGTGTTCATGTTGAGTCTTGTAATTCTGCAGTCTAATCACCTGCATATTTTTGGCCTTGTATGTACTTGGGGCTCAGACACTTTAAGTTGAAGAATTCCTGCTGTCTTCCATTCGCCGTAGTGGAAGGATGATGTGAAAAATTCAACAGAAGAATGCATATCTTCCGGGAAGATATTTCTCCTCGCAGATGACATGTACATATTCCAAAGAACAATTTTAAAGAGGAACAATTTACTTTGAGCAATTCAATAATCTATGTATTTTTATACTCTTTGTTTTACAGAAGAAAGATGGCACACAGTTTCTACTTGCATGAAAATGTAATCCCTTGTCACTATGTATGATCTTACCTCGTCAAAACAAACAAGAAACATTATACACGTCAAAGTCGAAGTTTTAAATATATTTTAGCATTATCCAGCATCTCATTTCCAGAATAATGTTACATTGAGTTTATTAATATTTTTTTTAATGTTGTTGGTTTTTTCCTGTCCATGAGACTTTCATGTGCAACTTAAGGTGCTGCTATGTTTAACCAGGTAAATAAAACAAACTTGATAATTTAAAATGTGTTGACTTGGCACCCAAATACACAATCTTAATATCTTAAGGTATAATCTTAATGCACAAAAATAAACTCTGCTCTGTTCAGATTATAACTAATTACCTAGCATTAGTTTTATTAGCTAACTAAGTAGCATTACCTGCTAGCTAGCATAGCTGTAGTTCGCTACAGAACACTAGATGCCTATTATACTGTACAAACTTTTAACTATAACGCTTTTACTAACTACCCAACTAATAATGACTGCTAGCTAAACTATCTCATATTATATACGTCATGAAATAGGCATGATTTGATTGGTCCACTATCGGGATTTTTAAAACGTTATATTGGATCAAAACGACAGACACCTGGTTTGTCACAGTCACTTGAGAGCAAGCGGCGTCAATCACAATCTCATTTTAGTTTACTTTTCTTGTGTTTCCATGTAGTATTTACTAAAACTCTGAATTAGTATAAAAAGGCGCCTGTAGCTGCGCAGCAATTGGCTTTGCTTGGCTTGCGCTGACCTTGCCTGACCTGCATCTGTCATGGTTGAAATATGTAAAAATAAACATGGTTTGCTTTTTATGTTCCTGTGTAGTATGTACTAAATTATTATTCACAATTACATGCCTCAGGTCCAGTGGATGATGAATTGAATGGTTCGGCAATATCCACCTCTCCAAGTCACGGTTTATTCAAGTCATGTTGGCTACAGAGGAAAGTCAGAAGAGGAAACGCCCATGCAAAACATTTGTGTTGTCAATCCAACCTGAAGTGCTTAAAAGGACACTCTCTCATTTGTCTCTTTTAAATGGAACTCATTGTGCTGTTATTCAAGTGTTTTTATAGAGGCCTAATGTAGGTGAACAAACTATACGTCATATCCAGAAGAAACTAGTATCAGCCTGCCTACAGTTTAGCTTTTAGTCTGAACATGTATATCAACCACTGCATTCATGTTTACCTGTTGAAACAATGAGTTTTAACATATATTAAAGTTTATAGTTATCATTGAAACTTCATTAGACTCCAGTTTTTTTCCAAAACTTGTTAAGTTTTGTATTGTCTGCTCTGTGTTTGTTTACGGCATCTGTGGACTAATGAACTTCCCCGGAGCCCAGACGTCAATTTTAATGGTCCAAGTTGAGATTAAATGATTTCCAGGTAATATTTAACACCTCATCCACAGTGATTGATTGATCAACTGATTGATTTGTTTAATTTATCCGTGTGTGTGTGATGTGTATTTTTTTTTGTAACAAATGTATTGTTCTCTCCAGTGCATCTCTGTTATATTAACACTGGTGCTTTGTTGTAGTTATTAAGTATGGAGTTACTCTGCCATAATGGTAAAAGCCAGCCTATATTAAATACTCTTTGTTATTATTGTTGTTCCCAGCATATATTCTTGCATTGCTTTTATCTTCGTAATTTTTTTTTTAAATGGGTGAAATGTAAAGGTTTAGAATATCAAGGTACCAGTGGTCTCTGAATCATCCTGAATTAGTTAAGGTTCCTCTGAGCTTCAAATAATTTAAAGGTTATCAGAATATCGTTGGAAACAAACCAGCCCAGCTTAGTGACATGTTCCTCAGAGTTTCATCCAGCTATCGCTTATCCAATTGGGCCACAGGGGACACTGGAGTCCATCCCAGCTGACTTCAGGTGAGAGGTGGGGCTCAACCTGAAGAGATGACAAATCGACAGTACCTTGCAAAAGTATTCATACCCCTTAAACCCCTTGAACCACATTTTGTCACATTACAACCACAATCGTAAATGTATTTTATTGAGATTTTATGTGACCAACACAAAGTGGCACATAATTGTGAAGTGGAAGGAAAATTATACATGGTTTTCAAAATCTTTTGCAAATAAAATTCTGAAAATTTTCAGAATGTGTGGCATGCATTTGTATTCAGCCACCTTTATTCTGATACCCCTAAATAAAATCCAGTGCAACCTTCTGCCTTCAGAAGTTACTTAATAAATAGAGTCTACTTGTGTGTATTCTAATCTCAGTATAAATACAGTATACATACAGCTGTTCTGTGAAGGCCTCATAGGTTTTTAGAGAACATTAGTGAACAAACAGCATCATGAAGCCCAAGGAACACACCAGACAGGCCAGTTTTGAAGAAGTTTAAAGCAGGGTTAGGTTATAAAAAATATCCTAAGCTTATGGAGCACTTTTCACGTCATCATCTGAAAATGGACAGAGTATGGCACAACTGCAAACCAATCAAGACATGGCCATCCACTTAAACTGACAAGCCGGGCAAGGAGAGCATTGATCAGAGAAGCAGCCAAGAGGCCCATGCTAACACTAGACGAACTGCAGAGATCCACAGCTTAGGGGGAGACTCTTTCCACAGGACAACTATTAATCGTGCATGCCACAAATCTGGCCTTTATGGAAGAGTGGCGAGAAGAAAGCCATAAGAAGTCCCATTTGCAGTTTCCCACCAGCCATGTAGGGGGCACAGCAAATACACTGCCCAGACAAAAAAGGTTGCACACTGATATTTTCATGGAGTGTATTTAGCAATGATCATAGCATGTTACCTCCATGGCATTGTTACTTCAATTGAATATAACCCTATTGGAAGTTTTCGGGATGTGCTAGAGAAGACTTTATGGAGTGGTTAAATTTTTCCCTTATCAATTCAAGACATCAGAGAGAAATAATCACAACTCTCAATAGAAATAAATTTTACGTTGCGTAAGTGTGTTGAAACAAAGGAATGACAATTATGTGCCGTAAGAAAGGCTAACAGCAACAAACCACTCCATAAAGTCTTCTCCATCACATCCCAAAGACTTTTAACAGGGTTGAAGCCAGGACTCTGGGGTGCCAATAGATATGTGAAAATAATTTCTCATGCTCCCTGAACCACTTTTTCACTATTTGAGTCCCTATATATCAGGAAAGTCCATTTATGTGATAGCCTGCTCATCCAGTACATTCAGGTCATCAACTGACTTCATTTTATTTCCATATTAATGTTGCTGAGCCTCGACCTGACCAACTGAAGCAACAATGCTATGGAGATTATTAAGGCTAAATGCACTCTATGAAAATATTAAAGTGTACGCCTTCTTTTTGGCTGGGCAGTGTATGTGGAAGAACGTGCTCTGGCCAGATGAAACCAAAATGTAACTTTTTACATGAATGCAAAATGTGTGGCAGAAAACTAACACCATCCCCACTGTGAAACCTTGGTGTTGGCAGCATCATGCTGTGGGAATACTTTTCTTCAAGCAGGGACATGGAGTGACGATGGATGGAGCAAAAACACAGGCACTTTTGGAAGAAAGCTTGTTAGAGTTCAGTTCAATCGCCCAGTCAAAGTCCAGACCCAAATCCAATTGAGAATCTGTTCACAGACAATCTCCATGTAATCTGACTGAGCTTGAGCTATTTTACAAAAAAGAATGGGCTTGAATGGGAAGAAAAATTTCAGTCTCTAGCTGTGAAAAGGTGGGAGAGACCCCGAAAGAGATGCAGCTGTAATTGCAGTGAAAGGTGGTTCTACAAAGTATTGACTCAGGATGCACCACTTTGTGTTGGCCTTTCACATAAAATCCTAAGGTAATGTGACAAAATGTGGAAAATTAGCCAGGTGATCTAATGTGTATGTCTTTGGACTGTGAGAGGAAACCCATGCAGGTATGGAGAAAACATGCAAGCCCTGCAAAGAAAGGCATGGGTCAGCCAACAGGCTAAAGCCCAGAACTTTCTCTCTCTGGGGTGACATCACAGGTTTAAATAATTTAAATGTTGCCAAATTATTTATAATTATGGGGACTTTCTCTGAACTATAGGCTTCTTTAAGCCTATTAAAAATATTTGGAAACATTCTCTGAACCATAACACCCAACTGGAATGTTATGTTTCTGTAAAGAAAGGTTTTTAGGAATTCAGGAAGCAACAACAAATATTTTCAAAACATTATGTGAACCAGTGTTAGAGAAAGTTAGCCTGTGTGTTGGTAGCTGGACAGACCAAGCTGAATTTTCAACAGGGATGTGAATTTTCAGTATTGTTAATGTTGTGAATTCACACACCTTAGTGTGTGAATTCACACACAACCATTACACTCACATTCACACCTAGTGGCAATTTGGAAAAGCCCATTAGCCTAATGTGCATGTCTTTGGACTGTGGGAGGAAAACGGAGCACCTGGAGGAAACCCACACCAACATGGTGAAAACTCCACAGAGAAATGCCCTCACCAAGTCCGGAACTCAATCCCAAGACCCCCTTTCTGTGACATGGATGTGTTATAATGTTTATTTTCAACAAATTCTTTCACAAAATTATTTGCAGGACATTCAGTTAGGGAATTGCTATATATATATTCATTCATTCATCTTCTGAACCGCTTAATCCTAATTAGGGTCGCGGGGAGGCTGGCGCCCATCTCAGCCGACTC
>JAQMYF010000013.1:16135286-16148711 GCA_030014195.1 Neosilurus mollespiculum | reverse complement strand
ACCCCGCCCTCGCCCAGAGTCGGCTGAGATGGGCGCCAGCCTACCCGCGACCCTAATTAGGAATAAGCGGTTCAGAAGATGAATGAATGAATGCATATAGCGCTTATCGATTGATAAGTCAGTACAGTACATGTTTTTACTACATGTGTGATGTTAAGCAGATCAGTCCTTTTCTTCATGAGTAAATCCTGTTTATTCTAAGCCTTTTGTATTTTTACTGAAAGGGTTTCCTCCCATCCTTTGCACAGATGGACATTAATCTAAAGGGGCAGATAGTGGTTCTGGATGAGGCTCATAACATTGAGGATTGTGCCCGCGAGTCTGCGAGCTTCACCCTAAACCAGGCACAGCTGCTGGAGGCCCGTGAGGATCTTGAGGCCATGGTGACATATAACATCCGCCGGAATAACCACGAGCCTCTTCTGGCCTTTTGCTGCAGCCTGCTCAAGTACACTTCGCTTGTTTCCTCTCACAGGCTGTAGAACGATCTAAATATGATCTCTTTGCTAACTCCCTTGTGGCTAATGGTTTGTTCAGGATGTAACTTGATAAGAAGGGGTAAATGGAGCCTATGATCATGGACTAAATGTTTAAAAAGGAGCTTGTGGGGCAGATTGAATCATGTAAAAATGTATTTATCACTGTTTTATCGATTAGCTAATAGAGACAAGCTGGTTTCTATTGACAAATTCTTATGTATCATCTCATGAGACATGATGTTAATTGCATGACAAATTGCAGGACTCAATCACTTAAGTGCTTACATCCATTATGTTTTTGAATAGATATTAAGCATTTGATTTGACCAGGCTGTGAAACCTCAGCTGGTATCAAATTCATCTGACATGTGAATGTGTGTGTATGCAGCTGGATACAAGAAAGCTCCAGTAATTTGCAAGACAGGGATTATGAGACTGCTTACAAGGTGTGGACTGGGAAGGAGGTTTTGGACATCTTTCATGGTCTTGGCATAACAGCTGACACATTTCCTGTGCTTCAGGTATCCCATTCCATACTGTTGCTTACAGGAGCCATTTTATACTATATTTATTTTATTTATTTTTTTTAAAAAACATTTTTCCAATGCAGAAAGCACTTTTCATTTTTTATATTTGTGTGTTTATATTTGCTTGCTGAGCAGAAGCACTTTGAGGCAGTGCTGGAGAAAGAAGAGAGGATCGGCCTGGTAAATGGACGAGAGGATACAGTGCAGGTTCCTATCATCAACTCTAAAACTCAGACTGTTCTCAAGAGCCTTTTTATGGTACTGGGATTTCTGTTTCGGCAAAACTGCAGGTCATTATCCCTTACATATACTGAGATTTGGAGAACCCACACCCACAGTTGAGCAGATTTCTCGGTTAGATTCATAGTTGGCTAATATTTCTGGCTCAAATTGTGTTGATTACTTTAAACATTTTGATTTTCACTGCATGGAATACTCACACTTTGCACAGCAAAAAAAAAAAAACATTTCCAGAACACCCAAAACAGCTCACCAGTTCACTGCAAGGCAACACACAATCATTCACAGTCAAATTCACATCTACAGGCAATTTGGAATAGCCAGTTAGCCTAATGTGCATGTCTTTTGACTGAGAAAACTGGATTGCCCGGAGGAAACCCATGACAAGCACGGAAAGAACATGCAAACTCCACATAGGAATGCCCAGCCTGTAACTCCGATGTGCTTGGCCGCCGTGCCACCCAAACGTGATACAGTGTATGCTGAAAATTATGAGTAATTCAAAAAAATTAAAAAGCAACTTCATCGTTTTCTTCTCATGTGCTTTTTCTTAAACTGCAGATTGTTTAATTTTAAATTTCAAGCATCGGCAAGCAACCATATTTTGTAGTTGTCACTGCAGTATGCTGGCTTTATCCTTTAAGTTCACTGATAATTTCCTTATATTATTTATGTTGTCATATTGTCAACAGCTTGAATAATAGTTTTTTAAAAATCCAAATCGCATTTTTTTTACAAATTATTTCATTTTGATTTATCACTGATATCATTTTAAAGTACATCTCTTCCATACCGAACTTGGTTAAGGCTTTGTTGCGGACTATAATGATGTGGTCGCTTTTACTGTGAACTTTAATGTGCTTTTAGGGTCATCACTGATCGTTCTAGCTGCCCCTTAAATTAACCAGAGTTCTAACAGCCATTAGCATACATATACTTTAGATTTTCTTATTTCACCCAGGACTGTTTATTGACGCTAAAGCAAATCACAGCTCTGGTAAGTGTATACCAAGTTCTTAGGCGTGTGTATATCTGTGTATATGGGTATAGGTTTGCAGATGACTATCGTGTGGCTCTACAGCAGAGTTACGTTTGGACTACCCAGGAGGATGTGCCTGATGCCCAGGGCTTTTTTGCTCGGCCACGCCGCCGTCGCCAGGCCGCTCGCACTAAAACCCTTGTGTACACACTCAGTTTCTGGTGTCTTAACCCTGCTGTGGTGAGTTCCTGACACAGAGCAGCAACATGACTAAAATTTTTACCTGTCAATATCATTAGTGGCCTGAGGAAATGCAGTCCATGATAAATGTATGTGTATTTGTAGGCATTCTCTGATCTCAGCACAACAGTACACAGTATAGTGCTCACTTCCGGCACCCTCTCACCCATGGGGTCATTTTCTTCTGAGCTGGGCCTCAAATTCTCCATCCAGCTGGAGGCCAACCATGTCATCAGCAAGTCTCAGGTTAGTATAACCTAGGTGTGTAATGTAGCCAAAAACTGAACACGTGCAAATACCGTTACTTAAAAATGGCTGCCGAAGAGGTTAAAGTGGCCGTTTACGTGGCCGCTTCATTAAGAAGAAGGAAATGCGGAATCTACCGAGACGATAATTCAAGGAGTGTTTTTTTGTTACACGGGCTCAGATTTACATTCCTTAAAAAGCCTTTGATAATAGCAAACCATTAAGTGGATATAAGTTGAAAGCTAGTGTCACTATATAACACTTTATAATTAGCACTTTTTGCCAAACATGAGGTGGATGTCCAATTCAGTGATATCCACTGAGCCTGAGGCGAATAATTGCTTTTATTTATACTACACAGGAGCATAAGCATAAAAACACAAAAAGAAGACTTTTATTTTTACATTTTTTTGAAATCATGATTATAGGAGGTGAGCTCCACATGCATGCATGTACGTTAGCTTCATAACAGTTGCTTTTTGAATGCATAGGCTATATGTTGTTTAGTGCACACTTGAGCAAAAATCACTCTTCCCAAAGGAAAAAACATTCTATTCCAATTTGTTTAAAGCATTCTATTCCAATTTGTTTACCCCGAGTCATGGCACCAAGAACATAAAAATAACATTATTTTTTTTCTTTTTTAAATGTGTGAAAACGATCACGCCATCAGCTCCATCACGATGCACACGAGCAACTTTTGAAACGTACCCAAGATTTGAATAAAGGTCATTTTTTTTTACCTTTAAATATATGAACGCAATATTGCATAAATTTCTTCTTATTTTTGGGACGGCATGCTGTTGATTTTCACTGATTACGAAATTTTTAGGATTTTGGAATTCTAAAAATGTCTGCTATTTCAATTCAAGAATTATTCTCTCGGGATAACGTTTATCTTAACCCTGAGATAGTGAACCCATTAGATTGAGCCGTTCCCGTGTGGTATATATTAATACAGCATGATGCGTGATTCCATGATAAGTGCATAATAAAAACAGGAAGAAGTCAGTAGGTATTAGTCTATTAAATAAGGATGATTGACAAATACTATAACCTGCTAAAACCATGAACATGAAAAAATACAGTATATCAAGTCTCATGATTTAAAGACAAGTGCTGTTCCTTTGTTTGTTTAACGTTTTTCGTTCCTGTTTTATTGAGACACCTTTGGCTTTGTTTTATTCGCCCAGTTAAGAAAACTACCTCAGCTGTTTGCCTGGAAGAATAAAATTGAAATATATTTTAAGGTATGATAAGTGGTTATAAATAAATTTTTGAAATGTTACAGGTATGGGTTGGCACCATTGGAGCGGGTCCTCAGGGCCGTAGGCTGTGTGCCACATTTCAGCACGCAGAGACCTTCACCTTCCAGGATGAGGTGGGTGCATTGCTGCTGAAAGTGTGCCAGACAGTGAGTCGAGGAGTGCTCTGCTTCCTGCCATCCTACAAGGTGAAGTTTGACTCTATGCTGTATTCAGCGTTTTTATGAATTACATCTTGAAACGTTTTACCTTTTAAATGAGTGTTGTATCCGTAGTTCTGTACACCCACCACTGGGAGGTGTTAGAGACCACAGTTTAAACCTTGCACACACACCCCAAACACACACACACACACCATTCTAGCTGCCCTGGTACTTGCCATGTCTCTTGAGCAACCATAAAGTGACACCTGAGGCACTCGTTTTAAAATTCAGTAGTAGATATCAGAGAAGCTTTGTTTGCCACTTAGCCGCTAATAGGCAGTTCTAGTGTATAATGGATCCTACACGACCCACAGTGCACAGGCCAGCATTTTTCTTGCCCCTATCACCTTTCAGCTAACGAGCTCGCTTATAGGCTTCCATTGATAAATACTTTGTTCTCCTTTGTTTGTTATGCCTTTACCATGAATAATTGATTCTCATTCAAAATGCTTGTCACAGCGACGCCCCTAACCGAATGACTGACTTCAGGAAATGTACCCATATGCACACATGCATTATTTGTTGCTATATAAATCAAAAGTGCCTGTTTTTGTAATTTAGCTTAGGATATGTTTTAGTTGTATATTATAGCTTTCAGTGATTATACAGGATGTGATGTATTCATGGGAATTAATATTTAATCAGAAAACGGAGCCTAGGGATTGTTTTGAGCCTCGGTGTCTGTGGATGTTCTGGAGCCTCAAAGTCCCATCTGAGAAATAACCTCGACTATGTTCTGCTTCCAGACACCTTTCTACACGATCTCTATCACTGTCAGCACAGCATCCTGTGTGTGTGTGTGTGTGTGTGTGTGTGTGTGTGTGTGTGTGTGTGTGTGTGTGTGTGTGTGTGTTTTGTTTGCATGCATGTGGAAGACTACTGGCTCACCAATTTAGATACGCACACACACTCTCTCACACACAAACACGCCCTTCACCTTGCTCGTAGAGTTGTGGTTTGTAGTAGTTTTGACCCCATTAAACCACAGTGCACCTCAGGAGAAATAAACTGGAAACAACTGAGGGGGGGAGGCACTTATTAAATGTTGGTTTGCAGAGGTGAAAAGATCTCAGAGAAACGCAAGATGCTTTTAAAGCAGATTAAGATAAGGGCCATTAGGGATGATGTCGCCATGCTGTCTGTGTGAAGATGCGTCTGTACTGGCGCCTGGTGCCGGTGGGGAGTGAGTGTCAGGAGGCTGTATCCGTTTAGCTTTTGTCCTATCAAAGTCAAAGTGCACTGCAGGGTGAATGAGCTAAGAGCTTGGGAGAAATACAGGTCCCTTCACATGCTGCCCAGTGTCTTTTAGGCAAATTTGTTAGGTAAATCGTGCAAATGTGAACAAAATTCACTGTTGAGGGATTTATTTTATACATCATTTTCTTTTGCTGCAATAGAAAATATCATGTATAGAAAATTATCACAAATCATAAAATCATTTATCTGATAAAAGATTTTTAATTCCATTTAGTATTTGAGTGGACTTAATCGTTAATTAGTCAGTAAGTTTTAGCTGTGTACTTACCAAAGTTCTCGGTATTAGTATTGATCCAGTTGTGACTTGTGATGGTCAGTAATTTCTTGGAATAAAGCCAAAATGTTTTAAAAAAAGGTCACACACTCTTTTCATGGAGTGCATTTAGCCTTGATCACAGCATGTAATCTCTTGGCATTGTTGCTCCAGTTGGTCAGGTTGAGGCCCAGCAACATTAATGTGACAATAAAATGAAGTCAGCTGATGACTTGAATGTACTGAATGAGCAGGTTATCACATCAACGGACTTTTTCTTCCCTGATGGCGCGGATACAAAATGGGCACACAAATAATGACAGAGTGGTTCAGGGGGCATGAGGAATCATTTTTGCATATGTATATGTGGCACCCCAGAGTCCTGGCCTTAATCCTATTGAAAGTTTTCGGGATGTGCTGGAGAAGACTTTATGGAGTGGCTCAATCTTTCCCTCATCAATTCAAGATGTCGGTGAGAAATGAACTTAACTCTGGATGGAAATAAATGTTATGTTGTTTAAGTATGTTTAAACATTGTCCTGACAATTATGCTAAACTATGCTAAATCTCTCTACTCAAGACTGTTTACAGCATCAGGTCCAAAAGATTCTGATAATGCTTCTGCGGCAGCAAGAGAAAGAGGGTTTGAGCAGCATGTTCCACTTCTGAACCGATCATGAGTGTCTCAGCTTCACATGTATTTCAGAGTAAATATTTTGCCAGCAGCCATCATGGCAAGTGAAGTGTATAACTTCCTTTCTCAAAGCTCTGCATTAAGAAGACATGCTCTTGACTAGATAAAACCGGATCCATCCTCCAGCCGATCTTGCACTTTATCTGCTGCTCTTAGCTCTGGGACTGCTGGCCTTGTGCTAATGGCCCGCTCTGCTTCACCTCAGAGGAGCAGAGCTGCTCGCCAGCAGGTGGCCCAGGCGCCACTCGACTCCAGCCCTGGCGTAATTGTCGTAGTCATATTTGATGATTGATTATTCACATCCGCTACTCCTCTACGCCTGCCACCACCAGGGTCTGTATGTTTCATTAATGATGTCTTTAGCTTTCATTTTTTAATGCGTGTTGGCATAAAAATGGACAGTCTGTGTCTGAACATCAGAGAGGTGGTGATGACGAAGGGAAAGAGATAAAGTGATGTGTTTACAGTGGTGTCAGTAGGGAGTCAGTTCACTCGCAAATCAGTACCTACATGCGTCACTACATTATCACATGTCCTTGGAGAGCAGGGGCATTGTCCATTTTACTGTATTTAGTATTGATTTTTAATTTTGCCCACGACATCTAGAAATTATTTATTCAGTTTTGTGATTTTTAAAAACCGTTATCGCGCCCTTTTGTTTTTACTTTGTTTTTAAGGACTGCAGACATGTATTATCATCTAAATGCAGTAAAGCCTATGATCCTGTTCTTGTTAAGAGGAGCTCAAACATATGCTACATAGAACACCTCTTTTCATTGCTTTTTTGGGGGACTGAGTACCATTTTATGGTGCTGTGGCAGTAGCCAGGGCTGGAGGCATCATGTTTTTTGAATATCTGCCCTTCCGTCCAGACCATTCTTGTGAACAAAATATCTCAAGAACACTTTGAGAGATTTTCTTTAAACTTTGCAAAATGTCCACCTAAATTCAAAGATGAACTGATTAGATTTTGGAGGTCAGAGGTCAAGGTCACTGGCATATAACCGCCATGTGGTAATGCCGGTTTCTTTTATGATATGATATTCCCTCAGCTGGTATTTTCATAATGGTGATAGAGAGCACTCTATGACAAACAATTCAAAATGCTCCCAAAGATTTTCTCTTGGTTAAGTTCTGGTGACTGTGAAGGTTATGACATCCTTTTCATGCTCATTAAACTATTCAGTGAGCTCTTGTGTTTTGTCACTGGGGACACTGCCATTTTGAAAAAGATCAATCCAACCAGTATATTAATGATTTCTAATAGGATAAAGATGATCAGTCAAAATAGCTTTGAATGCATGCTTAGGCATACTGTGATGTGATGAAAAAAATCATGAAACAATTTATGATGATTCAAAGGTCTATTAAAAGTTTGAAATGTGGCCATGCTTCCTTTTCCCTTTTTTTATAGTAGTGGTTCGTGGTGTTATAAGCCCCGTTTTTATTGTACATAACATGCAATATAATGATCCCAATGAAGCTGATTTCATTCTCATGTCTACTAAATATGGAAAATTTCAAGGAAAGTAATGTTTGCTCTGTATGTGATGGATACATAAAATGATGAGGTTCAATACTCAATAACATTAAACAGTGTCAGAGCCTGTTTTGTGTTGTTGTATTACTGTCTGACCGTTTGCTCATTTTTTACCAAGGTCCATCATAGAGTCACTGCTGCTCTACCTGACCATCAGCTAAGTGTGTATTTTGACATTTTTATGCTGTTGTTTTGGGCTCTGAGCCTCATGGGCAAAAAGCACTGCTCTTGTCAGATAATGCTTCTGAGTTAGTCATGAAGTTAAGGCCATGCACTTATCCCACAACATTCACTGCTATATCCACTGTGCCGTGAGCTCTACTGCTTGTTCTACTCCTCCCACCTGTGGTAACCCACTTTGTTTGGCTTGTCATCTTTGTCAATTTTCTTGTTTTCTGCAATGCAACATTTAAGGAGTACTGACACTAACACTAATTACAGTAAACAGTGGAGCCAGAGCTGAGAGAAGAAAGTCTAGGTTTTTCTTTCTTTTTTTTTTTTTTTTTTGCTGCTTTTCTAATGAAGCACACATGGATGTCTGTTGTAGACTTGATATTCAGTCCTACTGCACGCATGGATTCCGCTTTCACAGGCAGCTTTTGAACTGGCCTCCAATGTATGAGGATGAGGGCTATGGAAAAATGTGTACATAATTAAATGGCAGCATGGAGGCAGACACAGAGCGATGTTTACTTACAGTGTCTGAGAGATAAAAGCATTAAGACCATTACCGTGCAAGCCAAAAGGCTCCTGGACTGGCACTATATTGTATTTCACCCGTTTTTATAAGGCCTAACAAATTACAGCTCTGGGAATATAAACAATGAGCTTACACGAGAGTCTTTGTGCTCGCACATGTCCCTGTCTTTTAAGGTCCAGGATTTTCATATCAGATTACACTGGGGTTATCAGTTTACACTTTGGCTTGGGAGGAAATTAATAACGTTGTCCCTCAAAGTAAATTCAGGGCGCTTAGTACAGTGACCTGATCCATCACAAGAATGAGTCATACATAATGTTTCCTTTATTCTTTTTATATCTCGACACAAAATAAATGCTTTTGTGTCTGTTTTTTTGGGTCTGTTGTTGCTGTGTTTTTATTATTATTATTATTATTATTTCAAAGTTGTATACAGATGATTTGTTCTGTCTGTTTGCTTTTTCTCTTTTTCTAATATGGCGCATAGAACATTTTGTAAAGCATGGTGATAGTAAAACACAACCGTAGTGTGTGAACTCCTTTTGTTAAGTTTTCTACTGAGTATTGAAGAACTTCTACTTGACCCTGCTAACACGTTTCCAAACCAGTGAAGATTCTCTTTGATTGGGGAAGCATGCTTGCCCAAAAGGAAAATGTGGATAGAGAATCATTGACTTTTCCACTACCACATAGGGCTCTAATGGGGATTATTTCTTTATTTTTTTAATCAATGAAAGTGTAGAGAATGTTTGGTTTGAGGTATAAGAGTAAAGTAGATGGGTGATTATATTTCTGTGACAGCATGCTGTTCAAACATTCAACACTTTTTGTACATAAAACTACAAGTTTATAAAACCCATGGTTGAAAATTTAGATTTGAAGTTTAGCTAAGACTCACACCTGGATCATGTCTCTGTAATCTGCAGCCTTGCTCACATATCCAACCTATTAACTGCTATTCTTAAACAGTAGTATCCGGAGTAGGCAACTTAATCCAGTGACCTGCCAGTACATCAGTTTTTATAGGGCAAAAGTTGTGTGTATACAAAGACAGTTTATACAGCTCCTTATGTTGCTATTCACAGTAATATAAAGGCATGCAATTTAAAAACTGAAAACTGAATTAAACCTCTGTTATTGTGGAATTTGGTATGCTGGCAAGTAAGGCCTCCATTCATTAATCTTCATCAGCTTATAAAATATAGAGTTCACAGACTGCCAATACCAGTATCGGAAATGCTATCGATACCAGTAAAAAATTGTAGATTGGTAATAGCAAGTACCCCAGTCTATGCGCCAACCCGATAGCACATGGTAAAAAGGTGGTTTTACACAAATTAAGCTGCTGTTTTCAATCCCAGAAATCAGTTTTTATTCTGAGCTGCAGAAAACCTAGCCAGCTTCTATTTATAGCAGCGAGGAAGAACCGGCTTCCAACTGTGTAGCAACAGTTAGTATAATGTCCACAGTTTGGAAATGTTTTACTTTGGAGAGTTCCACCAATAAAACAGCAACCTGTATTTTTTGCAAGATAACAGTTTCAACAGCAGCTGTCTTATAAAGCATTTGAAGACTGAACCGGTACAAAAAATGTGATGCGGTTAAGCAGTGAGCAACACCCTCTCATTTCTCCATTTTCATAACTGAAGTGTGCTTGAGCAAGGTACCCTACCCCTAACTGCTCTCAAGGTGTGTATTGGAGCATCTCTATAAAATAGACCTTGGTCCAGCATGAGCGATTATTTTGCATTGTGTTTTCTTATATCATAAACTTTTGCACAGAATATACGCTATTTAATCATTCCTTTAATTTAATATTATTGTTGGCAAATAAATATTAAAATAGCAGTGATTTTAGTTATTCAAGCTGATTAATTAAAAAAAAAAAAATCAAAGATGGAAAAAAAGCCCACAGTTTGAAGGAGAAGCTAACCAAGCACTGTGTGCTACACTTACAGCTCTTATTTTTAAAAAAAAAATTTTTTGTTAAATATATGTTTACATCTAAAAACATGAATCTTAGTGTGACATTTCGAGCTTCCATCAAGCCATCAGACTGTGGCACTGTACATCACTGCTCTTTACTCACACCGATATTATACAAGAAAAAAATAAGCCCTTGGTCAGAATTGCATTTAACTCATACTTCACCTCCTGTGTGCTCTTTTGCACAACTTCTTAATGAAACTAAAGTATGTATTAAAGTTTGAGGTCTGAATATTATTGTATTATTATTTGGCATTGAATCCCAATATTTATATATTCATCTGGGTTTGACTCAAGTCTGAAATTGCTCCTAATTGCAGGTAACTCAATTCTGATAATGATAAAAATGCATGCTTAAATATGGTATTCCATTCACTGAGTGAATAATTGTTCTCTGAAACCTGTATATTGTGAGGAAGCCATTGTTAAATCTGTGTACCTGAAAAGATGCTGGATAAACTGAGGGATCGCTGGATGAACACAGGCTTATGGGAGAAGCTGGAAGAGCGAAAAGCAGTGATTGCAGAGCCACGTGGAGGAGCCAAGAGTGATTTTGATGAGCTGCTACAAACTTACTACAGAGCTATCCGAGAAAATGGAGCCCGAGGTGGGAATAAACACTGTTGATCTCCTGTTCTGGGGTTAAAGTGAACTTTTGTGATTTTCAGTAAAATCACTTTCATGTGATATTAACCTGTTTTGGTCTTTTTGCAGATGGAGCACTGCTGATTGCAGTTTGCAGAGGGAAAGTGAGTGAGGGACTGGATTTTACAGATGACAATGCCAGAGCAGTGGTCACTATTGGCATTCCCTTCCCTAACATCAAAGACCTGCAGGTAGCGAACTGTGCCTCTAAGCTCTTAGTTTTTCTTCATTGGTATCTTTCCTTATAGCAGTATTTTATGTTGTTATAATTTTAAAAACATGGACCATAAGGAACAATGTCCTATGAAATGCTTTACTGTAATTTTTAGTACTGCATGAGTTTATAATCAGGCCTCAAAAAAACAAAAACGTTTCATCGTCCTGAAGTGTTCACCAGTTAAACACCAGGTTTAGTTTAGTATGAACTAGCAAAATTTGACTAATTTCTCTGACTGGAAATAATGGCTGTGGCTTTATTGTAATAGCACTGGTATTTCATGAAATCTTCTGAAATATCATAAAAAAAAAACCCAGCTGTGCACAAAGCGTTAAGCTTACCTTTTCTGTGATCCATGAACTAATTTCATGGTGTTTGTTCTGTCCTTAGCATATAATCTTGACCTTTAAGGTGCCCCCCCCACCTTGCTGTCAGAGTATATTGAACTTTTTCGTACCGTGTCTGTCACTGTGAGGGACATGTTGGTGATTGATGTGTCTGAGCCCTTCACGTTAGCAGAAACTGTTGGGACAATGGCTACTTTACTGCTGGGCAAAGGTTTTGATAATTTATGTTTTTCATTGTTGCTTTCCTAGAAGCTTGGTTTGCCATTTTGGATTTGGGTGTTGAGGCTTTTAATGTGTCCTGGTAACAGGGTGCATTCCTACTCCTCCACCAGAAACACACGGTTAACACATGGTATGCTTGACAGACCACGTCAGTGTTTGTTTCTTGCCCTGCATCAACCTGCACCAGATCATTTACCCTCAGTGGACTGCTTAAGACTTTGTGCTGCTATATGAAGAAGAAGTAGAGAAAAATTGTGTTAAACTGTGTGTTCATTGACAACGCTTCATGTAACGACCCATTCTTTAAATCAATGACACGTACATTCTGTACACTAATGGTAAAACAGCCCTCACGCACTCATTCATTTGCCGAACCGCTTAATCCTATTAGTATCGTGTGGTGGCTGTGTCATTGGGCAACGGTTGGGTACATTTTAAACAGTTTGCCAGACAATTACAGGGCAACACGTGCACATACACACGGCCATTCACATGTAGGGTCATTTTGGAACAGCCAGTTAGCCTAAAGTGAATGTTATTGGACTGTGGGAGGAAACCGGAGTACCTGGAGGGCATGCAAACTCCACATAGAAATGCCCGAGCCTGAGAATCAAACCCAGGACCTCCTTGCTGTGAAGTGGACGTGCTTTAAAACAACACATTTGACTTTCATCATCTTAAACACTTTGCTAAACATTTGTCACACAATTATGACATTTCTATAAGTTTTAACCACCACAAGGTTCACAGCATATGAGTTTCAGTTTCGCCGGGTTTTTTTTTTTTTTTTTTTTTTGGAATAATTAATATTATAATCGAGATCACAATTTTTCTCACACTTGCTTCTTGACTTGTGTAATTGCTTGGCAAATTTTCAAAGGGATGATGTTTATTAAGTTATTTTATTACGGTAGCAGCATGCATGTTTTGGATTGCTGATTTACTTGCTTAAATTTTACACAAACGTTATTCCACATAACACTTTAATCATATAAAAATGCAGAGGACACAAGTGTTAAAGAAAAATCCAATGATATTAAAGTCTGCTTAAATAATCAGTCACAGCAATGTATCTGTTTTTTTGGCAATACATAATATTTTGATTTATGCACTGCCGAAAAACAGAGCTCCAAGAAAATGTATTCTCCTGATACAAGGTTTTAATGTGAATTTGTTTTGATGACGCCATCTGTAACGTAATATTTAACCATCACATTATGACTGCCCCCTCCCCAAAACTTTGATATTGTCTAAAAGTGTTATGCTATTCAGATAAGATTTCTTTAATGGAAACCCAGCATCACTACAGAGTAGAAAGATGCCATTCCACTGGAAAGGCTCACTTCCATAAGCATGTTATACATCACCGTCACGCGCTTCTTCAA
>JAQMYF010000013.1:16121767-16135186 GCA_030014195.1 Neosilurus mollespiculum | reverse complement strand
GAGTAGAAAGATGCCATTCCACTGGAAAGGCTCACTTCCATAAGCATGTTATACATCACCGTCACGCGCTTCTTCAAGGTGATTGGGTTAAAAGCCTTTCTATTCAAATGAGTAATGCATTACATGGCAGTAATAGTTTATTTTGCCAGCTAAAAACCTCCCCGAAAGATACCTACTGTGTATGGCACATAGAATTCTGTTTACATTGTTGAAAATGTATATTTTATTTCATTCATTCCCACGTAATCACACACGTAGGGTCGGACGTATGGACACAATGTTTGCGACGCAAAAAATCAGATTGACTCTATACCAATTTCTCTTGAGTATGGTGCTCTGTGGAGCTCTGCTATTAACCACTTCTTGGTAAAAATCTGATCTGATATACTGACTCCATGTATACTGATTTAGGTTTGAAGGGGGTGGCAATATTGTCTAAACGAAAATGCTAAAAGTTAAAATATTTTTAGAACTTCATATTTTATGGGTTAAAAATGGATCAAAACAGCTGCTAATGGTTAAATCCTCCCAAATCTTGCAAGGCCCATGGCAGATCTGTCAGAACACTACAGTATAATATGACCCACATACACACCCTCTCTTGTAAAATAATTATTTTTCATAAGCATTGAAAGGCTTCCACATTTACCTCCCCCTGCTGTGGTTCAGCTTCTTTGTTTGAAAAACAAAATGTAATTGTTGAGACAAAATTCTTATCAGAAACATACCATGAAATCAGTCTGTAAAGCACCGCATAAAAAAGTGATGTTTAGGATTAATTAACATTGTACAATAGTTAATTTACTGTTCAGGGGTCATAGTGATTGTAATGCACATCTCTATGAATTTTCACCAATATTATTATTGATCAATCAGTTTCTATTAGGTACCTAAGGATTCCATGTGTATTGACAGTTTTATTGTTGTTTCTCATCAAATTATTCTTTGTCAGTTCCAATTATTTGCCTGTATGTTTGAGTTTAATCTGATACAATATTTTTGCTTATTGTTGTTATTATTATTATAATTAATAATAATAGTAATAATAATAGTAATGATAATAATAATAGTAATAATAATTGCCTAAAATATATATTTAAACAAAACTGGGGTAAAGTGTATTTCTTATGTGAAATAAGTCATTGCGGGATGAGAATATGGATTTTTGCAAAGTACACTGATGCATCCATATCAGTATGATTTTTGTATGCTTGGTGAATACACAGTCTGTCAGTCATGAAGCATGTCTCTCTGTCAGTGTCTGTTTTTAAGGATGAACAGGTAAAGTTGAAGAGGGCTATCTCCTGACATTTAACAAATCCCTTCCAGCTTGTTTCTTGCACATTTAGGAGGTTTAGCCCACAGCTAGAACTGGCTTTTTCACATATGCAGCCTGTCATGTCGAATTGAGTGTTAATATACTGCAGGAAGGTGAAGACCCATATGCTGAAATGGACCCTGATTGAAATTAGATGACATTGGCAGCCTAGAGCTAGTGGCCTTTAACTTTTGATGACCAGATCTTCGTTCAGTCGTGTTAGATCGGAGTCTATCATCATATCAGCCTTTATTTTGCCTTAGAAGAACAAATGTAGGTGTAGATTGGGGATGGGCAGTATGACAAAGATATCATCTGATACTTCTGAAAAACAAATCTAAATATTACACCGAGGAATGCTGAAGATATATCTGAATTTTATCCAAGGGAAAAAAAGGTTTGTTGTATGTGTGTGTCTGTATGTGTGTGTGGATCGATAGATAAGTAGAGGTGTGTGTGTTGTGATAATAAAAATATTAAAGCATTTAAACTTTAGGGCTCAATATCTGCAAAACCTAAGTTCACAAATATATATCCAAAATATTAATATTTGTTAGGTTTGCTAACAAAGTACATTGATGTTTGCTTGGAACAGGCTGTACCTGCCCTGGTGATGGCCTTTTGGCTCTAAGCGGGTGCCACTGAACACACGGTACCTGTCATAAGCAGTTAGAAAGCCTTGCCAACCTGTCCTACCCAACGGGAACTGAACTTTTCACTTGTCAGCTTTAAAAGGTTAGCGCTAAAAAACAGAGTGATGGGTAAAAAGTGATGGGCAAAACCCTGGCATTTGTATGGCAAGGCTTGTGTCGTTCGGTGGCCTGTTCAGTCTGTCCAATGCCTCCTCCATCCAAAAACAAACAAAACAGTAAGTGTGGGTAGATGTTTATGAAAGCTCTTGGTCACCTTCATGCAAGTGTTAGCCTCAGGCTCCCACCTCTTCGGCCTGTGGCAGTGCAGTTGTCTTGATCAGGCAGCTGGTCTGAATTAATGTGATTGAACATGTAGTATTTGTGACGGAATGTTTCTTTAGCCACTTTTGAATAACGTGATAGTTGTTTAGAGATGACCTGGAATTTACCATTGCAGTTTTGTAGAAGTACATTTTCAGCATTTAGCAGATGTCCTTTTGCAGAGCAGAAGTAATGCAATTGAATGTAAGCGCTAGTTTATGTGCTTGTCAAGAGATACTTACTCTCAGTTTGTAGTATTGCAGTTTTTATCAGCTTGTCATGTTTGGTTCAGTGTTAAAAAGTGTTGTTTTTGTTTTGTTGTCTTTTAAATCCGTAATTTTCATTTGGGTTACAGGTTGAACTAAAGATGAAATACAATGACCAGCACAGTAAATCCCGAGGGCTTCTTCCTGGTGGTCGATGGTATGAGATCCAGGCCTACCGGGCCCTAAATCAGGCTTTGGGAAGGTATGTATTAGAGATTTGATATCAATGAGTAATACCAATGTATTGGTGAGTAGGATGGATGGATATCAGGCAGCATGGTGATGTAGTGGTTAGCATGTCCACCTCACAGCAAGAAGGTCCTGGGTACGAGTCCCTGGCTCGGCGAGGGAGTTTCTGTGTGGAGTTTCCTCTGAGTACTCTGGTTTATTCCCACAGTTCAAAGACATGCACATTAGGCTATTTGGGTGTTCCAAATTGCCCCAGGTATGGATGTGATTGTGAACATTTGTGTGTGTGTATTGGCCCAGCAATGGTCTGGCGAGCTGTTGCCTTCACCCAATGTTGGCTGTGATGGGCTCCAGTGTTCTCGCCACCCTAACGGGTTTAAGTGGTTCGGCGAGGTTTAATACTGAGTGATTAATACTGATGACATAAATACTAAACCACAAGTGTGCCTCTGGCCACCCAGCAGTATAAATGGGTACCAGTAAAAATACTGGGAAGGTAACCTGCAATGGACTAGCGTCCCATCCAGGAGGAGTTGAACTCCTACTCACTTCACGCTACAGAAACCGGGGATAAGCACCGGCCTGATGAGCCACTAGGCTCGGGTGTAAAAGCCCAACAGACTTACCTACCTTAAATACTTATATTGCCAAAATCCTTTATCACAGTTATTATAGTTAGGCTACATGGCATTTATAATATGCACCATTTGAAAGGATAACATGCTAACTGGAATCCTGTCATCATTAAAATTGAATGTTTTAGTGACAGCTACTGAAAATGAATGAATGTGGTAAATAATTGAATGTTATGCCTTTGTTCAACAAAAACTGTCATCTGTTTGTCCTCTATAGGTGTATTCGGCATAAAAATGACTGGGGTGCACTTATTTTGGTGGATGACCGTTTTAGAACCAACCCAAACAAGTATATTACAGGTAAACTGTTAAGAAAAAGATTTACCCAAATTCTGATACCATGTGATTTTGTTGCCTATATTTATGTATTTGTTTGTTTGTTTGTTTGTTTGATTTTGTTTCTGATTTTGTTGCATTGATTTGTAGTTGCATGTCTGCAAACACTAGATGGTGCTAGTGTTCCTTTACTATGAAGTATTCACGTATGAACAGTTGCCAAATAATGTGTATATAAGGCCTCTGCTTATACATGCAGTGATAGAGACAGAAGTGTTGATTACATGAAAATCTGCACCATGGTTTGTACACAGTGGTTAAAACAGAACTGAGCACACCTACCACATGAAAGTTTATACATTTAGATGATGGAGTGAATGAAATATTATGTAAATAGAGAGCAGGAATGTGGTTAGTCTAACACTCTGTTTTCACACACACGTCCTAGGTCTGTCCAAGTGGGTGCGTCAGCTAGTAAAGCATCATGACAGCTTTACAAACGCCATGCAGTCTTTAGGGTCCTTCTCTCAGAGCCAGCAGGGAGAAGTAGAGAGCCACAGAGAGGAGCGTGCTCAGACTGACCCTGAGTCCCCCAGGACTCAGTCATCTGCTCTGCCGTCCCCTCCTGAGCATCCGAAACTGCACCAGTGCCTGAGCGTAGAGGGTCAGGTTACTGTTCCCCCAGTCCGCCACCCTTCAGAAGCAGGTACAAGGTCTCACTTCAATTTCAGTCACTTATTCTTTTAACATAAAAAAAAACAATCCTGTGTTTACCTTGCCTGCAGACTGTGTGTTTGCTCCAGAAAGAAAATGTGGACACCTTTTGCTTAAGGGGGGAAAAAAAAAGCCGAAAATCTCAAAATATTCAAGTTATATAAAAACTAATTAAATGCAATAACAGGGGCAACATGGTGATATAGTGTTTAGTACGTCCGTCTCACAGCAAGAAAGTCCTGGGCTCAGCAAGGGCAATTCTGTGTGAAGTTTGGATTTTGTCTTTGTGCTTGTGTGAGTTTCCACTGGGTACTCAAGTTTCCTCCCACATTCCAAAGACATGCACATTAGGCTAGCTGGCTGTTTCCAATTGCTCGTAGGTACGAGTGTGTGTGTGTGTGTGTGTGTGTGTGTGTGTGTGTGTTAACTCTGCGATGGCAAATGAATACATGAATAATTAAAAGCTATACCTGTCACACAGTGTGTGAATGGTTGTGTGTGTGTGTGTGTGTGTGTTAACTCTGCGATGGACTGGCGAGCTGTTCAGGGTGTACCCTGCTTTCGCTTAGAGACGGCTCCCGATGAACCTAGTAGGATTAAGCCTTTCGGCAAATAATTACATGAATAATTAAAAGCTATACCTGTCACACAGTTAAGCTGTTTAGAGGTGGTCAGCTCATAAATGTATTTTTTTTAGCCCATCTGGCAAGTCAAAGCCCCAGTATGTTGCCCAGTCTTATATTTTGTTCATCCAGAAACACAATAAAAATATGGTAGCTACTGTAGCTAACTGGGTACTATAATCTATGGCCAACTAGTTTGCAAGCTATGTTTATGAAAGGGTTCCCACCATCGATTTTTTTAGAACATTGCTTTCATTCTGATTATATCTGTTCATGTATGTAATGTGTATTTCATGAAATAACTGATTTTCTTAGATAAAATCACAAGACCAGACAGAGATAGAGAGAATGGTGCCTTAAGGGCTTGGAAATCTTCAGCTGTTTTCGGCGATGGCCTATGAACATGAATCTTACGAGCATGGGCGATTGGGGTATGTATTGTGTACATGTTGTAGTGATGAGCTGTGCAGTCCTCGAGACCTGTTAGAAGGATGAAACGCCAGGAAATATAAATCCAGATGAACAACATTCCAGGAGTTCTTTGAAGTATGTTGCTGCTATGCTTTGTTTGAAAAAGAGCATGGATGGAGTAGTTGTTTTTAGTTGGCCGGACCCTGACGGATCCCCTTAGCATCACTGTGCATGGACTAGAGCTGTCAAAACGACCAGAGCAGATTTTGTTTACTGAAAGAATTCATTCATTTTTCTGTAGTAACCATGTTCATCCTGCTGTCCTGCTCAACTTTCCAAGTGTTATGCAGTTGGTTATAAAGCTCGAAATTGTCAGAGGGTGCCATTCCATCCACTTCTCACCTGGTGGAAGGTGGGATTTAGACAGTTTTAGTCAGTGAGTAAATATAAATAGAATAAAATAGTAATATATAATAGTAAATATTAATGTATTGTTCTAGCTGAACAGCAAAAGTGTTCAAGCTTATTTTGTATAATGTAAGAAAATAAATGAAAATATGTATGAAAAAAGTCTGTATAACTTATTTGCAAGAAATAGCCCATCACCTCCATTTTTGTTAGAATACAGTTTTACACCTCCATAAAGCTGCGGTTAGCATAGACTCGCTTTTGTGCTAAATGCTGGGCTATAGGTGCGATAATAGAAACGTAGGCATTTTTTTGGCTCCAGGCATAAAGCCCAAGGCTACAGGCTAGAAAATCGCCCTTGCTCAGCGATAGCAGCCATTGTTAATTTGACCTGTCACCCACTGGATCATCACTGTCAGATTTTGCATTTGTTTTGGGACAACATTTACCATCCAGTCATTGATCAGACTTGATAATTTTGTCATTTAACAGAGGTTTGTCACAAAACACTGCTTATTTCTAATCTTTAGCTTGCAGTGGGTACAATCACAGTCATCATGCCTGTCTTCCTTGACCGTTTTCTCTGGAGGTTGGTCATCATTGCTGCTATACGATCAATTCTGATCTGCTTTGACTTTGTGTTTTGGCTCAAACTGGTATGGCTGAATCCATCCAGTCTACTGTTAAAATGAAATGAAAGGCAAGCCCTCCAAACTCTCCTCTTACTCATGAACATATGCATATTTTCATAATTTGGTGTTTTTACTTAGTGACGAAGTTGCAACCCGTTAAAATCCATTTGATAGTTTGCATTAGCTAGTTTGAAAAGTCTGACGTTTCACTTTTTGGACAGCGCGAAATCGGGAGAATAGAATGTGAACCCCCAAATTCATAAAAGGCAAGGTAATGAAAAAATAACAGTATACAAATGTTAATCTAACAAATCAGATATAAACTAGTAAACTTCTGAATAAAATAAAACTAAGCACAAATACAAATCATACCACACCATATGCAAATTTCTGTATTACAGGCTGAAAATGGGGTGATCACGTGACTTTTTGCATTACATCGCATTTGACCCCCATGTGTGGAGTAATTGCTGTTTTTTTACTTTCTGCACAAAAGAAGATTCATGAAACAGCACATTTTAATAGAATCACACATGATCCATGCAAGCTGTTATTAACTTTGGGTTCGATTTCCTTTTAAGGAACTTTTTGCAAAGAGGGCCAGATTTGGTGGGGTGAAAATGTGTGGGTGCCGATTATTCAGCCTGACATTCTTTGAACGATTAACATTAACTGCAAATGAACTATTTAATGAAATTTTATTGCAAATGGCATACTTTTCATTTCTTCACATAGAACACAAATAAATCTAAAGAAGTTTTTGCCAAAATCACTCTGCCTTGTGAGCCTTTCACACTGCCTTTCATATTTGAAGACCACATAAAACGAAAAAATCTGACTGGAAAAAAAAAAACCCAAACAAACAAAAAAAGAAAGATTAAACATATTAGGTCCATTTGAAACAATAAATATTATTCACTATTAAATCCTCACTGTAAACTTTTAAATTCAAAGCATGTGAAGAGAAAAATAACACTAACAGTTTTCTTATTCAGAAGTACAGAACATTTTCACTCACGTCCATTTCATTGTCCACTCCTCTCAAAAAAATCAGTAACTGAGGCGTGTCAGATGCGTCCCTACTTTCGTCGCAGGCTAATGAAAAAGTCCACTCATTTTGCCTCTAACTGTCTCTTAATATCAGATGAATCGTCTTCAATTCTCCGTACCACACTGTTAGGAGTCAGGCAAACATTGACATACTCTTGCTTCTTAGAAAAAGTTTTCTCCACTATTTTCATCTCGTAGTCTTTGATAAATTCACCCTCAGTAAAAGATTAGGCAATCAGCATCTGCTGCGATCTTCTGGTGACATATAAAATAGCTTTTTTGTAAGCATGTATTTTATATTATTGTTGATTTTCTCACAGAGGCTGCGGGCTGGTGGAAATTTGAACACGGGCTGCAATTGGCTCCCGGGCCGGACTTTAGACATTCCTGTTTTGAGGCGTCTCAGTGTTCGTAACTACTCAGAAATGTCAGAAACTGATGAGTTTGTTTTGACGTTGACGTCTTTGTGTGCATGGCTGTGTACATTCAGCATTTCATTATGAGGGGAGATTCATGTTCATACGTCATTTGTCAGGTGACTAATCATTCGCTACCACTTTGGAAGTAGCACTGTGTGGCCAGTATAAAAATCTTTTTTTAATTGTAAATTTCAATCAGGTTGATAATATACACAGATAGAGATGCAGAAGGAGGATTTTTATATATAACAAGTTTTGTTATTAATTGTGGTGTCTCCTAAATATAGACTAAAGGAAACTTTTTTTGGGAATGGGACGACTGTGTACCGCTCTAGGTGTCCACTCCTGATAAAATTTTTGATGTAGCACATTGTGTTTATAAAACCTCACTATGTGTTAACTACAGAGTTCTCAGTATGTTTAAGTGTGAGGTGAGTCATGTGTGCAGAAGAGTCGTGGTTTTGTTTATTACCTTTATCTGTTTCACTGTATCAAAGTTGGTGATGTGTTTGCTTGTTAAAAAATCTAAAATTTCCATGATGTACTTATTATTATTATTATTATTTACATGACTGTATGTGACGGTGCTGATGTGTCTAATGTTTGTTTGTCTGATGTCACGTTACTGAAGCACCGTAATTCAAGCAGATGCTTTGCTGTTGTAAATAAATACTAAATCTTTGTGTGTTTTTCAGACGTGACATTTTGTTAATTCACAGTAAGTCTTTAAGGCTCAATTTGTCTTTATTTTTGCTTAGGTGACCAGATGCCTTCACATCATCAGACTGAATCACAAATCCCTCAGTGTAATGGGCCTAAAATCCTGTCAAAGCCACAAACAAAGCCCACTCTGTTCACCTCCACTCCAGTCAGTTCTCGATTCAGGACTCCTATCTTCCAATCAATAAACTCCAAGAAGGACCTGGACCAGTGTGTTAATAACGACACTGTTTCTGCTCCTGATCAGCTAGTGGAGGATCAAAGTGAAGTGGTTCCTGAGAACAAACCAAATGACACTCCACCTAACCCTGCTCTTCAGCCATTTACCCTGACCCCTGTTAAAACACCTCCAGACTGCATTTCTGATCAGGAAACAAGTATAACAGCACCTGAAGATGTTGAAGAGGAAGACCAAAGTATATTCTTCACCCCAGAGCTGTTTGAAGGAGATGATGAGGAGTCTGCTGCAGCAGATATAGAGGATGATAAGGTGCCAGCTGCAGCAAGTACAGAGGAAACACCTCTTCACATGGAACAGCTGCTTTGTCCCAACACAGAGATGGCTGCCGAACAGCCTGAGGAGTTGTTCGGATCTGAGAAGGACGAAACAAGGACCTGTGACCGCTCTAGTGATGATAAAGGAGCTGTTGTGTTTCCGAAAAGAGACTGTGGTTCTCCGGAGAGAATCTCTGTGTTGTCTGAGATTGTAGCCAAGCAGGCAGGGGTGAGCTGTAGTATAGGCAGTGAGGACAGGGCCACACAGCAGCAGCACGACAGCCGCAACAAGTCACGTAGGCTTTCTAGATCCAGGCAGAAAGCATCGAGTATAGAAACAGGTAAATACACTTCCTATAGTACTTCATGTGTCTCTCAGGGGAGTCAGCTACAGGTGATCACAATCGATGAGTGAAATAAGTATCATTTTTAAATGGTTAAATAAATGTAAATGGTACATATATCTAGGTTCAGTTTATATTTGGCATTGGAGTCAGTAGTGTTGAACTGCCAGCAACACAGAGTTACCTGACTTTAACACAGTCCTGTGATTTCTTTCGAGTTTTGTTAAAATGAGTGGTGAGCACATTTCCCCAAACTTCCAAACATGAAGACTTCATGGGGCTGATTCTAATATGTGGACCTGTAGTGTCTGTGATGTGGAACAGGTGATGCTGAAATGTTTCTTAAACAGTTCATTTCTTATTGTTAAGGTTTTACACCAATATTGCAGCTCAGTAAAATTTGTTACTGTAGTCCTTTGAATAGAAATAAAGTACTATTTGTGTAGGTAGCCAGCAAGGTAAGGTATTTTTTTTACAGGTATAAAAAGCAAAACCAGTTAATGTATTGAATATAAACATGCAATAAAATATAAGTTGTATTCTCTTTCTGTGGTGGAGAATGTTATGATTTTTCCTAGGCTGATTCTTCACACTAAATGTGCAGATTTAAAAAGTATATATGGACTGTGGTTTGGATAATCTGTGGTTTGGGTTCTTTACTGTTGGGAATCCATGTGATAACGTCACCTCTGCCCTGAGGTGAATCACTTTAAAGTGCTTGTTCTCAGCGCGAGAATTTCTTTTCCTTTGTTGTTTGTCTGGCACTGGATTTGAATGGGTGTGGTATGGGAGAGGATAGAAGGCCATGTTCCATGTGTTTTTAATGGGAGTGAATGTTTTCATTTCGGATCCAAGGAATGCAAATGATTAAATATACAGCCACTTATCTTCTAGTCACCTATAATTAATACTATTTGAAAACATCTTACTGTAGGTTTTATTACTTTTCAGCCCAATGGGCATAAAGGATATTGTTGTCATTCACAATGTCTGTCTGTCCGTCTGTCCACAGTTCCATTCTGTGCGCTAACTCAAAAACAGCATTACCAATCATCACCGTTTTTGGTGTGGATTTTTGGACTGCGTAGCTATGCAAGCCTATTAATTTCGATTCTGGTCCAATATCCAATATAGCCGCTGCTGCTCATCACTCATCCCCTCTCTGCCGAACTGCTTGATCCTATTAGGGTCACAGGGTGCTCAACCAACACTGGGCGTAGGCAGGGTACACCCTGAACAGCTTGCCAGACAATTGCAGGACAAACACACATACATACACGCAACCATTCACATTTTACATACACATCTAGGGACAATTTGGAACAGCCAATTAGCCTAATGTGCATGCTACTGGACTGTGGAAGGAAAGCAGAGCACTCGGTGGAAACATGCAAACTCCACACAGAAATGCCTCAGCTACCATCTTGTGTACTAACTCAAAAACGACATCACCAATCAGCACCATTCAGGGTGTGGATGTTGGGACTGTGTTAATACACAAGCCTATACATTTTCATTACAGTCCAATGTATAACATGGCCACTACAGCTGCCATCTTGAATTTGCGTCCCACGCACTAGCTCAAACACACCATCAGACCTTTTATAACATGGTGCATGGTATGACCTCCAAAGGTACCACCTTTTTTCTTCACAATGAATATTTCTCACACATTAGCATTATAAAAGCCCTTTTTGTGTAATAAAATTTGACCTAAAGAGGTTATAAAAGTGCCTTATAGAGGGCTTAATGCAATTATGTCATTAACATGGGAACTTCAGAGGAACTAGGAGGGAAAATGTTTCGATTAAAGCTCATCTCTTTGTGTTGTGCCAACTGATTGCAGAACTGGTGGGTATTCCATTAGTATGAGGACAATCTTTTGCAAGGGAGGAAGGTGGGGAATTTACTATTCATGATGTTCTAATAAGCTGTCTGCACCCATACAAGACCTACCAAAGCCAGAGAATCGATCAATCCCTGAAATATTTACGCTTGTCATGCTTATTCTGAACTATAAATGAAGAAAGATTTTTTAACAGAATTTCTGTACGAAGATGATTTCTTATTTAATGCTATTAAAGTTAGGTCTGCTACCAAGATATGTACTTATTAAAAAAGTTAGCTTTATGAGACGTTCTCATCTAAAATTAAAAATCCTTAGGATTGTGTTTGCACACCATCACTTACATACATTGGTTTCTCAAAGTATATATTTGATGTAAAATACATATATACTGTATATGTTCTAAAGAGTTTTTAACGGTTGCCTTTTTATTGTGATGTTATTATTTTAGTAATATATTCTAATTAATTCCTTCTAAATGTTTCATCCTTGACTATATGCCTGGGTGATATGGGGGAAAATATCATGACTATTTTTACCCATTAGCTAAATGTCATTTTAGCAAGCATGTCATCACCCCTTAGTCAAATGAGGGAATTGTCATAACGTGAGTATGTCCATCCATCTGTCCACAGTCTGCCACAGATGCTGTCTTGAATTTGTGTTCAGTGCACTAGCTCACAGATGCCATCATCTATCATAATTTGTGATGTGGATGTTGGGAACTGTTTGACTATATGGCCACCGTAGCTGCCATGTTGAATTTGCGTCACATGCATTAACTTAAAAACGCCATCATTGATCATCACCATTTTGGTGTCCATCTTGGTACTGGACATACCTTCTATAATGTTGCACAGGGGTCTTTTCTATTATTCTTTTGGTTTATATTTGGGCTTATTGATGTTGATCAATATCAGTGCTTATTATAATGTACTATTTCATAATGCTGCCAGTTTGAGGAATATCATGATAATTCCTGAAGCCAGGGCTGGGCAATGTGACCTAAAAAAAAACCTTTCGTAAACTTCTTAAGGAAAGGTGATATTCTGCTTAATTACAATACTCACCATGGTAAATTATCTGATAAAATGAATGGTCGAATATATTGATATATTGCCCAGCCCTACCTTACTAAAAATGAGTATCGACATTCAGTCTCAACTGAAATAAGTTGTCAGTCAATGACTGCTTAGTATGAAGCTTTTATAATGAATAAGGTTGTTCCATAAATGATTACCCTTACTCTCACTCATTTGCCAAACTACTATGTTTGTGGGTAGGCTGGAGCCTATCTCACCTCACACTGGGCAAAGGCGAGGTACCCCCTGAACAACTTGCCAGACCATCGCAACTTGCCAGCCCATAATTGATTAAATAAGTTAAATAGATTTTGATATGTGGTGCTTTTTTTCAGTATTTTCCCAAATACTGGAAATGAAGTGATTCTGTGAGGTGATTTTCTGCATGAGGTTCATACAAGATGTATTTGTTTGGTAGGTCACAGTGCAGTGGAAAGGAGAAAAGAGAAAGTTTGCACAAACAGAATGCAAGGGAGTAGTCAGGTGGCTTCACAGTCCTCAAAAAGCCCAACCCAGACTCTTGCTTTACTTATGGAACAGGACATCAGCGCTCAAGCCAGGGATGCATTTACCACAAAGGCCCAAATAGCCATGGTGCTTAAAAACAAGAATGTAGAGGATTCTCAATGCCAGAGCAGCTCCAAGACCATGCAGGCCTCTATTTTCTGTATGCAGTACAGTAATTCTAAACCAAAGCACGAAGTGCTGACAGTGAGGAGAACATCAAGGAGAGCAGGAACAAAGCTAATGAGCTGTGCTAAACCAAAAGTAAAGAACTGTTATGAGCTTCATGCTGATGGTCAGTCTGCAGTAAGCTTTGAAATAGTCACTCCAGAGCCACAGAGTAGAAAAAGCCCAAGACAATCTGCTACATCTAATGAGAGCAACGGTTATCCTCATAAAACAGAAGTGAGGAATGTCTCAGGTGTTATTGAGAGAGGTAGGAAAATGTGAAAAGTCCGATAGATGACTGCCGATGTTGATATATATATATATATATATATATATATGTGTGTGTGTGTGTGTGTGTGTGTGTGT
>JAQMYF010000013.1:16105854-16121472 GCA_030014195.1 Neosilurus mollespiculum | reverse complement strand
ATATATATATATATGTGTGTGTGTGTGTGTGTGTGTGTGTGTGTGTGTGTGTGTGTGTGTGTGTGTGTGTGTATTTTTTAAGCTACTTCTGTGGCACTTACTAGGCGTCCATTGTCCCTTTCAAATAAATTAATTATGTGGTCTTAACAGTATTTTACTTACATATACAGTATATGAGTGGAAATATAGTAAAGTGTCAAAAATATGGGTTTCATAAATTAAGAATGAAAAGAACTTCAGCTTTTCCAAAGCTTCTAAAGGTGTTTACATAGACATCTGTCTTGTACACATCAGCTAGGTGAAGGCTTGTACACATTTGGTACGTGAAGGCTTCTTTTCAAATGGTGATAAATTCATACACATCAGTCTCCTTTACAAATCAAGTCTGTGAACTGACCAAACTTTATTTTGAAACAGAATTATGATAATGTTTTTCACAGTAACCTGTATTAGAAGTTGCTTTTTATGCAATCAAATAGGTATCAGAGTTCAAAGGTCATGTGTCAGAAAAAGAAGGCAGCTCAATATGATGGAAAATGACAAAATCTATAAAATCAAGCCTGACAAAAGAAAAAAGGTAAATGTTCAAAAATGTTAATGGATAAATGGTAATGGCTTTGCAGAGTGCAAGTGTGACCCTAGGAACAAATGATTTTTTCCAACAGCAGTTTCCCCGGGGTTCACTCTGTATAAAAGGACTTCACTGTGGTTTATGCCAGACAGAGCTCCTCCCCCTTGCTCAAGGTCAGTTTAACAGTTATTGTAGTTGCTAGTATTTTGGTTGAACCCACCCATTTTTCAAATGATCAGAAATATTGGAACATGTAACTCGCAGGTATTTTTTGATGCCAAGGTTTCACTTATATCAAGCATTTAAAAAATTAATAGGTCTGAAATATTTACTCTTGGTTTGAGCCCTTAAGTTCAATTCTCCATTCATTGTTATGACCAGCAACTTCCTCAGGGCGTGTGTGAAGGCATCACAATCCACTGTTCAAAGAAGACTTTGAGAGAAGAAATAGAGTGGTCATACCACAAGATGTACATTCATCAGCAGTAAGGAAAGTCAGATCAGAATTTGATAAGAAATATAGTAATGAATTACAAAACGTCTGGAACCAAGATTACCAAAGAAAGTTATGGAAAGGCCAAAGTGTGAGAAAGAAATAATCCTGACATGTTGCTGACAATAATTCCAAAACATGCGAGTTTGTTATTCAGGCATAGTAGAGGTAGTGGGATAGCTTGGGCTTTCATGGCTGTTTCTGGAGTGGGACTCACTAATCTGATGTAACTCATGATTGCAGAAGCAGAATGAATTCAGAAGTCTACAGAAATCTTATGTCTGCCAATTCACAGAGAAATGTGTCCAGTCTAATTGGGAGGAACTTCATCATGCAGCAGGACAAAACACACCCCTCACAATGAAGGACTTGTTCAGTGGGGAAATGAAGGGTTTTAGACTGATAATCAATCACTAGACTTTAACCCAATGGAACATTTGTGTTCCTAAACAGTGCTGATGTGTTTTTATGGTGGACCTGAAGAGGTAGCAGAAAGCAACCATTACGGCACAGCACAGGATTTCGGACCCTCTTAGATCAGTGGTTAGGGATCCAGTTAAATTGCCGAGGTTACAGTGGCAGGACATTTTTGTATACATTGTGGGGAAACTCAGTTTCTATACAAGGGAAAAACTAAAGATGTACAAGCCTCTTGACACATACAGATTTCTTTTTTCTCATGTCCACTATGTGTAATACTAAAATTTGTTAAATTTTTTTTTTGTGTTATGGACTGACCTACTGATATCCCAGCATAAAGGACATCAAATTCAGTTATATAAGTCATAGATTATTTTAAATATGGTAAACCATTATATGCTGATGGCAATTTGGTTTGTTTACATTAGAATTTAGTGCTGGTGGAAATAAGCAGTGCAGGCAATGCAAGTTTTAATAATCTATGTTGTAATGAAACTATTTGGTGATAATTTTAGTGCCGAAAACACCTTGCGACGAAGAAGGTCATATGCAGGCTAGTTGTGAGACTCCCTTCTAACTTAACCAGTTACCATGCAGAAACACAAGAAAAACAAATTAAAACAAGGTTTTTATTGCTTATTTTCTTATTTTCCATTTGAAAGTGATAGTGATGATTCCGCTTGCTCCAAGTAACCATGACACACTGAGTGTCCAATTCTGGCGTTTCGATTCAACATTATTCACTTGAAATTAACTTTTTTTATACCAGAGATAGAGGGCCGAATAGATTGTGAAATTCCTGTGTAGTATATAGAAAAAGTAAAGTATATTGTACTGTATTTGGGTATAAAATGTTTTTAAGTGTTTTTGTGTCCTTAGGTGTAGTACAGCATACACTGTGTGAACAAGTAGAAGTGTCTGAGTTAGTGGAGAACTTGGAGCAGACGGGTGAGAGACCACTATGTTCATGCCGCCCTTTAAGAGCCACTCAGTGTATTGGCAGTGCACTACTAATGGTTCAGAACAGCTTAGCTTTACAGACTTTGCGCTGTTCACTTCAGCCTTACATACCTAAGAATAAAAAAGGTGAGCAGTATTGTGTTACGTTTATTCCAGCAGAATCCCCCCCCCCCCTCATTTTAAGTTTGTTTGGATAATGAATAATTGATAGTTTAAAAATACAGAAGTTGACAGGAAAGCAGTATGTATTGTCTTTGTTTTTCTTAAATGTATCTGAACATTGGGAGAAATTGATTTTTTCATCATTCTTTTATGCCTCCTAGGAATTCTGGTGCTTAAGCCAAAATGTCTGAAAAACACTCTCTCTAAAGAACTGTTGTGTTTACTTGTTTTTTACCCTTTTGAGTCGCCTAATGTTTAAGAGCATCTCATCTTGTGATGCATAGATTGTGTTCTGTTTACATATTTCTAGTGAAATTAGGCTTAAATGTATCTATCTATAATCTGTAATTCAGTTGTTTTCCCTTCTTGCTTCTTTCCACCTCTGTTTGCTCATACAAACCCATATAAAAAAAGGTCTGTGCTCGTACAATGCAATATGGAACAAGTCCAAGTGTTCGGTGACCCAGCTGCTGCAGTGTCAGAGTTGTGTGTCTGACCATCCTGATTGTACTGACATCATAGCAGTCGAGGTCCAGCACCCTAAGAACTCTGCTCTTGACCAGGTAGTGTCACTTTCAAATTTTATGTCAGAAGAATAATTATTGTGGGGAAAAATACACTCAAATTATAGTAAATATATATTAGCAGCTTACTGTTATTTTATCAACAGAATGCTTAATCTCATGGTTATTAAGAAATTTATCTCATGGTTAATAGGACAGTGTTCTTAGACTTATTTTATCTGAAATGGCATTTTGAAAAGGTGAAAGGCTTTAATGGGGTCATTCAGGATCACACTGAAGTGCCTGTAATAAATGCAGCGTAAAAGTTTGTTTCTATGTAAAATTGTTTCTGAAATTATTTCTGACAAATCTGAACAGTTAATTCTTTTAAATATAATATTTAAACTTTTACAAGTGTGCTTGCTTTTTTGGTAATTATATCACACAGAGACACATGATGGATAAAACAGGATAATGTGGCATTTATAAAACTAGCTACATTGGTGACAGCAGGCTAAAAGTTGAACTTAAGCTCTAGATGCAGTAACTTTATTTGAGGAGCATGGGAAATTTTCTCTGGTGTGCTCTTTTGGGATTCTGAGGGTTTGTATCTGCATGGATTTATTTCACCAACTGCATTCGCAACCATGTCATTTACAATGTGTATAGCATAACTTTATGTATGACCTTTCTATCACTGAATTCTGTTGTTCTTCTCTGTTTCTGACAACACATTTACAACGTTCTAGTATATATCTTTTTCTGGAGTGTTTTACCTTTGCCTGGCCTTTTGGTTATCCCTTCCAGCAAAGCTAAATCACTAATCACAAAGCTAATCAATTTATCACAGATCAGTAATTACGAGTCAAAGTTGTCTTCTTGGAATGTTAGCGTGCCAGTATTAGCCACTGATATTGCTAGATGCAACTCCTGAAATATATATATATATATATAACTCTAACTTTTTACTTCCTCTTCACCTTTTTCTATAAGGTGATTACCAAGTGCATGACCAGTGCTTTGCTTCCCCCCATGACATAAAAGTGCCTTTAAAACTGTCTCTCACATGTGCTTCTGATTTCTGGAAGCACTGAATGGAGAGTTCCAATAGTTCACATCTCTGCTGCTGCTGCCACATTGCAGTTCTGAGTGTACCTGGGATTAGCCGAGCTATTTGCTTGGCAGACTGCTGGCTGCATTAAGCCTTGGTTATGGCTTCTGTTGGAAAAATGAACAGTTCCTCCAATGCAAGGTGTTAAATAACTGGGTCTTTCCTGTTCCCCAGGTATCACTCCGGAATTTCTTGAGCTGTAGCATAAATCAAGAACTGTAGAAGCCATTCTTGCAGACAAGCTTGTTAAACTGTAATGGAGGTGCATAATTTCTTTTTATAGAATAAAGAAGTCTTTTTGTTTGTTTTCAGTTTATTATTTTTTTTTCCAACTTTTGATTTGTTTGAATTTACAGTTTTTCCAAGAATTTATTTAGCACAATATCCACAGATCCACAATAAATTCCAAAGTGCTGAATGTACTAAACCTCTCTGATAATACTTATATAAAAATATGTACATATATTCAACCTGATTGAAGGAGTACTCTGAGCTTTAGTCTGAATTATTTATTTTATATATACAGCTCTCCTTCCAGCTTAATGTATTCATTTTAAGAAAGACAGATAAATTCTTATAACCCACATTGCTTTTTCAAGGCGTGTTAGAAACACTTAGGCTTGATGGGGGAAAATATTAAAGTTAAAATATGAAGAACATTTCCCCTGTACTAAACCTCTTAATTCATTCATCTTGAGTTAACACTTTCTCTTCCGTCAGAGTCATATTTGATCCAGAGCATATCCTGTCATCACTCAGTTAGTGGTAGAAGTACAGTGTGGATGGTCACCAGTCCATTGCAGGACAACATAAACATTCACACCTATGGGGAATTTTCCTTAATTGTGTATTAGTGTGATAGGAAGAAACCTTTTCCAGGGCTCTTAGCACAGTGAATAGAACAGGAATTAAAACCTACAACCTTTCGATCATGAGTCCAGCACCACAACCACTACACTTCCGGCCCCACTTGTAGGCTGCAATGGTCAACAAATGAGCCCATGTCAGGCGGACTGCTTCTGTTTGTAGAAGAGAGAAAATTTCTCTTTGGTTTATACAAACCTGACTCCTCCCTTCCCTGAGTATGCGTCACAACTTGCAATTCTATGGAAAGGATGGTGAAAATAGAAAGCCTTGGCAGTACTAAGGAGGAAAGGTGCCTATGCTCCTGAGACTGTAGGTGGTCCGTGCTTATGTAAATATTAGAAGTGCTAAGACATGGTGTGTCAAAACATGCAGAGCTTCAAGTGCCATAGTAATGAATGGGGCCACATGTGAAGTGGCATTGCAGTTTGTTTAAGCAAATGAGCCCTGCTGACAGATATCTGCCTAAATGTGCAGGCTGAGACAACTCAACAGAATACACTCAGTCTCTCTCGCTCGCTCTCTCCCTCTCTCTCCCTCTCCCTCTTTAACTCAGTAAACACTGTGCATTCTCCCCCTCCTATCTCCTCTTCAAGCCTGAGTTTAATGGGGGAACCAACTTGATGTCCTCCTAGCCTCATCACTACATGCACAACAAGCAATTTTTTGTCTGTCATGGGAAAATCTACTGTTTATTTAGTTCTCTTTAAGCTCCTTAAATCCTTTCTTTTGTGTTCATTTAAACACACTTATTGTGGCTTGGCCTCCAAATTGAGCAACATTTTCACAATTTTAACATTCCAAGGGTGGAACATTTGAGCTATTGAGGAGCTCTTATTTTGGTGATGAACTGTCCTAAACACAACAGTGATCTCTATCTCCATGACATCTCATCGGGTATTGTCTTTTTATGATTATATTAGTCTCCTCTGAATATATTGTGTATATGTATGTGTAGGTGCGTGACTTCTCATCGGTATATGTACTGATAACCAGCTCTGCTCTACCTCACAAGTGGTCATGATGAGAGGGAGTGGAATGACTGTTTTATTCTATCCACCTTTACTATGTCCTAGTACTAGATTATCTAATCAGACTGCTTATCCAGTGGGTATGGCTAGAATAATCTTTTTTTTTATTATTCTTCCTAACTTTCAGTGCATGTTTTAGGTGTAGTCGTGTACTGTGGCTCATCTTTTTCCATGTGCTTTTCATCCCTTGAGCAGTACTCTTTTTCTTAATAGGAATGAGTCCATATTAATGAACATTCAATATTTATATATTTTTGAGGCTTGAAAAATATATATAGAAAGTTGGGCATGTCTCTTTTAATACTAATCATAATCACGTGAATTACATGGCTAGCACAATTGTAGGAAAACACACTATAGAGGCTTCATGAAGGTTATGATTGTTTCTATGCATAGGGTGTTTTTTGTACCGAATTAATCCGAGTTTTTACTGTTCCAGTTTGCTTCCAGTCATGATAAGCATATCTCAGCTGTCTCACTGCTGTGATACTAATATTAGCCCAGCTTCACTGTAAAAGTGTTAATAATGTACTGCTGTGAAATAAAATAATTTTCCTCCATATCTGTATAAACCGAGAATGTTTTGTGCTGGTTGTCTTAGTGGTTGAGCTTTAAAGGTGGCTTTGTGGTTAAGATTCAGGACTGCTGATCAGAAGTCTGCCCCTGCTGGGCCCTTAACCATCTATGCACCAGAGGCTGTATATTGTGCATAAACCTTACTACTGGGTGTCATGCAACATACAAGGGTGGACTGAAAAGTTATTAAGCTGACAGTGGTCGAATTTCACCAAATGTGGTTTATTGTTCAACTGCGGTCTACATACTCCATCAGTGTTGCAGCACCTGGCTCCCCTTAGTATAAACGCTCTCAACCTGATGGTGTGATGGATTACTCCTTAATCAACATATGAACTTTTCAGTCCACCCTCTTTACAGCATATGGAGATATGTAGGGGGTGGTAGAAAAATTTTTAGATTCCTCCCTAAATTAATTTTACTATGTAAAGCTGCCTTGTGACAATGGCAACTGTAAAAAGCGCTACACAAATAAAACTGAATTGAATTGAATATGTGAGGAAATAATATTACTGCACTGTAATTGTATATTTGCCAATAAAGGCTGTCTTTCCAAATGGAAAATAATGTTTGTTAAACTTTAGTTACAGCACGTGAATGTTTTGCTGCATGTATGTAAGTTTATGCATGGTGGGAGGGCAATTTTATAAGGACGTCACTTAAAAAAAAACATGTAAGTCACAAAGTACACTGTCATAGTCATTAGAACATTTGTCATAATTATGACTTTGTGCCTCATAACTATGGCATAGTATCTCATAATTATGATGTCATAATTTTCACTAAGTATTTCATAATAACTTCTTTTTCTTTCAGCTGCTCCTGTTAGGTGTCACCGCAGCACATTGTCCTTCTCCATCTTACTCTGTTTTCTGCATCCCACACCATCAAAGCAATCATCTGTATGTCCTCCCTCCTCACATCCATAAATCTCTTTGGCCTTCTTCTCCTCCTCCTACCAGAGAGTTCCGTCCTCTGCATTCTTTTACCAATATACCTCTTATCCATTCTCTGCACATGTCCAAACCACCTCACTCTGGTCTCTCTCACTTTATCCCTAAAACCCTTCTCCCTGTGCTGTCTCTCTAGCATATTTTCTATTTGTTACCTATAATATGTTTCTATTTCTATCCATTCTTGTCTGAGAAAATCACAGCATCTTCATATCTGCCACTTTCAGCTCCACCTCCTCAAAATGGCTTAATATTATGAGTCATAATTATGAGATAACATGATAATTATGAGATATTAGAATTATGATATCATTGAGATAAAAAAATGTAATTTTGGGGAAAGTGATCTTATGAGATATCATTATAATAAGAACTTAATGATCATGAGAAACATTTTCTATTATTATGGTAGAGGAAACTGGCATCCATAGTTTGAATATTTGCATGATGCCATAATCATAATCTTTAATACTCATACAGAACTTGAAAATGATCCAAATAATAATTTGTAGGCCATGGGTTTCATATAAAGGAAAAAGATTAAATAGAATTTTATCTTTGGGGATATTGGAGGTTTGGTTATGACCAGTTATGTGATTTTGGAGCTCTAAAAATATGAAATATGTCATGAAGCACAGCGTGACTTGTGTAGGCTTCTCACCTGGATTGCACCAAAAACAAAATGGTGTTAGAACACCCTGGAGCCTAACTTCTTTTGTCTGTAAGTGGTAATGCCTTAGAAACTGAAAATATTATGCGTTATCATTTTTTCCAAAAAGGATGAAAGGCACTCAGGCCGTCAAAGGAGGCCTGCACTAGGGTTTTGTGGCTCTGCCAAGTAAAGGATTACCTATGTAAAAGAGCAGAGGGAGGTGTCAGGACAGGTGTCTCTCAGCATTGAGAAGCTCAGCTGGCAGAGATCCAGACCCACTCACGCATCCGCAGCTCCCCTCCCTTCCTCTTCGTGTCAGTGCATAATACCTGCAGGCCGGCTGACAATAGGCACATCCATGGCAAACCAGGAGAACACCTCAAAAGCAAACAGCCACCGGTCAGTCACAAAAGCAAACCGGGGACTGCTGCACCTTTGTGCCTCTGTGTGTCTTAGTGCAAGCACAAAGAGCTGCAGTCCTGTACAGCAGGTGTCACATTAAAGTGCTGCTTTGATGTATTGTGCTCTTCTGTTGCACTGCTGATCCCTGTTTGCTTTCTCCCAGTTCGTTTCCAATCACAGCCAACACAACGTTGTTGTTGTTTTTTTTTTGATCTGACAGGAAGGTGCTGTGCCTAGCTTTGTTAATAAGCGTATTTGTAAGGAGTGATGTAAACATTTTCCCATCCTTCTTCCTTTATTTGTGTTGAAACCTGATACCCAAATATACATACATACATATATCTCAGATGATATAATGTTATTATAATTATAAAGTATGTCATTTGCTATGATTTAATGCTTCATAAATTCTGTCTTGGTGATGAATGTAAATTCATTATACATTTTCCCCATGTAAATAAAGGATGTTTTGATTCTCGAGATTCTGTACTTCTAGCCAGGAGGTGTCAGTATTTTCCATAGGAAAAAGTTTTTCTGTCTAGTGTCAGGGTCACAACTTTGGTATGCTACATGTGCATGTATCTCCCACCCAAAGCTACATTCTTTATTCATACATACATACATACATACACACACACACACACACACACACACACACACACACACACACACATATATATATATATATATGTATGTATGTATGTATTTGTTTTTTTGTTTGTTTTCTGTTTTTTTTAGATCAATATTGTGTGTGAATTCACTTCCATATCATAGTGCAATTTGCTCATTAATACCATCAGGAAAGAAAGAAAATAAACTTTTTTGCTCACAATATCTTCATAAAAATCAGGAATTTTTCGAACTCTTAAGCAGGCCCTCAGTGATTGTAATTAAGTACAGTGTTTTGATTCCCTCCGTCATACTGTTTGCTGTTATGCTGTTAAACAGGGTTTTGAGAAGATGATGGATTGCTGCAAGAGGAGTGAACATGTCGATAATTGCCATGCTGCAGCGCCAAGGAGCTGAGTATCTCTGCAAAGCTTTGTTTGCTGGACGTGCTAAAGCTGGCAATAATGAGAAGGCAAACAGGATTATTGACAGAGATACAAAAGGTTCTTTAAGGGTGTCTTAACCAACTGTGAATGAAGCACCTACTCTGAACACTGTGGGAGGTACAACGCAAAAACACAGACCAGGTGAACCATTTAACCCTATGCAGTACAGTCAGACCTATCTTGTTCATGCCTCAGTGGTAAGAAGAGTAGCAGAGAATGGCTTCGAATAAAGCACATCAGTGTCAAACTTTGAAAATGGCAAGATAATCCAGTTCCCTGCAGTAACAGTAATGTTAGATGGTGTTTCATTTTGATGTATCATCATTGCCTGAATATTGGATTTCATTTGTGACCTCCTGTTAGTCATGAGGTATCTGCTCCACAACTGTGTTCCTCCAGTTATTTGTCTTGTAATTTGTTAAAGAGGCGATATGGTTGCATGTGCATCATCATCTAATTACCCTCATCATTTGGAAAATCAGTGCTCTCCCATTGCTCTCTTTCCTGTCATCTTCAGACTTCCTCCTCTTTTACTTCATTAATGCAGCTTGCCTTTAAGGAGGTAGGGGGTGCTGTTTACTAATACGTCTGCCTGTGTGCATCCTCCACCCATGGTCCTTCGTCATCAGATGGAAATGACTGCTTGTTTACAACCTCCGGGGCCCTTTCAAACATTTGCTTGATGGTGAGTGAATGCCATTTTTGTAAATGAGTCCAGTGACTTCTAACACCAGCTTTGCATAGCTGTACAAACTTTCGTCTAGGTGTTGGCAATCAGCAATACAAATACAGGCAAAAGTCTATCTTGTGTTAGTCTGATCCACTTCTGCTCTTTTCTCGGAAGTAGCTCTATAGAAAAGACTCTATACAAAAGAAAAAAAAGAATTATTTAACCAAATAGCCATGTATTCAGTTTTGAATGGATCTCACATTTTGAAGTGTTGGGAATATCATGATGATGTTTTTGTGTGTTCATAAAGTGCAAAAAAGAAAGCGCACAGTTCAGGCATGCAAAAATAAAAGAATGGTGCACCTAGGACAACATGGTTTCCTAGGAGACTAAGTAGTAGTCGCACAACTAAGTGGGAACCAACAACAACCTGTCAACACACAAGGATGTGTGAGAGTACTTGACTAGGCCTGTGCAATCTGTTGGAGCCTAATTTTCCTCCTGTTTGCTCAAGCATGTGGGGCATATAGAACTTTAACATAGGACAGCATTTTTTCCTCACAGTAATTCAGGATTTACATGTCTTTGATTTCCATTTGCGAGTTCACATTGTTTTCCTTGCGATAAAACAATAAAATTGATAGCAAGTCATGCAAGGCTGTCTTCCTTCACAGCACAGTCTCTATATTAATCCCTTGGCTCTTAGCTATGCTCTCGTGTGCATGTCAATGGGTGATTTAAATTACCACTAGTCAATATTTATCTGGCTACCATTAAGAGTAAAGGGCATTGCTTTATGTTGAGAATTTGGTGGCGCTAATACTAACTGCCAATAGCTGCATGGGTGTTATCTCTAACTCAGAAGTAAAGCTCAGGGATTCCCCTCTCACACATGCTGTCACTTGACAAATGAGCTCTGCTCTCTCTTGTCCTTATGCACACAGCGTGCGCACACACACAAACACCCAGTACACACAGACAAACACAGGCACAGGCTATGAGACTAATCTGAAGTGTAAACAAGGGAGGAGTACACAAGGACTACAGTGATGTATTGACTTGGGGTTGAGGCTAATGAGGTAGTCTTAAGCTGAGAGAAACAGAGTGTATGTGTCTGTGTGTATGTATTTTTCGGGGGATTGGGGGGTTCTGTTTTCACAAAATGAATATTTGTATTTCTTATTTCTGCCTTTTCCAGAAAACTTAATATTAAGGCAACACATAAAGTACCTGTCGCCTATCAGTAATTCTCTTTACCAGTAACAGTGATTGGCAGTCTTCTACCAATTATAAAGATAAACTTGGCATCTTGTAACTTTTTGTCTTGAGTTTTATGCCTTTTCTCCATTTTTTTTTGTCACAGAATTGTAGTTTGGAATGAGTCCCTTGCAAGTTTACTAACTGTTGGTATCTGCTCTATACATTAATGCGGCTGATTTAAGAAGGTGACATCACTTGGTCTCTTGCCATATTTAACAATAATTAAGCATGTATTCTTCCGTTCTCACACTTAGGTTCTTAATTCACTTCGCCTTGCATTATTCAGCCTGCATTATACAATCAACAAAGGATTGGATAATTACCCAGGATGTCATCTAATCCAGCATGAATCTTGCTCTGCTCCCTCCTATGTGGTACAGGAATGTTTGCTAACTTAGAGAATTTCAGCTGTTAGGATAAAGAAGGCTCACCTCAGTACATTTAAAGCTTAATTATCGTGGTGTATAATTCTGTTGAGTACTGAATCATAATAATTTAAATAAGGTGGTAATGTAGTAGTAATGACTAATGATTTTCTGTTTGTTTGTTTGTACTGCTACACACAGTATTCATAATCTCTTTTGAAACATTCTGCACCACAGTTTAAAAAAAAATGTGTGCAGTTTGTGTCGACGGAATGTTACCCAATAAACACCTTACATTTTTGGAATTCCTTACCTGTCTTTCTGATGATTCAACGGTAAAAGATATTGTTGGCACTCTGGTCATTTCATGATATATCAGCATTCCAGCTGCATCAGATGGCGGACCAATGTATTATAGACCATCTCGGTGGGGAAGATAGTGAGATAAAGCACTGTCTCTCAGCATTTTATTAAAATTTGCTCAAATTACTCTGGATAGCAGTGCTTGATGGCTGGCAGTCCTCTCAATTTTGGTTCCCCTGGATTGGTAGAGGGGGCAAAAAACAGAGATGATTCATTGAGTGAGCTCATTTACAATATCCAGTACATCTCAAAAAATTAAACTATAAATATTCTAATATTATGAGATGTATATGTTATGCAGAGCAAACACCTCTGTCTTCAACAAAATCAGCAGGCACAGTGAACGTTTTCAGGTATAGTACATACTCCACAGCCATTGGATTTCTTTTGTACTATCTAACAGAAATCAAACCCAAACAATGACAAAATAACAATAAAATAATGCAAAAATATATAGGCACAAATCAGACAAATGTTAAAGATACAAAAAAAAAGAGAAATGCCAGAAAAAAAATATATTTTTTTATTTGTTACAGATGAATATGCTAATAAGTAATAATAAAAATTGCTGATGTCATTATGGAGCAATTTTTGACCGGATAGTAGTTCCTAGTCACAATTTAATAGTGTTTCCTGTTCTTACACACCTGATACAATGATTTGGTTAATTGTCATGTGCTTTATAACTTCAATCAGACATGCTGGAGCATGAAACTGTAGGTTATTAGGGCTTGTCAACTGTCAACTTGCTAAATGCAATTCTGGTGAGAGTACTTACAAAGTATTGTGCCTTATTATTACTGGACAGTCTACCAAGTGTCATAAAGAACTCTTAGGAGACAATGCATGCATTTAAGAATTTACAATTAATTGCATATTCCAGTTACTCCTTTATATGGTGAAGGTGCCAGGCCCAGAACTAATCCAGGGTGTGTTTTTCTGTCTATATTAAAGCAAGTGTACAGTTATCTCCTCTGTCATCATTTTACCAAGGCAGACAGCTATCTGTGTCATCAGGTCTGAAGCATGGCACCTATTTTCCCCGTGAGGAATTCCCTTACCTACTCTTTTCTGGTACTCTAGCACACTGTACCTACTTTCTTCAACTAAAACAGATATCTACATTCCCAATGCCTACACAGTTTGTTTATTCAGTAAGTGTATCAGGAGCTTGTTTGTGTAATTTGGTGATTGATTTTGTGCCACGTGTTTAGGTCTGAGGGCTGGTGATAGCAAGTTAGCCGCTTTAGTAAATTTTTATCTGAGGGATCGAAGGTGAGTCATACATGCGAACACTCACATACTTTGTCACAACCAGGTCCATATCTTGTTTCATCAACGCTTTTTGCTATTCTTCCATGCTGGCAGTGGTGTCCAACTGTGACAAAGTATGTGTGGCAAGGTACCCAAGTGAAAAAAACTCTCTTAACCTTGTACTTATTCAGCATGACTGTAAACAGCTGCAATCTCATAAGAGGTAAAAGGTTCCCTGTCTTTCTCACTTCATATTTTTATGACATTATGTGGATGTGTGATATGCCTTATTGACATGGTATTATAGTTAGGATTTTGTAACTAAAATAACATTGACATGGCAAAGATAGACTCTGCAGGTGTTATCAGGGTATCTCAACTTGTGTGGGGAAACAGACACTAGTTTTATTTTAGACATTAGGTTTTGTTATTTCGTGACAACTTTACCTAAACTCATGGGGATGATGACTTGCAAAGACTTAAAGGAGCTTGAATTAAGAAATTGAATCACTAAGTTTGTCTTACCTTGGAGGCTTATGGTGCTTAGTGTGCACCAGTAAGACACTGATAGAAGTCCATAGGCTTCTGTGTCTTATTTCGGCATCATTTCTAACAAGATTTTCTAATTTCTAACATCCCTCAGTTAGTTGATTGAATTGAGATATATGGAATTTGGAGGCCAAATCAACAGCTTAAATTATGTCATGTTCCTCAAGCCATTTCGGAACAATTACCATTAACAACAAACCAAATAACAAGTACCATTTCCATGGATGGGTGTAATTGTTCTGCAGTTCTGTTTCGGTTGTTGGTACATGTCCAAGCAACATCTACATGAATGGCAGAACCCAGTGTTTCCCAGCAGAAGATTGCCCAGATAGTCACATTGTCTCCACTGCATCTTGGTGCTACCTCTTCCACAGGTAAGCAGTATCCATGCATGTGGCCTCCACGTGACGTAAGAGAACATTATTTGTCAGACCAGACCACCTTCCTACTTTGATTCATAATCCAGTTCTTGTGCTCATGTACCCATTGTAGGCCCTTTTGGTGGTAGACATGGGCACACAGACCAGTTCTATATGCAGCAAGCTGTGATGTGCTGTGTGTTCTGACACCTTTCTAGCATAGTCAGCCTTTAACTTTATTTGTTTTTTAGTATGTCTTCTGTTGGATCGAACCAGACAAGCTAGCTTTGCTCCCCATACATATTAGTGACCATTGTGTGCCTATGACCCTTCAGCTGGTTTGCTGGTTGTTGTTCTTTGGATCACTATTGATAGCTATTAAGCACTCCATAGCAGGAACACCTCACAAGACCACTAGGTTATTCATAATATTCTAATTTCACAGATCACTCTTTGGACTTATTCCTTCTGCCTCTACATTTGGGCAGGTACTTTGCAATATTTGGCAAAGTACCTGAAATATGCAAGGGTGAAGTATTACGAACCAGATAAGACCCTGGATTTATAACAAATGTGTTAGTGAGAGATTTTGTTATTTGTTTTTTCCTTGGATTATTGTAAAAACTTCTCTTATCATGCAGAATGCAGAATCTCTTGGAAAAATACTTGAAGTGGTTATGGTTATTTGAGCGTAGGCTCTATTTCCAGTCTGTTCCCGAGCAGGGAAAAATCATAGAAGAGTTCCACTAAATGCAAAGGCTGAAAACTAATTTTTTTTTACTTGTACATTGAATTTATGCACAATCTGCTCTGTGATCTGAATTGTGTTTATATTTATACTAAGCACAATCTACTTATTGGGTGAAAATGTTATACCCTAATTCCTATCACCGACCACCACCAGTCAGGATGGGGCATAAGCAAGCACGTACCCTCTTTGTGACTTGTCAAGTCAAGTCAGTTTTATTTGTATAGCGCTTTTTTTTTTTTTTTTTTTTTTTTTTTTTAATTTTTTTTTTTTTTTTTTTTTGTTTTTTTTTTTTTT
>JAQMYF010000013.1:16094962-16105229 GCA_030014195.1 Neosilurus mollespiculum | reverse complement strand
TTCTCTACAACCCCCTACACATCCCTAATGAGCAAGCCCGCGGTGACAGTGGCAAGGAAAAACTCCCTCAGTTGACAAAACTTGTGATGCTGTGCGTGCATATTTATGGGCAGCCTAACATACTCAGAAGGAAAGTGCAGTCCTGCAGTATGTGCAGTGTGACACAGACTCAAACGTCTGTACACAGACAGCTGCTGATCATATCAAGAGCCTCCGTGAGATCGTATACAATTAGCTTATATGGATTGACGGCAATGAATGTTTGTATGCACCAACCTAGATTTGAACTCATGATCTCCAGGTTGATAGTCGCACACCTTGTCGAGGTGCCACTTAGCAATTCATATCATGCATATCGGATATTTTCATTTTCGTTCAGTGCATACATCCACTTCAGATTCATGTGTCTTTTGACTTTGTGACTCCATCTTTTAACGTCAGTATAAATTAAGTTTTTTCTGACTGGTCTACATTTTCCTCCATCATAGAATGTCCAGTTTTGATGAGCCTGTGCTCACTGCAGCCTTAACTTTCTCTTCTTCTTTGGCAGAAGTGGATTCCTTCCTTCTTGGAAGTCTTCTGCTGTTATAACCCATCTGCTTCAAGATTTGATGTGTTGTCTGTTTACGATACTTTTTGCTCACCATTATTGTACAGAGTGTTTTTTTTTTTTTTCTGAGTTACTGCCTTTCTATCAGCTCCAACCAGTCTGGCCAGTCTCAGATCCCAGGATTTCCCTCACTGTATAACCACACATACATTATGATGGAAATTTTTAAATTCCACATAAAAAGAGAATCCTAAAAAGCTTGAGTCAAGGCATCTGGACTTCTTTTTGTGGTTTTTGAAGACATTTTGCTTTTAATACAAAAAGCTTTATCAGTGAGCTGACTGACAAAGCTTTTTGTATTAAAAGTGAAACGTCTTCAAAAACCGCAAAAAGAAGTCCAGTTGCCTCAACTAAATCTTTTTTAGGATTACCATGACCTGGATGATTGAGAATCTACACCAACATACAAAGAGAAGGTTCCCATATTTTGCAGTTACACAGTTTGGACAGTAGAGGGGATTGATGCCCTGGTTGATAAAAGCTAGAAATGGGGAGGATGTCATCTTTGTTTCACGGAACATTTAGGCAAACAGACTTGCTTCGTTTTATCAAAACATTTCCACTCGACCATCCCAGCAGTCCAGACCTATTTTACATATTTTTGTGTAGAATGCAAGGGTTTGTTGTGTTGGTCTACAACCAAATATCTGTGTTGTGGAGAGGGTTTTGGTTCGTGTGAGCCGAGCCTCAGGCTTGAAGAAATTGGTTTTTCACTTCCGTAAATGAGTAATGCTTTTAAAGGAGTGCTAGGGTGTGGGAGAGTAAAAAGACTGCAGGGGCAGCTTGAGGAATCCACTATTGTAAACACAATTTTTCCTTTCATTTAATATAAATGCAAAGAGGGAACAGGGTGGGAAGGCTCCTCCATAGCAATGGAATGATGGTCAAAGGCATTTTTTTTTTAAATAGCGGACATAAGGAACTTGCAGGGATTCTAGGTGCATTGAGAAATAACTATCACCTATTTGTAGTGATATGCCTGTCTGGTTTTTTGGAAGTGCTAATATATACAATAGTATACACTGACACTTCCATAAAATATACAATCTTCATTGTGTTCCATGGTACATCTAATGTCTTGAAAATTCTTTTGTAGCCTTATCCTGACTGATACCTTCAACAATGAGATTCCTTTGATGCTGTGTAAGCTCTTTGCAGACCAAGAGTTTTTCTGTAAGACGCAACTTAGTTAAGATCATGAAAATCCTACTAGAACGGATGAATATTATTTTTGGTTAATCAGAGTTGCTTAAATTGATGGCAAGTGTGCAATACTATCTAACACAAGTTTTCATGTAATTAGATCATTCTGAATATAGCTACAATCCTCAAATTCAAGAGGGTGAGCACACTTATACAACCACATTATTTTAATTTTTTATTTTTTCAATTGAATTGTACAGACAACAGGTCACATTACAGGTGATAAATAGTGGCCACCGAAAATGGTGGTTGGATGGCCACAGCATTTTAATCAGGTTGAGGTTAGGACTTTGAAGGTTTGCAACACCTTGATTCCTTTCTTTTTCAGGCATTCTTTTGTGATTTGCTGTTGTGCTTGGGATCATTGTCCTGTTGCCTGGCCCAGAGGTGGCCAAGAGTTAGCTGCCATAGGGGTGGTCCCACATTTGATTCTATGGAGTAAAGAGTAGTTCGTAGTCGAAACAGTGACTGCAAGGTACCCTGTGTGTGCAAAACAAGCCCAAATCAATATCCCTCTGCCACAGTGTTTGACGAATTGTATGAGATGTTTGTGCTAATACACTAAGTTTGGTTTTCATCAAATATGGCACGTGCATTATGGACAAACATCACCACTCAGGTTTTGTTCAGATGCAATTTTGCAAACCTAATTTGACACCAAATTGTTTGGAAATGGCCTTATATCAGTCTCAGATTATACACAGCGGCAATTGCTTCTTGAAGATCATTGCTGATGTCTTTTTACCAGGAAACGGCCAGAACCTCTGCTTTTATAGAGGTGGTTACACTTGCAGATGATCAGTTAATTAAGTGCATATGACCAGCAACACCTGCCTGCTAGTTACTTGCTTAATTCCTTTGGAAACAATAAGGGTGTACTGAACTTTTCACACATGGCTTCTGCATTTTGTGTCATGCATTGTTGGTCATCTGATGTTGTCTTTACCTAATTTTAAGACCTGGTAAAGAGCAGGTATCTTTTATGTAACCTCATAGAAAAAAAGAGTAGAAAAGGGTGTATTTTCTTTTGCAAATGATGTTATGTGTCTGGCCAAGGAATGAAATAAGTTTATAGGAATATTTACAGTCCTACATGCTCCACAAGCAATGTTGTTTTTGTTGTTTTTTTTTCAATTATGTGTCGTGAAATTATTCTTGACAACATAGCATGAACCAAATGTATCGATTTACACTCTGTTTGGTACTCAGCAAACATTCTAATAGGAAGTGAGCAACTTTTTTCCAAGTTCACAGTACTCGGTTAAAGCCCTGTGACAGTGCAGGCCAAACCATTACCGACCCCACCACCTCCTTCCTCTTAGTAAACCAACCAAAGAGCTGGCAGGACTTAGCATTTAAGCCTTCCCTGCAGCTATTGCCACTAAATACCTGTTAAGGTGGGATTACAGACAAACATAATTGGGGTTGTTAAAAGTCAAACCTTACTTGGAAAATTTCAATAAGAGATAAACTGTTTCCAAAAACCTTGAAAAGCATTGCATACTGAACGTAACCAGTTTGTTTTTTTCATGTCCCTATCTCAATACCAATAGGGAGTTTTGTGGCAGGGGTACAGGAATCACATTAGCTTAAATACATACCCCTCGCAAGCAAGTCAGCTTCTTTCTTTTGTGGAAAATCTCACTTTTCCAGTAACAAACACATATATACATGTGCACATGCTTAACTAACCACTTGCTTCTGTACACTAGCCATGCAATTCCACTGAAGTCCTTTGCAGACCTAGCTTCTGAATTCACTGGAGCCATCAAAGTAGTCTCTGTGATGTTGCTATGGTTTCTGCAAATGTGCATACTTTATTGATTCATGGATTTGGATAGGAGATAGTGTTTTTCAGATTTTCATTCTTATTGGTTAAGTAGCCAATTAGAGAAATAATGCAAAGCCAAAGTTTTATTCCTTATGCCTGTTCTTGTTTGTGGTGACTGTGTATACACTGTACATTGTCTTCTGAGTCCTTTATGTAACCCAGTGGATAAAAACTCTAATCCATGGTCCTCACACAGTGTAATTAATAATTTTTATTGCTGCTTTTATCTAAAGCCTCTTTCTTAGGTTTATGTTTTATTGGAGCCAACCAGATGTATCTTTTGATCAAGGAGCACTGCCACAGTGTGGCCCACCACTAAAATTCTAAACTTCTACCAGTATGTCCCTCCCTTTTGAGCCCACCTTTTACTTTTCCACTAGCCTTAACTGACCCCAATAAACAGCATTTGTGTTTTGGGCTGTACATAGTGTGTAACTAGCTGCCATAGATTACTTTGAGTAAGTTGTTGTGTTTATGGTCAAGCATGACCACATTTGTTTTAGGGAGAATGGAATAACAGTTATCTCTAAAGTGTCCCTTTTCTCTGTCACCTCGGTGTTGCACCCAAACAGCATTGGTGGGGCGTTGAGCATGCAAAGCCATCTGGTCGCCCCAGCGGATCCGGCTGCATGTGGATTGAATCAAAATGATCCGCTAATTGACTATTTACTGGGCTCCAAAAAGGCTGTAATGGACTTGATATTAAATCCCCTCTAAATTATTTGAAGCATTTTTGAGTGGGTTTTTTTCCAGAAAGAAGGTTTTGCTTTTACAAGAGAAAGAGACTTAAGCTCCCAGGTCAGAGTGTGCCCAGCCAAGGCAGCTCTCAGACAGGATTTAGAGGCAACAGTGGGAAGTGGTGGGAGAAGGGCAAGGTAGAGGAGGGGAGAGGCACAGCCAGATACACACCAATGAGTTCCAGATGCCCCCAAGTCCCATTTTTTCACAAATAGATACTGCAAGCTATAGTGTTCTATGTGGAGCTTAAAACGGAATTCTCTTTAATGGTGATAGAGTACTTTTTATGTGGGAAGTTAAATGTTATAAATCTTTAGGGTCTACGCTGTCTTCTTATATCCTATGAAAGAAGCTTCAGCAGAAAAATATCCACTTAAGTTTTGATCACATGACAATGAGCAGAAATTCTTTTCAAGTGATCTGAGATTTATCAGAGGTCGGCTTAAGCATGAGAAAATGCATCAGTGAAAAAAAAAGTCAGATTAAATAGCCACATGATGCTTCCTGTAGCAGAACTCTCCTCACTATATATTACCCTACATCTCAACCTCAGGGCAATCAGGCCATTAATCTTATAGCAGAGATAATCATAGCTAGCTCATTTATCACAATATTGAAAATCTTTCAGTGTATTTGTCATGTGTCATACAATCTATACAGTGTACATTATTTGGGTTTTTTAGGGTTTTCTGGCACTTTTCAAACAAAACAGTGTCTGTTTTTGTTTCCCCTCAGATCTGGTTGGTTCCATCAGCACTCCGGTTCTGCTCCAGGCTCAGAAATCCTGGGCAGGTTCAGGAGAGTCAGCAGTAAGATGTATTTTCACACTCTTAACTTTTCTTATTTTTGAGTTAATTATATGCTTTACTCTAGAAACATCAGCTGTCTGCCTTATTCATTATAGATGATGTTACACAAATAAAAGCTTGTGAAACCCATTCTTCTGATTTATGGTCATGAACGTAAACATTTCTTACTGAAAACTCAAAGTTTGGCACAGTGGCATTCAAAGCACTGCAAAAGTTAAAATGGTTTCTCTGTAAAGTATTTCCTTGTACATTTGGAGAAAAGCTAAGTGTATAAACACGTACTGTTGTGTATTATTCAAGTTGTTTGCTTCACATGGATGAGAGGCCCTATAAAACAATTTGCATGTCTAGATAAACGCAATAAAATTACAATGATTTCTTTACTTTTATTCAGTAGAGTTACATTTCATAGGGCTTTCAGTATAACTGCTTGAATAAATTCATCCCCAGCAATGCTTCTGCAATTTATATTTTTATGATTGCATTTCCTCTAACTACACAGCACATATAATCTTGGGTTGAATGGAAGTGCATTGGGAGAAACTTTTTGTTGGAGACAAACTAATTGTTGGAGAAACTTGTGCAGCATGGGCTTTTCTCACTAATCAAAATGTTGCTTTCAAGTATTTATCAATTTAAAATCTCTATATGTTATTACCCTGAATGCCGTATTTATCCCTGACAGCTGAACAGTGTGATTAAGCTCTTAGTAAATTATCACGAGTGAGAGGGGTCATGATTAATGATGCATAGATCTGTGATGACCCTCTGATATCATTACCATGTGATTTTCGGTGTGAATGCAATGGGGGAAAATGAACTGAAGGCTACTGAACACTGCAGGATGTACAGCCACATCTTATACCTTCTGAAATTGTACTATGTTCATATGTTAACATATATTTTTATGGTTCTATGTAAATATATGTTTACATTGTACTTTTTACTTTGCAATCAACTAAGTGCAGTGATTGGATTGCCTTTGGTTGAAATATGTGTCTAATACAGTCCCGAAACAGACTAGGAGACAAAAGGAATGCCATTTATTCAACAGGTGAACAAAGCAAATCTAATCATTATTAATTTTGTTACATGTTGAATCCAAAGCAAATTTGAACTTTCAGGTCACCAGACCAACATATGGTTTTCCAATATATTCTTTTTTTCCTTAATGAGCAGTGAGCAGGCTTACCAAGGTCTGGTTCATCCTTTTTGACTTTATGTAATGGCCATTTGCCTGCTGTTTTACATTTTCAGTCTTGTCAGGGCTCAGTCCTTTGGGTCTTTGGTCTTGGACATCTTAACAGTTCTCTGTTCTTCTTTCCTCTTGGCTTAAGGATCATGCTTAAAGCCTCCATCTGGTTGTGCAGACCCTCTCTGATGTCCAATTACATTAAGTATACCATGTTAGATTGAGTTTAATGCCATAGGCAGAAATATAATTTGGTGCTCTTAGCACACATTTTTGAGATCTCAAATTTTGTATGGACACACATCTCAACGAAGTTCAAAATCAAACTCATTTAAGGCCAACTCCGCATATTGAGCTCATAGTATATAAAGTGTAAAGAGGAACTGATGAGAACAGGTGAATTGTGCTACAGCTGCTGATATCAATACTGCTATGAAATATAGCCCATAACATATTTTGCATAGTAATTTCGAGCAATTATCACCAGACCACGGTACACAAATTATTTCAAACAGCGTTGGTTAAATATCCCATCCCATCTAGAATGTATGGAAAGAATTGGTAAATTGTTGGACTGATTTTGGCTGAAAGAAAAAATGCTTCGCAAAAACATATTATAAAAACTTTTTATGAACCCATGCCATATAATTAACTCCAATATGTCTCCTACCCTATATGCATGTAACATAGACATTTTGTGCTTTAACACCCCATTGGCACTGAAACATTTTGAATTTTCTTAAGATATAATTCATGGTCTTTTGGTGCAATCAGTGCAGTGCTGACGCATGGTTACATCCAAGGTCATTGCAAGCACAACTAGAAACAAAAACAAATAAATATGACATTACTGTAGAGCAAATTAATGCTTTATACACTCCATACATTACTCTTCAAAAGTGGAATTACCACTCAAAAGTTTGAAATCAGTATACTGAATAATATAAAATTTATTTAGCTGCAGGTCTGTTCCTGACCATTGACTCATGTGACAGCTACAACTATATGGCATCTCTATGACAAAATTAAAATCCAGAATGTCATGTTTTTAAAAAAAAAAAAATCTCAAGGCAGGCTTTATGAAATAGTTTCTACACGTACAGTTTAACTGTAACATTAATATTTTTTAAAAATTGACCACACCATCTTATTGTCTGGCTTATATTATTTATATCTAGATTGAATGTTTCTTGGGGATAAAGTAATGAATTTTAGATCACACATCACTGGTTTCTCCAAACTTCTGAACAGCAGTGTCCATTTACAAATTCTGCACTTATTAGATAACTATGATACTTTCATATTAATTTGCCAATTTGGAAAAATTGCCATATAGAAAAATAATCTCTTTGGGGTTATACAAACATCAGACTGAACAATACAGTGGTGTTATGTATCTCGCCTTAGCTGTCAGCCCATTGGGTCCCTATGCTGCTGAGGCCCATCTGATACTGGTACACTGGTTCTCTCAGTGATGTAGGGCTTTGGATTGGGTAGGCTGAGAAATCTCGTGAGACTCTCGTAGGTGACCCAGTCTTCCTATGGTACAACGACAGATGGGCTGATCTGTCACATGAGGAAGCACCTGAAGGGGTCGAGGAAGAGGAAGATGATGATACTGGTGGCAAAGCCCGTTGTGTACCGAATGATACCAGGTCTGAAACCTGAGGTGCTGGCTGTGGCCTTTGCATAGATGCTGAGTGATGGGAGGCGACTGATGCAGAAGTGGCTGTGTTTGTTATGTGGGAGCTAAAGGGCTGGTAGGGCACAGGTTCAACAGTCTGCATACCATAGCGAGGATAGGGCTGTACTGATGTCCACATGTTGCAGTTCAGGGAAGGTGGAGGCATGTCCTCAGTACTGACTACACCTACAGCTCCTGCCTCACCATCCATACCTCCATACATACAGGTCTCTCTGGAGCCCAATGCTTCTGTACAGTAAGGGTGAGACAGTAAAGATGGCTCATAGGAGGTAGGGGTGCGGAAGTAGTGCTCCTCTGAAACAGCCGGGGGTGCCGCATCAAGGTAGGGTCGCTTGCAGCCCAGTTCCAAATGCCTGTTGTTATCTAGGAATAGGGGTAATTAAGAAACAAAAATATTAATTGCTGTATTAATTTTAAAAGTACTATAATATTGGAATGAATCTGGCTGTAAACTGGTATGTGTATTTCCATACTGATACAGTACAAAGTACCTCTATGTTTGAAGCAGTGGTAAAGCAGACTGGACTCTCTGCCAGAAGGAAATGAGTTCGATAGAGTCTCCTGTGGGTCACAGCTGGACAGGGTGATCCCACTATCATATTGATAATGAGAGTGGACCTGCGGGTGACCACTCAGTACCCCTGTACTGAACTTTCCAGCCAGATGGGTGTGTGATGTGATGAGACGTTGATGTGCCATGTTTTTGGAAATCACTGGGTAGTCTTTCCTGGAAACGTGTGCTCATATTCAGAAACACACAAACATATCTATATATAGATTGTGTGTACACACACTGACCAGCCACTATTTTTAAACCACTGACAAGTAAAATTAATAACAGTGATTCTCATTACTGTAGCATCTGTCTTGGTGCATGATATAGTAGGCAGCATGGGAACAGTCTGTTCTCAGAGTTGATGTGTTGAAAGCAGGAAAAATGGGTAAAACTTTGACAAGGCCCAAATTATCAAGACTAGACGACTTAGTCAGACCATCTACAAAACCACAGGTCTTGTGGGGTGCCCATGGTTTGCAGAGGTCAGCACCTACCACAAGCTGTAGATGGAATGAAATACAGTGAACCAAGAGTCGATTAATGGGCATCAAGGGCATTGTAGCTTGCTATATATGAGGCTACGTATTGGCAGACAAGTCAGAGTATACGTGATTGCCTCCTGTCTACCAGTGAAAGTGTTTACAATGGGCACTTCAAAATGAGACCACCGAGCAATGGAAGAAGGTGGACTGGTCTGATGAATCACATTTGCCCTATATTTTGCATTGTACATTTTACATTTTATGGGCAGCTAGGTGCATGTGTGTTGTTTTCATGGGGAAGAGGACCTAGTACCACAAGACCTACACAATAATAGGAAGGTGGGTTTAATGTTATGACTGGTCGGGTTATATATATGTGCGTATAATACTTTTTTCCCCATTTTATTTGGAAAAATAAATGTATTTTTGTTTTGCCCACCCTTGGAGTCTGGACACTCGGAGGTCTCCTTCATCACTTCCACGAAAACCTTTGGCAAAGGGATTGTTCTCAATCTTTAACTGGGTAATCTACAAAAAAAAGATACCTTTACATGTCTATGGACTTTCTTTGGGTGGTAAATAGACATCACATAGCTAACTTCTGGTGCATACTTTCATGTCCTCAACTGTGTGGTTACGAATGTGACCAAGTATTTACCTTGTGGTTCTGATAGGATGTCACAGAGATAAATGAAGTTTCATGAAAGACATGAGTGCAGTAGGCCGTGTTCTTAGAACCAAAGGCATTGTTTTCATCTGCTTTGACGATGTGCAGCCGTGGCTGGTACTTGTGCATAGAGTTCAGGATGATCTGGGAGTAGAAAAATGTCATACATTTATCCCAAATAAATAAAAGACAGAGTTTATTTTTGTGGTATGATAAATCAGTATGTGTGAAAAAAGTGTGGGGTATGTGAGTTATCACATAATAGCTATTGGAATATTGTTGAGGTTTTTATATGCATAACATTTCCAATATTAATTGCTTAACAAACATTTTGTTGTAACTATTTGATTAACCCTCTGTTATTATATATAATGTATATATGTGTGTGCGTGTGTGTGTGTGTGTGTATATATATATATATATATATATATATATATATGTGTGTGTGTGTGTGTGTGTTTGTGTGTGTGTGTG
>JAQMYF010000013.1:16078586-16093512 GCA_030014195.1 Neosilurus mollespiculum | reverse complement strand
ATATATATATATATATATTTATATATATATATAAATGTACAGGTTAGCTAAAAGCAGAACAGTGATTTAGAATAGCCATTGAAATAATAATCAGTTATCCATGGTGCAATCACTTATCTGAGCAGTGAGCAGGCTGCTGCTCTGTTTCTGCACTCTCGTGATACCTCTCTGCAGTACACTATGGTAATGAATTAAATTATTTTTTTAAATCAGATGTGCTCAAAATTTAGAAATCAGTATAAATTCTACGAAATATTAAAGAAAGTGTAGCAAATATACTTAAATCGACCTCTATAAATTCATTAAAGGTGACATGGTGAGGAAACATTTCAATCTAACATTGATATTTACATATATATGTGGTAGTCTCTGCAAACACTAGAAAACAACATGTTTATAGTAGCATATAATTTGGAGTGATCTATAAATGAATGCCCAGGCTGAATGCCCTGTTGCATTGTAAGTAATCCAATTAGTGTGTGCAGATGTGAAAGAAGGTAGGCCACTCTGGCACCAGACTGCTCAAAGGGGCCGTTTGTTGGATGCTCGTTGGAGCGTTAGTTCAGGGTCAACTACAGCACAGCTGTGTCAAAATCAATAAGCATCAAAGTCATCACTTTTATTATCTCACAGAGCTCCTTCATGGACTCTAGTATGTAGAGAGCAACTTTAGGTCAATGTGAGTGTCCCACTACCCACATACTCACTCTTGCAAAAGAAGGTAGTAGCAACCAATTCATTGGCTCAAACCTATCAGTGCTGAAGGTGAACATGTGACCCCTGGCTTTCTGATTTGGTTTGATGTAATAGCATGTGATGTCACTGTCTCTTATGCAGTAACAAACCGTGGGAAGTGTGTTGACTAAACTCTCTGTGAGTACTCTTCTTTTTGAATTTTCTTCAGGCTTAATGTTTCCATTTTGAGATTGTACCAGTGCTTGAAGTACAGCCCCCTCTGAAGGTATTAGAAAGGCCAGATCGTTATCTTGCTTTTTCTTTACAGAAGACGTTTGACTTTGAGCTCAAAAGGTGGCTGATGATCAATCAGAATTTGAGCTTTCATTTCCTGATGTTTATTTGTAGATATGGTAAACAACTTAGGACTTGGCAAATTTTGTTTCGATATACCCATTAAATTATTTAAAATATTTGACTGACTAGTGTGATTTCTTGCCTAGGTGGCCCCATTAGATTGATAGTGTGAACAATATAAACACTGGATGAAGGTCATTTGCGCTTCAAAAAGGATAAATGGACAAGAAGTCCAGAGAGCAGTCAGGGAGAGGACAGCATGCCATTTTGCTCAAGCATCTTCAGGGCAGGAGTTAAGGTATCACGATTCAATATTCAAAGAACATGTTGGGAACGGATATATAAAGGCCATACCAAAAATAAAAATCATTTATGGGCAATAAGAATAAAGAGTGCCAGTTACAGAGACTGGCCACAGAAGTTCTAGAACCGAGATTAACCTCTACTAAAGTGTGGAGAACGAAAGGATCCAAAACATCAGTGATGTTGGAGGTGGAGCATTGGGCTTGCATGGGTGCTTCAAGAATGGGCTCACTAACTTTTACAGATGATATAACTTGTGATGGTTACAGCAATATAAAATTGACAATCCTTCAGTCTGACATTTGCAGGAAATTTGGAGACAAAGTGTAAGCTTTTAGACTGGCCACCAGACCTCAAATCAAATGCGCATGCATTTCACCATCTGAAGATGAGACTAAAGGGAGAAATAAAAATAAAAACTGAGAGGCTGCAGTACAAGCATCAGCAAAAGAATGCAACAGTTTGGTGATGTCAGTAGGTGATTGATTTGTTGCAGTTAGTGCCAACAAAGGATATCCAGTCAGATGTTGAAATATTGGGTGTAATTTCTTCTAATCAACTTCAAGTCAATCTGTTTCTATTTCTGTCTAAAAAATTGGTGGTCTGCCAACGAAGTTCTTAACAAATATAGATGAAAACATTAGGAATGAAATGCAGAAATTCTGATGCATCCTTTCATACTCCGCCTCAGTGTACCACAAAAACAAAACACTTGCTTTTGGAGAGAACCTGTATATGTTGCTTAATTACTGCCTTGTACCATGTAATAATACAGTAAAGTTCATGTTTCTAAAACTGTGAAAATCTTTTCCTGTGTATAGTACAGTGTATATTGTTTTTTAAGAGTCTTGCAGTGAAAGTGGTGTGGTCTCTTCTGAATGTGTACTCTGTACAACTAAGGCTACAGTGGCTCCCAGTGTACGAAGCTCTTGGTTAACCACAATATCCCTGCTGGTGTGGGCATTATTGAATCTCAGCAGCCTGGTCCTGGCCTCATTACTCGCCCTTATCACTTCCCAGTCACTCAACTAATCCTGACAGACCAAGCCTGCATGAATCCGACAGGTTATGAATCTAATGAGCTTGCATCTGATGCAATGACTTCAGACAAGCCAACCCAAGGGCCCTCTGGGCAGCACTGCCATGGTCACAGTCCTCACCTCCGTTCTGCTCTCCATTTCCCTTTATCATAGTCTATCTGGTTTTAATCCATTATACAAAGTTTACATGAAATACCCATGTCCTGCCTATATTTATCTGCAAGCATACAGCCAGTAGTAGGTTGCATACTAGTCTATCTAAATGATTTGTTGTGTTTGTTTAGGCACACTTAAGACCACAGAAGGATTTTTTTCACTACATAAAGAGTACCGATATTGGTCGTCTTTACAGCATAATTTGTGTGTACGTGATACGTTTAAGCAGGTATGGAATTTAGCAAAATTAATCTACTGGCCAGCAGGACTCGTGAAATCATGAAACTACTAGTCCTCCTTCATATTTAATGGTCAGGAACACTATGTCTTCTTTGCCTATTGGATTTGTCAGGTCACAAGCAGGATGACTTGCTAGCTAATTTCACTCACCCTACAGATTTTTGACCCGCCACAGGCCAGCAGACTAGTGTTAATTTCCACCCCTGTTTAAGTGATAGAGATTACAAAAAGTAATTTTTATATGATTAAGGGATCTTGCTGGAATTAATGTGTTTTATGTGAACTGTTTCATTAGTATACCACACAGGAAGGACATTGAATAAGTTTGAATAAATGTAGTTTGCTTTTATTTGTTTCCATGAAGTGTATATACTAAAACTCTGAATGGTTTTAAAACCACACCATTAGCCATACCGCCCTTAGCTCTACTCAGAGTGGTAGGAGCTCACCTGACCTGCCTCTGTTATGGTTGAAATATGTAAAAATAAGCTATAAAACGTGATTAAGTTTGCATTTATATTTCAGGTGATACATACTAAAACAGTTCTGACTAATTTGTGTAGTCCTATTCAGCAACATCGAACTTGCCTTCAGTTCATAAATATTAAATAATATAATGTACCGATAATAATACACTTACGTGTCCAAAAGGGTCCAGGTGGTTATTTGTTAATTTTAGCTTCTGAAATGAGACCAGCTGCCTCATCCAGTGAGCTCCTGTTGCAGGAGAGTCTGGGTGGACATAGAGCCGCCCGGGCATGGCTGGCTCTGCTTTTCCAGCCACCATCCTAAAGGAATGAGAGATTTGTATCAGCACTTCTAACAAAATCACAAAGCTGAGGCCTTCAACTGTAGCATTGCTTCACTTGTGTTCACAGCAAAGGCATTTTTACCCTTGCGTATGGGTATACCATAGCTGTGCTAATGTCCATAGCATTAGAAGAGTAATTCCTCAAAACCAGGGGTGGCTGCTTTAACTATAACATCATTGTTAATTATGGGCCTCTAATGTGTCGCTGAGGAACTCCAGAACCAACACTGGCATGGAATGAAATCCCAGTGTATCCTGCACTTTGCTAAAAACTGGTCATAAAATCTGGGTTCTCTTGATGGAATGTGCAGTTTATGAAAAAGAATAGTTTTGTTTTTGAGTATTCTGTATTTAACACATTCAATGGGGCCAATTGTTAATACATTTCATGGTTTGGTGGCACTGCCAGAGGGCTCAGGGTCACATAGAGGACATGTATTATCCTGTTGCTCTTAGACTGTTGATTTTGACCGGCCTTTACAACAACTTAGAATAATTAAGAATGTGCTAATGACAGTTCCTAGCACCAGCTAATATTAAGCAGTATAGCAGTACAGATGAATGGTAATCAGTGAAGCTGTTTTTATAGGAGCAGTTTAGTTGTAACGCATTGATTTTACATTTCGATAAAATAATGGGGACCCTCGACTTACACTATTAAAAAAACAACAACAAAAGACAACTCCATGGCAACAAAGACACCAAGAGTCAGATTCAGCTGAATGAATGGATGGATGGGTACACTAGTGGTGGCTAAAACCAGATGTGCTATGATCAAGCCCCTTGCAAACAACTAATCTGATTTCTACTAATGAATCTACTCCTGCAGAGATTGTAAGCATAGAGCATGTAAGCATAGACGAGATTTATGCATGTTTCCTTCTTCAAAGTCAACAGAATAAACTCAAATATAATGTGGACATTTCAAAGCTGCTAATCTGCAGCCTTGCAAACTAGTTAGTTAGCTCAGTTATCTTAAGGTGAAAATGCATATCTGGAATGATTTACAGTACTTAAAAAGAAGTTGATTTAGCATTTAATTACATTTTTCCTTTTGTCTTGTCAGTTTGGGAGGAGATCAGAGGTAAAAATAAGCATGAGGCAGGAGTCCATGACTTACCACTTGTTATCGCAAAACTTGTAACGATGATCATCCGCTGGAACAATGTCGATTAGGAGGATGTACTTCGTTTTTGGATTCATCCCTGTGACTTTTACTTTGTAGCTGGGGAACATCCGCCTCGACACAGCAAAATCACAGGATTTTTTTAATTGACTTATTTTTATTTACTTTTTTTTTTAAAGAGTTCAAAGTCTAAAAAAGTTATTTTTGAATCATTTTATATCAAACACAGAGTATACAATGCACACTTATGTTTATCATTGTATGGTATCTTTTACACATAACACGGCAAATGTATTCTGTTACTTGCTTTTATTTGCCCATTTATAGATGTATACTTGGTTATTGTTTTTGCCCAGATCAAATACCTACCCATGAATCCTCTCTGTAATTGACTTTAAATAACCTTTAGGTGCTCTGGTTTCATCAGTCCGAAGACATGCACATTAGGCTAACTGGCTGTTCTAAGCTGACTCTAGTTGCGAATATGAGTGCGATGGTCGTGTGTGTGTTGACCCTGTGATAAATTGGTGAGCTGTTCAGGGTGAACCCCTTCTTCGCCCAGAGTCAGCTGGGATAGGCCCCAGCCTCCCTGTGACCCTAAAAATAGTTAAAACGGTTTGGAAAATGAAAAACCCTTATATAAATCATTGCTACACAGAGGTGACTTTTGAGTAATTATTACTGACTCTTTTCATCAAAAAATTACCCCTATGTGTCAAAATATAAGAAGAAGAGTTTTCTTAGGGGACCAAGCAGAATTATCAAATACCAACCCCACTTCTAGGACACACAAGGTTTGATAATATACCAGTTCTGTGAAATGTGGTAGCACCATTTGACTCTTAGACTAGAAAAGCCAGGATGACAGATGGAATATGACCCATCTTGGGGAACAAAAAGCCTCTTTTTTTGATCCAATGTGTGTCGAAATAAAATGCAAAAGGAGCTAGCGCCATATAAACCTTAAGTGCTTTTTTAATGGTGGCTCAGAATGGACTGCAGTTTATATAGCATGCATGTCACTGGCCTCCAAAAGTTCCACCATAGAGCATCAGTTTATCTGGGGCTTCCTTTGACAACAGGTTCAACCAGCAGTCATACATTTATAACTGTCTGTATATTCTAAATAAATGGCTTGAAAAGTGCAAGCTCTCAACTGTAAAGCTTCAAAGGCCCATGGCTGAAGAGTGGCATGTGAAGGGCAGCCAAGATAACATTAGCTCTAATACCCAGAGCTAGAGCTGGGATTGCAGTGAGGTAAGATGAGTGTCTGGTCCAGACCAGGGTATGCTCTGTGTCTGGTCCAAAACTGAAATCCAATCATGGATATCAAGCTGGATGTGGTAATCCCAGAGAGGTGCTATGAGCTGTAGGACGATCAGAAACAGAGCTCCCTGTAAGATTGCACTCTGAAGCAGTTTGCTAAATGTATCTTTTCCTTTTCTTTCTGTTCCCCCTGCACTACAAATTTTAAAAATACCTCGTCTGACTTTGAATAATTAATATCTCCAAACATAATCACAAAATATATGAGTATTTGTTACTATTTCGGACTTTAGCGAAAAAATTCTACATGGATGTGTCTTCATTACACTCAGCATGTGTATGTGGGGAATGGTAAAGAATAAGGAGTGTGTCAGCATACGCGTACTGCCAGCTGTTTCTTTTAGCATGTTCCCTCTCTCTCTCACTCTCTTGCACGTCTGCTCTGCCAGTGATCCATCCTGTCTGTGGGAAGCGGCAGCAAAGCTAAGATCAAAAAGATGAGGATGATGGAGCACTGGGGCCCGTTGGAGCCTGGGAGACGCTGATCAGTGCCCCCAAGCATGCTCGCTGAAGACGTGTGTACAAAGGGATGGCTCACACCGGCCGGCTGCTCTCACTCTCAACAGCCATGAACACGCTAGAGTTTTGGACATGCTCATGCAATAACAAGACACTCACAATCACTCTGAGGAGTTCTTCCAGAGTTCAGCTGCGTTCTTCCAGAGTTCACCCTTAGACACCCTATGGGTGTGGACTACTTTCCCACTCACATGATGCTCACTATTCTGTATTTTTTCTTATTTCACTACACAGAAAAATATCTTGATCACACACATGCCTTTATCCATAAGGAAACAAGGCACCATTAGATATTAATAAAAATATTAAATCTTGCAGATATCATATAAAATATTGGATAGTATTATAAAATAAACAGTAAAAATGGTATAAATTTGAACAACAACAATTTAAACTCTTGTTTTAAAAGTATTATTCACACTTACTAAAATTGCTACGATTTTAGGCACAGTACTGGTTAGACCATACAAGCTTTTTAACAATGTTTTTTTTGTTGATGTTTTGGGGTTGTTGTTTTTTTGGTTTTTTGGGGGGTTTTTTTGTTTTGTTTTGTTTTGTTTACATAGCAGTTTTCAATTACCTTCTTCCATAACAAAAACACATTATCTCATGCTGGTCCCAATGTTAATGATAAAGATGCAGTCTTTCTGCTTAAAGGATGGAGCAAAACCGATCAACAATCTACCAAGACTTTAGTTTAGACAGCTTGTGTTGGAAATATTTAATTTTGCTTGACCTGCAGGCAACGGCCAATTAAATTCAGTCAACAAATAGAGTCGTACATTTCACATTGCTTGCCTGACCCCTATTAGGTTTTCTTTTAATTTTTCTTCATTTGTTTCTAGCAAAAAATTAATAAATAAATTAAATTAAATCATATTTATAATTTACGGTACTTTAGATGTAACATTTTATATTTAATAAAGATTGCACTGCATTTGGAATACATTATTCATAACTCTATCCTTCATCTCCTGCTGTGCCCATCTACACTGCCCTCTAATAATGCTGATTGCTAATGCGCAGAAACAGCCTGCATGAGCCAGTTCACAGTGCAGACACCCTTGGAAACTTTACACTGTGATGAGAACTATGGCATGAAATCAGTCCTGGTTTATGTAAGAGGATCCATTCACTTAGGTATGCTGGTGGTTTCTGTTAAGACTTGGAGTTCAGCAAATAGATGATAAAAGGTTTTTAATCAGAAAAAAAAAAAACAATAAAAGTTTGTAGTTTCATCGATTTAAGCCAGGTAGAAAATGTAATGCTAATGTGCATTGAAAATGTGTTCATCTGTAGAACTACTGGTTGAGAAGAACTGCATCTTCCTTGCAGCTGTGAGATAGTGCACTGCTCTTCAAAGGCAAATTGTTGTGCACACTATCAGCTGGGTAAGTGAGGGTCAATTTTTCACAAGGTTTACAGCATTAAAGAAATAATTTTGGTGACCTTTTACATTTCCCACATAGAAGCCTTGACAAATGGCAGGCTACGACTGGCAGAAACCATTGACTCATTCTCTGCTTAAAGCTTAAGCTCCTGCTCTTAATCCACATTCTGCATTAAATCTAACATACAAGGCAGCCATTTGTGTTTCCAATTAAACATTCATGGACAGAGGAATTCAGCCTTGCTTTAAGTTGGTGGATTCATACTTTATAAATGCTTCATGTGGTGATGATCTCTGTTAAATCTTTAAAATATTAGAATAAAGGATTCTTTTAATAATAGATATTGTCACAAAACAGCTGGAAATGGTGATAATAGTTCATGCATAGTCTCCTTATTAGATAGATAGATATATCTTTAACGAAGAGTAAATCACTCACCTGCCTGCTTTAGTGATGATCATCTCTGTTCCTGCCTCATGGAACCTCTTCCACAGTTCCCTCTCATGAAGAACTACTTTGATGTTCTCGATGTTCTTCGTGCACAAAGATAGAAAGAGAAGGTCAACACTCAGTTTTCAGGTTATTGTTGTAAAACTGATTTGTTCTCACTTTATCCGCAACGTAAACTGTGATGTGAATTTGCTTTTTTTTCTTAATTTATTCCCGAGTACATTACTGTATTAAATACTGTAGTAAGAAATCTTCTTTTTGCAGTTTTGCTCACTCTCAGCAAAAAGTCACTTTTTTAGTATTTGTATTAAGAAAGCAGTCTGGAGAGTGGCAGAACATCAGGCATTGTTTTACCTGGTCGACTTCATTATTGTGGTGGATGCTTGCAGCCACAGGCAAGCCCAGATGTGAGGAGTCAGTAGCAAGATCACCAGACTGTGCCACGGTCACACCTTCATCAGCCGCAGCTGAGGCCTTTTCTTGGAGCATCTCTGAAAATATCACCAAAAAAAAAAAAAAGAAAGAAAGTGAGTATTGTATTTATTTATAATTTTTTTGGTCAGTATTATAAAATTATTAAAAAAAAAAAAAAAAGCTTGAAGTAGTATTTGTTTCATCAATCGGTGTTGCATAAAATATAAACTTATTATTATGAGTAATTAACAATAAATTTGCCTTAATTTGATTATAGTTTATTGTTGATATAAGATGTTTTGAAATGTTTATTTAAATGACGTAATATTGTTTAACCTAGATTTTACTGATTCAATATGGCATGACCCGGTCAAATTTTTTCATATCCATTACTCTTACTTACAAATTATTGTAAACTAAGTAAATAATCCATAGCACTTTAAAGTTTTATATAAACCTGAGATGAGATTTTTTTAGTATTATTAAACATCGTAATAAATCTTTTCTATTAGATATACCCTATATCAGTATTTTATAGCTAATAAGAATTTACTAGCATTGTTAGGATAGTAAATATAATATTTCAAATATTACCTAATCGTAGTATGAAATATTTACAGGGGATTTAGCCAATGTGTTGTTATTAAATGAAATGTTTATTTTTCATATTATGTTAAAAATGTGCTTATTAAAAAAGAGAGCACAGATGATGTTTTAATGGAAACATGCACTCATGATGTATGACTCCTATTTTTGTCCATGAGAGTGTCGAGATATAATACAGTAAAAGAAACTGATTAACATTTACATTCTTAAGAGAAAATGTCATAATATGACCTGACCACTTAATTTCATGGAAAAGGTTGAGATCCATTTGTTCTTAAAGTATTGCCTGCCTAAATATTTATATTTCCAACATTACAGCACAGCTTTATGTAAGGAGGCCTAAACACTGCTGATTCCATTAACAGAGGTCACCATCAGAACCTCCTCTCTCACGACCCTTCACTGCTCACACACAAACATTTCATGAAAGGTACGGTTTATAGTGACGTTATCACCATAGCCTTTCGTCCATGTGTTGGCGATCCAACCAGCCCACTGCTCATGTGCTGAAGCCCTATGCCCATTTTCCCCTCTAATCTCACACCTATAAACAGTGTGAGTGCACACCCTTCAGATAAAAGGAGAGGAGCGGGATTCCATATAAACTTGGGCAGACATTTGCGGCGGCTAATAAAGATAAGGCCTGACAGCCACAGTGAAGCTGCAGCAAGTCAGTCGCTGACTTTTCCAGTCCAAAATGTGCCTTTCACTTACACTGTTTAACTAAGCCCAGTGAGCGAGAACTGTGTTTATATCTCTGTCACTCTAGACATATAATCTGCTAAACTCTTCTTGGAAGATGCTGCCTTTTGCATACAGGTTTTAGAGAACCTATAGTCCAAAGTCCTGAGTGATAGCGAAACTTACATTCACCTCTTTCCCTGGGCTGGTAACAGTGAGATTTATTTGGTATATTTTTAGAAAACTGAAATGATCTATTTGTGATTGACAGGAACAAGAGATGATGTAGAGGCTTTTATTCTGGGGTTGGTTTTGGCTGAATAATGCAGGTATGATGCATGTTATTAAGACAGCTCTCATAAATTTCCTTCTGGCCTGTCATCTTGTCCTGTTGCTCTCATCCCCTGTGAGGTGCTTTAGGCTCAAAAAAAGACTTTGATGTGTAATAGATCCAAGCATCAAAATTCCCATTCCAGTGTGAATAAATGAATTAAATATTTTTTTGCTACTCACTGGTTTATTTGTGAAAGACTGCATGATCAGCACGGCCCTTCATCTCACTTTGTGAATGTAGAACCCTGGCTTGACAATGAGCATATTTTACTAGCCACTGATATGACAGAAAGGACACAAAATATGAGTTTCCAAATCCATATTCACTCCTGATTGTTCATTTCATGGCTGTCATGACTGCGGGATTTTTTCTAAGGCAAAGATCAGGTTTAATAAATTCAGAAAAAAATTACTGTTGATAAATAATTAACCCAAATATTGATCAAAGCATTTTAAACCTTAGTTAGTAATTACAAATTTCTACAGTGGAACAATAATAAACATGTATTATTTATTTATTGGTTAATTTATTTTCTTATTTGGTTTCCCATCAATAATACATTGTAATTGGTTTGTATTTTATTTGTTTATTTTGTGTATTTAAATTAAAATAATACTGACTGATATTTCCATCAGATATAAGAGAGATATAATTTTCTCTAACTTCTAAAGCAAACTACTCTTTATAACACAATGACAATTAGTGACCTATATATGCAACAACAACACGGATCCGACCAATCTTACGGTCTACATTTTATATAAAATATATTAATACAACCAATTATATATAATAGAAAGTAATTCAATTTATTTAACACTACTGATTATTGCATCTGTAATCATTTACATTAAACATAGCAGCTTAGGTCACTCTATTGTGTAATAACCAGTAATAGCAGATATATATATATATATATATATATATATATATATATTTATATTTATGTTAAATAGAGTGATTTAATCAAATCTCACAGATTTCTAATGCACGCCTAACTCATGGATATCATTATTAAAATGAACAGTTATAAAATGCTCTTAATGCTGTGGGGGTTTTAGGGTTTTCTTCTTAAAAACTCTTTGATTAGGGAATAATTTTCACATCCTCGTTTTCTAAGCTTCGAGTTCTTTCCAGCCTGTTTAAACGGTGAGAGGTGATGCAGGCCCAGGTCTTGTTCCTGTCATACTGAGGCTGTTCATTTTTAGACACCACTTTAAATCACTGCAGCTGAGTCGGAGGCTGAATCCGGAACAGGCCAACAGCTCTGATTCCAGGAGCATTTTTAATTTTTAATTTTTTTTTTTTGCCTCTGTTTCAACAACATCCGATTTTAACTTATTATGCAAAAATACAGTCGTTTTGTAAAAAATCCGAATAAGATCAATTAAATGAAATCCGACCAGCCCAGTGCGCTCTGCAGTGATCTGATCCATTTACCGCGCGGTGGTGTAAATATTACCTCCTCAAGTCCACTATTATGTGCTGGATTCCTCCTCCATCTCCTTTGCAGAAAGCCGGAACGAGTCGTCGGTGCGATTCAGCAGGAAGTTACGTCCCGGTTAGTGCGCGCGCTGTCTAGCACAGCATCTCGTGCGTCAAGATGTAACGGTTCTCCCGCAAACCCCCAATTCACCAAAACACACCGAAAATCCCCCCCAAAATGAAAGCTGTCAGCTCAGCAGCGGATGCTCCGGTGTGTGTTTGCAGAACTCACTACACAATGTTTTCCTGAGGGTACAAAAAGGGGTCTGTGCTGAACTGCTTGGTCTGGTAAGACAGTCGGGGTGAATTACAGGCTCTCCCTCTCTCCCTCTCACGCGCTCTCCTCCTCCCTCTCATGTCTCATCGCTGACGTCGCCCTCGATAATAACACCTATAACCTCAAACTGTACCGGCTACTCGAGCAACCACAACACCAGCGATTAGTCCTCTTCTGCACAACACAGTTATCATTCGAGGCACAAAACATCCCTCTATCCTCCCCAATCTCAGTTGTATATGATTATGATTATGATAAATCAACTTCAAACCTTTACATTCAGATACTATTAGAGACTAGAGAGTGATTAAAGGTCTTTTTGTCTAAAGTCCTAGAGTATGAATCCTGATAAAGAATCATTCTGATTGATTTTTTAAAAATAATCAATTTAAGAGTGTGTAGTTTGCTTCAAGGTCAAGGGGACATACTGCCTGGGGGTCATTTGAATAAACCGAGAGTGATGAACAGGGATACATGGGCGAACTGGCCTACTGCTTTCACTATATTTCTTAATGTGGTTTGAGGGGCTGTGTGGTTTTTGTTTTTGTTCCATTGCTTATTTGTATCTTGACACTTAGGATTTCATTTGAAAGTGGTTGAGGATTTTGCTTTAAAACTCCTAGACATTGCCAGTGAAATATGATTGCGGTTTTGGGGTAAATTGGTCGAAGTATATCGCTGAAAGATCGATAAATCACCTGGCAGACTGGTGCAGCTTTGGCTTTATTTCTGCTGCTGACACGACAAATGAAGGGCAACAGCTTGGATATGCCTCTCACAACACAGTATTTCATTTTTACTGGATAATGACTGAACGATGCTCCTGCCAAATGTTTCTTATTGAATGAATGAGACAAAAATTATTTGAGCTATGAGAAAGGACTGCACTATACTCTGATAAAGCCAAAGCTAAAACCATGCTTCTTGGCTAGCTATATCACTTCATCCTTTTCTTTTGATACACAGAATATATTTAGATAATTTTATATCATTATGGAAATATAGTTATAACTAGCCTATATAATAGACTGACTTAGCTAGCTATAAATTTAACAAATTATAAAAAGACACATTATTGTATGACTATATATAAAATGACCATCAATTAGAAAATGGATAATACTGTTAAATAAAATCAGTGTTTGTTGTTCTGTAATTAAGTTCCTACTTAATATAGTCTCTTTATATCATATGGGCCTACCTTTTCAGTCGCTATAATTATGTGATGGTATAATTATTAACAAATGATACTGTAGTAGTAGTAGTAATAATAATAATAATAATAACAATAATAATAATAACAATAATAATAATAATAATAATAATAATAATAACAATAATAATGGTATAATGATGATGATGATTAGTATGAATATTAATATAGTTATAACATGTTAATTGCTTTTTGTATTTTTATTGTCTACGTTTATTTGAAAATAAGGGTAAGTCAATAGGCCAACTGTCCATAAATTTAATAAAATAAAAAGTTCAATGAATGAATGAAAAAAAAATCACAGTAAGATTATTATAAGCAATGCAAAAATATTTAGGCATCCTTTCAACAGATCTTATTTTTGTATTTTTAAGTACAAATAGAAATCTTAGTTGTCTCATATAGTTTCCACGAAGCTTACCAACCTTACAGTGAATTTAACGTCCAAGACCAAAAGTGACGCAAAAAAATGAGGCTGTGAATCTCATCCATGCAAAGGCCTAAAACTTGACTCACTCTCTCGGTCGTCAGTGTGTTTTGTGTTGTGTATTTAGAATAAAAGGAGTTCTGTTTACTCTTTAACTGCTGTGGTGAAACAGTGGCCACTGAGGCGAAACTTTCCTTTCTGTGCCATCCGCTGATCATCCGACAACCAAAATACATTTAGCTCGTAGTAGATTATTATTATGCGTAAATAATCTACTTAGAATAATTGTGTATGTTTAAGATGAGTCTAATCTGATGTTAAGGCCTATAATTAGCTGATGTGTACACAAGGCCTGAGCAAGGCTAACACTTCCACCCTCGCCTCCAGCAGGCTGCCATCACCTAGTCTACTGTATATATAATCTTTTCAATCTTTAGTTTTTATTATGTGTTCCTGTGCACTGTCTATACGACACGTTATTAAAATGCTCTTACCTTTGGGTTGATTCGGGTAAGAAATCTCTGGGTGCCTTTGTATTGGTGAAAAGCAGAAGCGTCCCACCGCACCGTGCTGTAGAAGATGTCGCTATAAAGAGGATGAATTTTATTATAGGTGCTGAATTGAGCTGGCTTTCTGAAACAGAATTTAACCATCACTCACTCCCACCATCACGTGGTCTAAAAATTAGAAGCAGGAGCAGCGTTAGGTTCTGTGTGTGTGTGTGTGTGTGTGTGTGTGAATGGACCCGGAGATTTTCCAACACTTCACAGTCTAACGCAACATCCATCATTTACTGATGTCACTAAGCGTGAGCGTTTTCCTTCTGAAAAACAGCTTGATGAAGACGATTAAGAAATACTTTGTGATTTAATCGTCTACATATTTATATATCACCACATCACAGGGTATAAAGTGTGATACGGGAAAAAGAGCGATTTTCCCGGTGTGCCTGTATAAAAACCAAATTGTTTTGTTTTCAAAAAAAATTAATTAGTTGAGAAATCTATTGACATTAAAATAAAAGGCGTCATGCATTTTGTGAGATTTTAAAAATCAGAAAAACACAATTGCCTTAAATTCTTTATTCGATATATA
>JAQMYF010000013.1:16048827-16066673 GCA_030014195.1 Neosilurus mollespiculum | reverse complement strand
TGGGATCAAATCATGATGATCTCAAGGGAACATGTTGGAATCATGATGCCCTTGGGGGATCTTGGTGGAATCATGATGATCTTGGGGGAACATGTTGGATTTGTAATGATCTCGGGGGAACTTGGTGGAACCATGATGATCTTGAAGAACTTGGTGGAATCGTGATGATCTCGAGGGAACATGGTGGAATCGTGATGATCTTTGGGGAACTTGGTGGATTTGTAATGATCTCGGGAAAACTTGGTGGAATCATGATGATCTTGAGGGAACTTGTTGGATTTGTGATGATCATGAGGAACTTGGTGGATTTGTGATGATGTTGGGGGAACTTGGGTTAATCTTGATGATCTTGGGGGAACTTGGTGGATTCAAGATGATCTTGCAGGAACTTTGTGGAATTGGGATGATCTTGGGGGATCCTGGTGGATTTTTTTTTACAATCATAGCAAAATTATTGACAGTCAAAAATTTTGCCACGATTATTATGATTTATTACGATTTGACCGCAATCGTGATAGAATGTGGGAATCATAGTAGAGCGTAACAGACCTTGATGTGCCATTGTAGGGGATCTTAATGAATTTGTAAAAACAAATCCTTCAAGTTTCACCTCTTGGATGTACCCTGTCTTTTTTATGCCCCAATCTTGTTCCAAGCATGGCCATAATTCATGGCGCTCCATGCTTTTTTGAATCATGGAGATCATGGCCCCATTGTAAACCCAGGTTAATAGAAGGCATCCATTTCTTCCAGGGAAAGACCTGGAATATTGATTTTCTTTTTCTTTTTCACACTACATGTTTCCACTGTGTGATAGTCCATTCCAGATGCCCTTGAAGTTGATGATATTTCTAAACACAGTTAACATAAAGCTTCCTTTTTCACAGTAAAGTTTTAACTGACATTTATGGATGTAACTCCACAAATATTGTCGTGCTTTATAAAGGTTTGCCAAAGTTTTATCATTTATGGTTATATCAGCTATAGAAGAATGAGATTTTGTGATGCAGTGCTGTCTAAGGGAGTGGAGATCACAGGTGTTTAGCTTGCCCTTTTTTAATGCATCAAAATTCTTCCAAATTCTATGAATTGTTTAATGATTTTATTCACTGCTTGACTGATGCTCAGTTTGGTTGAGACGTGGGGACTATGTTGGCCATAACATATGATTTACTGTAAAAACCATTCAGTGAGCCCTTTTCCCCTGTGGATGGCGGCATTGTAATCCTAAAAGGAAGATGAAGACGATTATCAGTCAGAGTAACTTTGTCTTTATTTGTACTAAACCTTCTCTCTAAGGGGGTAAGAGACCTAAAAACAGGCTAGGAGAATTATCGTTATAGCATAATAGAGCCACTAGTCCTGCTCACTCAAGCATTTAGACACCACTAAGTTAATGTATGCCGCAAGTATGGTGACAGTGGCTCATCTAACCATTTCACTCATCTATCCATATTTTCTCATATATTTGTCATATGTCTCCATAGAATTATGTTCTTGCCAACATTCTCTTCTCATTCCTAATCACCATAACCTGATCAGGATTGTGGTGGATCAGAAGACGTAGTGGGAATACACAGGGAATGGGATGCCAATCCATTACAGGACACTGTGAACACTTGTATTTATTTCTAGGGGCAGTATAGCTTGATCCATTCACTTACTTGCACATAAATAAAGGCAGAGTATCCAGAAAAACAAACAAACATGCAGATAAGACTCGGATAGTGAGCCAGACCCAAAAAGGGGACCGTGGAGCTGTGAGGTGACACTGTGTCATCATGCCATCCTAAAAACGTGTTTTACTTTTTCCCTCAATAAGTATAACAATTTTTTAAAATAATGTTGCTTTTTAAAAGATCTTTTTTAAGTCATTCTTCACAGCCCTGACAAAAACACACACAAACACACACACACACACACACACACACACACACACACAAACACACTCACACACACACAATGCTCGTCAGGTGTGTATGATTTGATTCATCTAATAAATAACTACAGCATTACTTCATCCAACCATTTCAGATGTTTCAGTACATTAATTAATGTAACCAATAGAATTACACCCAATTTATTGATTTTTGTCAACCACCTTTATTTATGTCACCACAGGTGTTGTTTATACCTATATTATTTTAAACTGCTTGCTAAATTTACAATACCTTCAGTGCTGCTTGAAAGTGTGTGAACTCTAGAACTTTTTTTATACTTTATACTTTTTTCTGCATAAATATGATGAAAACATCTGAAATGGAAGTCCTAAAAGTAAAAATAAAGTAAACAAAAATAAAATAAGTCTTTTATGCATTGGGGAAATTGGTTCAATATTACATATTTGTAGGTGGCAAAATGTGAACCTTTGTTTTTGGACCCCCTTGTGCAGTAATAACTGTAACTAAATGTTTTGGTAACTGTTAATCAGTCCTGCACATTGACTTGTAGGGATTTTAGTCCATTCTTCTATACAGAAGAGCTTCAACTTTGGGATGTTGGTGGGTTGGAGGGTTGGTGGGTAAATTGCTTAAACAACCTTTCTATTCGATTAAAGTCAGGATGTTACCTTGACCATTCCGTATACATAACATTTATTCTCCTTTAACCATTCTTTGGTAGAACAATGTATGTCTTTAAGGTTGTTGTTTTCTTGCATGACCCACATTCTCCTGAGGTTCACTGACAGATGTCCTGACATTTTTTTCTTTTGAATTTACTGAAATAACTAAAAATTCACTGTTACATCAATGATGACAAACTGCCCTGGCCCAGATGCAGCAAAACAGGCCAAAATCCATGATACTCTCACTACCATATATTACAAATGTTATACAGTTCTTAAGCTGGAATGCAGTGTTTTCTTTTCTACAAACATAAAACTTTTTATTTAAACAGCAACAACAAAAACAAGTTCTATTTTGGTCTCATCCATCAACAAGATCATCAGCAAACGGCGAACTAAGTAATAATTATTTGCTGAGGATGAGGTGGATGTTGCTGAATAGTTCCTAAAACAGAAGGGAACATCAACATGAACCAAGTCTGGGGTGAATTATTGTTTTTTTCATGTACTACATAGGAACATAAAACAAACTGAATCAATATTTTATAGCTTATTTAACCATTACAGAGCCAGGTCAGGTGAGCTTTTCTGATCAAAATTATTTATATATGCAAATATTTTTTACTGATTTCTGTTAGAGCAGTTAAGCATGTGTTTGTTTTCTGACAAAAAAAAAAATTCTCAGTGATTGATTTCATTCTCTTTCTTTCTCATTTGCCGAACTGCTTAATTCTATTAGGGTCATGTGCTAAGAAGGGGTACAGTCTGAACAGTTCACCTGACCATCACAGGGCAACACACACAACCATTCACACTCACACCTAGGGGCAAATTGAAACAGCCAATAACCAAATGTGCATGTCTTTGGACGGTGGGAGGCAACTGGAGTACCCAGAGGAAATCCATACAAGCATGGGGAGAACATGCAAACTCCACCTGCCCTTGCCGAGCCTGGGAGCGAACGATTTAGTAAGAAAATAAGATTTAATCTAAAATATATTAGATGATTGGAACACTACAGTTATGAAGCAAAATATTTCACATTTACAAATATTTTTAAGTCTTAAAAAGCATTTTTCTGGTTTATAGCTACCAGAGATCAACATGGAGACCCAAAGCATAAAACCTTATGGTGTATATAGAGATGAATAAATGTTCAAACAAGCCTTAAAAAATTATGTTGATGCTTTTACTATACTTTCTAAATTATGAAGCTTTATGCTATTAACTCTTAAAGATAGCACTGATGTGGGTACACTCAATAATTTTAAAAGTGTGGATTGTATGTTTTAAAACAGCTGGTTGGTCTCGTACCTTCAGTGACCCATTGTTTCTTCCATCATGGAACAGATTGTTAGTCTCTGATAATCTCTTGTGTTCATCTGTATGACAGCACCTAAGCAGAGTCGGAGACCCTGGTGAGGGGTACAAAGAATTTGTCCAGGTTATCTCTCTTTGTCAGCAGTGCTGCAGAGCTGGTCATGCCGTTGCAGAGGACAAACAGACACATTCACCAAGCAGTAGAAGGTATGATGTCCGCAAGTATTTATGTTCTGCTCTAACTGGTTCATAATGACCTGTGACATAAAACATAAGTGTACTTTTAAACACATTTAAATATTTGTGATCATTGGAGCCACAAAACCTAAAAAATCATTTTAATTATGATTATTATGATTCTTATTGTAAGTAATAATAATAATAATAATAATAATAATTTAATTATTGCTGTTGGCTTACTGTACAAGTACGTTGTCTTGAAGCATTCATACCATTCATATCTGAAAATACATGAGGATGAGGGTATTTTAAAGGAAGATGCTGTGACACCTAGTGGTAAATGCTAGGTTTAAACTAAAAGGACCATTTGCTGATGGTCCTTTTCATTTGGAACAGTTCTTGTTTCTATATAGATGCTCATTTCCACTCAGAAATATTCAATATCTTTCTTTGACATCATTTTAAATATTTTTCTTTGTCCCTAAAGTTTTCACAGAAGTTGATTGCAGGTCACTTTATTTAAAAACCCTAGTGATTTGAACAGTCTTCCTCTTTCTCTATTGCTTCTGCTTCAGGCTTCTTTGTTTTCTCATTTCAACAAAGTTTATATTAGTCATTGCAAATGTTCAGTTTATTTGTGCTACAAATGTAACTGCTTTACCTGTTCTTTAGAATTACGTTTGTTGCTGTTGTTGATGTTTTTTGTTAAGCCAACATGGTTGAGAGGTTTGGCAGAGAGCCGAGATGTCTGTTTTTTGTTTCTTCTTTGTTTTTTTTTTTGTTTTTTGTTTTTTTTAGACCATTTGTAGTGTACTTTATATAATCCTTATTTGCATGTATGAGTTTTACATTTTCATATTTATATCTGTACAAAATGAGATGTGACAGATCAACATACAATCCTTTTATGTTATTACTGCATCCGTGAATGTCACACTAGTTTTCTTTTTTTTTAGTTAATATGTGAACACTACATGATTACTGTCACTACACCTCAGGAGAAGCTTTTCAGACAAAGTGGTACGTATTAATACATTGAAATGATGTAGTCTACATTTTATTTACATTAATGTGTCCAGAAGGTGGCGGTGAGTGCTTGCTTTTGGGTTTTTTCTGCTTTTTTGCATAAATCCTGGTTCTTTAGTGGTCCTGTAAAGATTCCCTCTCTTGAATTAATTCTAGCCAGGAATGTGCTGCTGTGTTTGTCATATACTGGGGACAGTTCAGTGCATTAGATGAAGGTGGTCGGTGTTTGAGTTGTTGGCTTTATTAAAACACTTAAACACAAAAGTGTTATAAAGTGCAAAGTTATAAAATACTGCTTGCTGAGTGAAGCTCTAGCAGAGATGAACAAGATGTCAAACTGCACAGTAAACATGTTAAGCTGTCATTCCTTTTCAGTGATGAAGCCTATCCTCTCAGGTAGTTTATTTGATTTATATTGCAAGAGTTGAGAGAAGAACGACTGTAAGGCCACGTTTAACATTGACAGAAAGAACATTTCACACGCACGGATAGGAATTTACAAGGGTGGGACTAAAAAAACTAAAACATTGAGGCTAATCAAAATAAAACGGTTTAATTTGGGGGCAATGGTGGTGAGTTTCAGAGTTTCAGGTAAAAAGGAATAATTATTAATAATTACTAATAGGCTTTTTAAATTAAACACTTTAGAGTAATTTCTGTGTAACCTACACATATCTAGGTGCACGATTTGTTCAAGTCCTTGTTAGTAAGTTTAACTGGGATTAAAGGCTTTATTTTACTGTAAATCTTGGACCCGAGAGAAAAGGTTGTGTGAAGTGATGCACCCATCATGCATAGCGGCCACTGTACAAGTCTCTGGAGGCAGTGCTATTAGCTGGGGCTGCTTCACTTGGAGGTCTAGGCTCAGCACTGTAATATGGGAATAAAATGAACTCAGATGATTACTTGAATGTACTGAATAACCAATAACACACCAATTAATGATTTTTTTCTGATGGGCCATATTCAAGTACAGCAATGCCACGATTCATCCGGATCTATTCGTGAATGGGAGTGTGAAGCCTATTGAAATTCTGGTTTGTGCTACAAAATACTTTATGGGGTGGTTTAAATTGTCTGCTGTCATTATGAGATAAATGTCAATCTGGACAGAAATGAATGTTGCTTGTTGAAACTATGTGTGCAGCAGCAAGTGTGAATGTGTACCATAATCAAAGCTGGAAGGCGGCCCACAAAATATTAGGGAAATATTACAAAAAGCAACAGCTTTAAATTTGTTAAGTAGTTTGTGTTAAAAGGCTTAATTACTTTTAGGTTTACTTAATTACTTCTTATTATTTGGAAAACCGGTCTGAAAAAAGCCAGCAGTAGGCTACAGCTTCACAAAGTTTTATTTATGGGTTTATTTCTCAGGCTCACCAATTCGCTGGGTTTCAGGTCCAAACAAAGGATTATTAATTATAGCTAATTAGGCTTCCTCGAGTAAGCCACGACAGAGAAGAGCTTGCAGTCCGATTTACTGGACACAACTGAAAGTGTTCAGTGTATTTCTGCTGTGTACTGTAATTTATAATAATTATTAGTAGCTAATAAATAATAGGAATGAATAAAGATCAGTTCTCTGTTACTCAAATGCGTCAGTAATTTGGTTTTCCAGGGAAATAGCTTTATTTTCCCTTCTTTGGGATTAAAATATGTACAGCTTTTTTTTTTTTGCATAAAACAAACAAAAAAAAATCTAAAAAGTGAAAAGTCCCTTTATTATAGAGCCAAATCATAATCACTTCTTCCGATGGGAAGTGAAGAACTCCTATGTAGTAGCTATTACACTCCTAACCCTGAAAAGGAAGGTCAGTGAGTATGTAGACCTTATATTTAATAATGCTTAGTGTTAATTACATTAATGTTTAAGTGGCCCTGAGAATCCGTAGTTTCAGTGGGAATTTACAAGACGCAGAGGTATCAGTAAGAAGTCATCTTTACCCCTCAGTGGTTATAGGTTTTCAGACAGTGTTCAGTTTCAGTCTGCAGATAAAGAACTGATAGTGTGAGAAACTACACGCATATGAATGCTTATTTTGTCTTTTGTGGGGAAGGGAAGGGGGGAAATGTATCTTGCTGTAAAAATTCACAATAGCTAAATTACCAGGCTTTACACAAGTGCAGTTTTTGAGCAGTTATTGGTTAATTAGTTTGGACAAATAATAAAATCGAGTTGCTTGCTCTGTTAATTGAAGAGAACAGTGTTTAACAATGTCCCATTAATACAAATGTGGGTTTGTGGTTATGGCAAGAGAAAGAGTGAAAAAAGCACGAGAATAATCTCTAATTAGGAGCTGGAAGTGAAGGTCGCAGTGCTTTAGGAGCGGGTGTGTGAAGCACGTCGGCCAGCAGCCAGGCGACAGGCGCCGGAGCAAACACGCAACACAAAGGACTGTCTGCAGCCTGGAGGCCATCATTCCTTCATCCCATATCCTCCCTTATTTCATTCTGTACTGGGGCCCACATTACAAGGCATTATTATTATTAATATTAATATTATAATTCAAATTGGTATTGTTATTTTTACTATTATTATTACTACCGCCAGTAGTAATAATTCCTGTAATCAAATGTGAGATTATATTATTAAGCATGTTGTGATCACCAGAGGGCGCAGTAACCTGTATCTTATCATTCACAGTTAATTGGGCATCGAAAGATTTGTGTACTTCCATATCCCAGGTGTGACGAGTGACATGCAGTGAATGTGTAAAAGTGTTAAATATTAAATGATTAAAAATACCCTATTTCACTTGGCATCCAAAAGAAGTGTTTCACAAATTTGATTTAAGACCTTAGCCTTAGTGTGGTTCAACCTTCCTTTAGAAAAAAAAAAACATGATTAAGGGAACAGTAGCACATTAGTCTGGTAACTGGAAAGAACTTTGAGTTTTATTTTTTGTCTCAGATTGGATTGGATCATTAGTGATTTCTATAATCCTACCAAACTAAAACAAAATAACTAGTGCTAGATTTTACTGATAATAGACTTTGAGGTGATATCTTCACTTTGAGGTAAAGGGTATTACGCAATCGCACCAGAATTCACACCTTGACTTTAAATTCTTCCCAAATCTCTAGATTAATTGGTCAGAATGCAATAAAGCTTAATAAGGCAGTTTAAAAAAAATTGCTGCGCCAACATAGAAATTAATTCAACGCGTTTTTATTGAAAGTGTGAAGGAATCCAACAACAAAAAATCCAAACAACCATCAAATGCGACACGTTCATTTTCCTAAAGCATGTGTGAGCTCTAATCCAGTCCATGATGACGCATTTCAGTCTGGTGTTGTGGAGTGAATCTCCCGAGACGGCACACTAGCATTTTCAACAGTATACCATCTGGAGCATTCAGGGTACACTTATGATGACCTGCTCTTGACATATGCATTATTATAGTAGTGTGCGGTTTTGAACGGCAGTCACAAGTATTCTTCAGCTATCTATTGAAAGAAGTCACGTTTGTGTTAACGTGTCACAGGCAGATTAAAACAGCGCTGCATCACAGAGAGAAATGATCCGCTTCAACCCAACAAGCGCTATGAAGGAGCTTTCATTTACAATATTACAGTTTATGTAAAATGAAAAAAAAAAAAAGTTAAACTCTAAATAGTATATACACGCACATATACAGCTGTGAATAAATTAATACCGATTTGCATATTCTTGGATTCTTATAGCTTATTTACAGAATTTCTTTTTAATTACATTAAATAGGTCACGCGCACAGTTGCCCGCCGGATTATCACAAACAGTCCACTGACTCTGAATGCAATCAATCCCTTTTTAAAATACACTTCTTATTTGGATGTAGCTCGTTTGATTTACAGTTGAACAGTTTGTACGTGTCGTTTGATCCGTATCCACCGTGATGTAGCCAGCAGTGACATTTTCTAACATTCTGTAAAACTGGCCTCTCGGTTTTCTTGTCGTTTTTGGACTCTTGTACCTTTTTCAGTACGTTTTCCATGAAGTCCGTTAGAATTTACTGGATAGTAGATTGTCTTCGCAGCATTTTGAAATATCTGTTCAAGTTTCCACCACGAGAGCACCAAGTTAGTTTTCATTCATCAAATTTTGTTAATTATTTCCTTCTTGTTTGCTATTGCCACTGCGATCATCCATGGGTTAAAAAAGTAGGGGAACATCCTTCGGATAGTCACTTTACAATAACATCCTCTGCCAGTTCAAGTCATGCCCTGGATAGGTTTGTTGATCCTGGCTCATTTGGGAGAGTTCCTGGGTGAGGATGGCTCCCTTTGGCTTTCCAGGCCGCTCACTAACCTCTGGATGTTCTGCAGTTCATTAACGGACTCCTTCAGTGTGGCCTTGGGAGAGCCGTTTCTCTGAGAGGACGCGGCTTTGTGATTGATTTGATCAGGCACAGGACTTGCCTCCCTGCTGCCTGATTTCGAGGACCCTGATGAGGGATTTAGGCCACCTGGCAGGCCGGTGGTGAGCAGGTTTGTGCTTTGAGGAATCGCCACTGGAAGTTGATAAGGGCTGAAACGTAGCCGCGGCCGTGAGCTGTTCAGGAACGGGTTCTGGGAGAGAGAAGATGAAGAACTGCTGGCGGGGAGCGCAGAGGCCGCAGCGGCTGCTGCAGCCATGTACGTGTACGGGTAGGGGAACAAACCCCCGAATGGAGGCATGGGGATACCCTGCATTAAAAAAAGGGAAATAATTTAAAAGAAATATTAGTAAATGTTAAAATGTTTAGCAACAAGTCTGTAACTGAGAAGTATTGCTAGACAGACTCAGATTCAGGGCTGGGTGAGTGTTCTGCCTTTAGGCCTATTTATTAAAAATGATGTTTAGAACTAATAAAATCTCAAATATATTGGCCTAGATAAATCACTTTAAAAATAATAGCACAGACGTTTGTTGATCTTTTGATCAATCTTTTATTGCGTAACGTTTTGGTTATTAGTTTGACTGACAGCAAGACCAGGCTTGAGCACCTGAACAGGCAAACCCTGATGAACTCCTGCACTGTGTGTGCTGTCTGCATATAAACTACTCCTGGGTATGGAGTGAACATAAGTGTTTCCTGCTCCTGACTTTGGCAAAATCTAGTGTTACTCGTTCTTTCATTTTATCGCAAGTTTCATAATAAATATAGTGCATATTAATCCACGGCCAGCGAATCACATTGCACTGAAATATGACTGAAAGTCTTACCTGAGAAGCTAGCATATGCTGAGATAGGTGAAAGGGAAATGGATTAGGGCTACTTCCGGCTCCTTGTGCCGGAAGACTGCCATTTTCCAAGCCGCTTGTTCCTGATACTGAAGCCAAGAGATGTCCCATACTCATAGCTGAAAATGCTCCAGGGCCCATCGCGAATTGTCCTGGGTGAAAGAGCAGAGGCTGTCCGGTGTTCAGAGGGTTAAAGAAATGTTGATTGTGCAGGCCAGAGAGAGCGAGACTCTGCAGATGTCCTGCTCCGAAATGTGATGGACTCTCTGTCTGGACCACAAGGGGCGAGAAACTGTCTTTACTGCCGCTAAGACCCCCGATGTCCACGCCCTTCTTAGACGACTCTGTGTTATCCTTCCTGTGCTTGTTCTCCGGTTTGTCTTTGTCGAGGTTGCCTAGGCTGAATATTGACTCGTTTCGTTTTCTCGAATCCGAATAGTCGTCCTTCTTCTCCGGATTTGACCTCTCCCTCGACCGCTCGTCACATTTGGGGCTGAATGGAGATGGTGGTTTTGGACTGCTCGATCCTCCACAGCGGTCCTCCTGGTGCTCAGCTTCATGCTCACTGTCAGTGCAAGCTTTATCATCTTCCAGGGGGGAAAAAAGGGCCATTACACAAAAGCAGTTGTTATCATTGCTCAGTCATTTCATTTCAGTTACATCCAGCAACGTAGGTGAATAAGGCGAGAAATGGTTCAGGTCAGGTTTAGTAGTGCAGAGTGTTATAGGCCTAGTGTGGAATATTAGCAGTGTGGAGTAACCGCACTGTTTATTTGGCGTGATGCTGCGACCTGAAGGCAATTTAAATCTATATCCTGTTCGCAGGATCCACTCATAGCAACCACTTTTATCTAATAAGCGGGTGTCGAACTATTTATAGGTTCTAGCTATAAAACTATATCATTAAAATATCACAAAATGCACACGTCATTGTAACATAAAATTAGTTTCCCCCCTGAAATTATTTTTCACTAAAAACAATTCTGATTGGTCAGCATTTCACAGGTGGGCTAATGACTTAGTCTACCCGTTTCCCCCTGTGTCTATTTACACCTTTTGCTTAATGAAGAATACAATAAGTATTTAATTAAGATTAAGATGTTCTATAGTCAAACTAAATCTGCTCGATAAGAGCATTCTAACTGAATTCTATGGAGTCTAAATGCGCTTGCGGAGACAGTTATTATCCACTGCAGGTGTTCCCAGCTGCAGAAACACAACCTTTAGTCGTCTATTAAAGTTTTCATCTTTTAGTTCTACTATACAGTGTCCAATAGGTCAGAATGAGACCCTACCTCTGTTGGCTCTGGTGAAAGTGAGAGGACTCGATGCAGGTCCGAGGGGGGAATGAACGGAGTCCCTGGCTGTGGCCTGTTCGCCTGAGGACGCGTCCGAGTCTGCCCCTTCCCGATCCACTTTACACTGACCAACTTCATACATGTGTAAAGAGGGCAGAGTTAACTGCTTCCTGGGTCAAAAAAACATCGGGAGAGAACGAAAGGGAAATAAAAAAATCCAGCCAAAATAATGATTTCCTTTCTGGAAAAAGTGAACGACTTAGAAAACTAAAATACAAGAAGACAATAAATTACTGTAGGTTTCCAACAAATTTATACATACCTTTTCTCCCTCCTTCCATTTCCCGTGTCTCTGAAGCCTTTTGCAAAGGGATTGTTATCAATCTTCAGCTGTGTGATCTAAAGAAAATCATTTTTGTATTATTTTATTTTTATTGTTATATACACTGTGCATCACTGCAGTAGGAATACGTCTCTTTTCTTTCCCCTCATCCTTGCTAAAAAAAATTATGCCTAACTTAAATCATTAACGAATTTTTATAAAACAATGGGTTATTTTTAATATAACCTCATTAAAACATATCAAAAGTATTTTCAATAATATTTAAATATTAATTTTTCTCTCTCATTCATATATATATATATATAGCGGTATGGATTGTACAGAAGTAAAAAGTAAAAGCATGGTGCATTTGCGTTTGTTTTCTGAAGGATTAGAGACTGACCCACTCTGATTGCACAAATTTCAAGTGTTCAGCTCCCAGACTCACTGGCGAGCTTAAGTGCCTGCTAATCGATTGGGACTCTATGCCATAAACTTTACGATGGCCAACAAGCCCACAAGACCCCCCTCACACACAGGACAATTAATATCAGCTCTGAGGTCGTACAGCCCAGAGGAAATGGCTGTGCATAGGCTGACAGTCCACTAGCAAATCTGAATATCCTAAATTCGCCTTTATTAAAAATAGTAGCCTTTAAAAGCAGATGTGGAATCACAAAGCAAAGAGCAAAGTGAAAATTATACCTATGTAGACTATAGGTCGCTAGCTAATGCTTGCCTGGCCGAGATAATCCTGTTTCAGTTAGTTGTATCAACATTTGACTTGTTTGAAGTGACACAAAGGTTTTTTTTTTCCTAGTGAAAACAAAAGTTACACATGGCTGAGATGTCTGCTGTTGAACCTGAAGCACAGTTTAACGATGCCTTAACTTGACATATATTACAATAATTCATTATATTTAATGTATTTGGGCTACATACCTTATCGTTTTGATAGGCAGTGACAGCAATGAATTCCGTCTCGGGAAATACATATGTCCTGAAAGTGCTGTAGGGAAGCTTTAGAATATCGTTGGCCCTCACAATGTGGAACCTAGGCTGGTATTTATGCATTGAATTCAGTATGGTCTAAAAACAAGACAAAATGGGAGAGGTAAGACAAATCGGTAAACTTCACAGTAAACTAGTAGAATAAGCAAATTAACCATTGCATGATTCCAGAACACTGTGAATAATTGCAGCAGTGCTTACTGGTTTGGACCTATTTGTTTAAGGCTAATAGCTATAACTTTAAGTGAGTCTAGTTCCTAAATAAAGGCAAAACACATAAAACCAGGTATAAAAAAACAAACAAAAAAAACCCCGAGAATGTATATTGAAAAACACAAGCTTTCTTATTTGACTTTGAAAGTATCAAATATTTGTGCCATGTGTGTAAGTGTTATATTTGTTTTCTGTTAATTTGTTTTGCTGGGGTGTGGAAGAGCCGCCGGTTACCTTCGACTCTATAAGACAGACAACATTACTACCAACTTTTGCTTGCGCCACCTTTACTTTATTCAAACTTTTCAACACTACATCAGGAGCCCAGAGACCAACAGCCAAACAGTCTTGACCTGTCCCATTTTCTTTGTCTGCTTTGTCGCTAGCTGTATTGAATTTTGCCTATCATTAAAAACTTGAGGATGAAGCATTCAGATTGTCACAACAGCATCATTGTTCACAATTCGAAAGTGAATTATATTCTGGGTGAGTGTTGCATGTGAAGGGAACCAGGCTGTTACTAGAAGCCTAATCCTTATGTAACATTGTGAGCACATCTATTTTGTTTTCGGTTAATTGCAGAGAAACACAAAAATATTGCTGAAATATTTATTTACATAAAGGGGCAAAAGCTTCATTTATTTGTAAAAAGTCTGTCAATCTCCTAAACCCCTTTTGGCCAACAAATAGGCCTAATCAACCATCTGCTTGGAATACAATTGTAGCATGCAGTAGTAGGTTACTTACAAATCCATGCTTGTCTGAAATGTTGTTCGTCAGTTTTAGTTTATGGAAAGCGACAGGTTTCGCCATCCACTGCTCTCCTGTAGCTGGACTATCCGGGTGGATGTACATGCGCTTGGGCATCTCTGGGTCAGCCTTCCCCGCCACCATCCAGCGCGAGTTATGAAACTTATAGCGGCAGTCATCAGCAGCCACGATGTCCATCAACAGAATATATTTGGCTTTTTTGTCAAGTCCGTTTATTCGGACTTTAAAGGGAGGAAACATTCTCCTGAAAAAAAAAAAAGATGGCTTATTAAGAATATTTCTCTGTAGCTACATTTTTGACTTGTATTAGTCAAACTAAATATTTAATGAGCGAAGAGAATCAAATAATCAGTTCAATTATATGTTTATATTATTAAACATTATTGTATAAACATTTACCCACATTCATATATTTTACTGTTCTAACTTTATTTTAAGGCAGGTTTTGAACTTGTGAAAAATATTTAGAAAAACATATTCACATGACAGACCTAATGTTTTAGTTTCTTAATTTAATTGTAGGTACAAGTTATTTCTGTTAATAAAATGGTTTAATGAAATGAAGCAAATAGCCTTTATTTGCATACATACATCTTACATAGTCTCGGATACGGACAACAAAATGTCGGTCACTAAACCGTCCATAATCCGTATTTGTATACACACACACACACACACATTCGGAAAACTAGTTAAATTCATCATTGTGTGTCCATGTCATATAAAAACGAGTCAGCAAAAGAACCCGGGATATATTTAGACACCAAAACCAAAACATGGAGGTGAAGTTACATTAAGTCTTTAGTTTGTGAGCACGTAATAAAAATCCATTTTACGGATAATATTTATAAATTTAGGGTTGATGGACTATATAAAGACGCCCAAACAGAAACCCAGTCTGTCCACTTCGGCTACAAGAAAATCAGAATATATACTAGGCCTATATACAAAAAAAAAAGAAAGAAAGAAAAAAGAAACATTGCGGATAATGAATTTAAATGCAAAGTGACTTCTTACCTGCCAGATTTAGTAATAACCATTTCTGTTCCTATTTTGTGGAACTGGTCCCATAGATCCTTCGCTTCCAGTGTGACTTTTGGATCATCTTCCACCTCTTCCTCCGCCTCGAGACTTTTGAGACTGCGTAGATGAGCGGCCTGGTGGTGGTGACTGAGCGCCGGATGGAGCGCAGCCTCGGCGGCTCCGGCCAGACTGTGCTCCGGCAGCGGCTTGGTGAGGGCGGAGTGCGGCAGCGCTAGAGCCGGGAAGAAGGAGGGCTGAGCGGCCGCCAGGAACGCTGACATGGGGAAGTCGGTGGGCCGGTGAGCGTGGAAAGGGTGGTAAGCCATGGCACTGCCTGAAAAAACTGGATCTCTCATCGGTGCATCCAAAATCGCTGAAAAAATGATATTTAAGTGTTTTTCCTTTCAAAGCGGCACTTATCCAGCAGGAATATGCCGTCGCAGGTCTGTACAGAGAGGAAAGCGTTGAGGAGGTAATGTTCGACTACAGTACAAAGTTTCTGTATTGTCGTTGGAAAGCGAGCGCAGGCGGACTGACTACAGGGAAGCAGCACTTCAGTTCCCCTATAGCTGATGATTTCACCAAGTCTCGTGCTCAAAGTGAGCGCAACGACACTTTGAAAGAAGAGATTCGTTTCCTGCGTGCGCCGTTCTCATCAAAATAAAACCAGTCTCTCGACGCAGATGCCCATCTGCACGATCATACTCTAAGACAGAGGCGGAGGTGAAGAGGCTTAGTTCCTGCCCTGTCCACTGCACAACTCTAACTATCTCACACGTCCTTCCTGCTCCGCTCCCAGTACTAATGAACCAAGCCCCCTTGATTGCTGATTTTACGCTTTTCGGACCAATTGTGAGCCTCCATAGGCGTGGTTTTGACAGCTCCAGCCAGGCCCAAGGAGAGGGGGTGGACGAGAAGGTGTCGGAAGCATTAGCAGTAAGAAAACATGTCAACAGAATAAAATATTAACCAATGACAGAAAAGCAGGGGAACTCCCTCCCACACGTCGGAGCCGGGCGGGTCAGCGCTTATTCCTCAGCCGCTACACGGACGCTCCAAGTCGAACAGCTTCTTGCTTAATCCCGACGAGACGATGCCAGCCTTGTCAGAGGCACCAAATTCACTTCCGATGCACTGGAAACCAGGAATTACAACTACCGAGGTTGTGGCGCTCTCTAGTCTTTAAACTAATCAATAAAATGGGCACTAAATACTATTTTACTGCGACTCTGTAGGTAAACTGATATAAACACCGGTCCCGTCGGGTACACGTGTTTACAGGCATGTAACCTTGTAACATGATTTTTGGGCATTAGTTATAACTAAACTAATCCGTGTGTCGCGATCCAAAGACAAGATTAATAAAAAGCATCTTATTACAAAAGCATCTTGATACGTGTCCACCTAATGTTGTCGCACAGGAACATTAGGAAACGATCCATTTTATTGGTAAAATATTAGGTAATTTCTATTTGGTCCCATCACGAACCCGGCGAGAGAAGAGACGACTTCTAAAGCGGACACTGGCACTTTAAATCCCGCCCGGGTCACTGGAAGCGCACCAGCCCGAGAGCAATACAGAGAGAAGGACACTGGAGGGAATATGAAGACAGTGTAAAGATAAGGTCGGTGAGTGGCTTCTTCTTGTTAAACCTGCTAATCTGCTTCATATCACTGAATGACATGCCGAGCAACTTGTAACCGATTGATGGGAAATTTCAGCACATCAGCATTTCTAGAACACAAAGTGGCCAACTAACAGCACATACATTTACTATTTGAATTCTGATCAGTGCTCGAGTGAATTTTCATGTCAGTGGTCTGATCTCTCATGATTAAAATGGATTTATTTTTAAAATATTATAGTATTATTATTTTTTTTTTTCAAATTGCATTTTGAGCAACATATGAAATCAGCACTCCAGTGCTCGTTTAATAAGGGGCACTTGTAACTATTTAGCATGTATTTTAAGCTTGGAGAATAAGCAGCCCATCCCACTGGTGAAGCTGTTGGTTAGAAAGTGGAGTGTGTGAGTGGACAGTGGCTTGAATTGGACAGGGTGTGCTGTACAGTCGCTCGGCGCCAGTCGGCTGATGGATCGCAGTAAGAAATGTCCATCGGCAAATCGATCTCCAAATGTTCACCAGCACGCTCTGTGCTTTTCTGTTCAAAATGTCAATACTGATAATCACCGAGAAATTTTTTTTTTTTTAACGAGCGACTCATCAGTTAAGTATTTTCCACAATAGCCAGCGTCAGATTTCCCAAACACGCTTTAACACTGGAGCTGCTGTGCGGCAACGAGATGTGCTTCCAATTAACCCTTTAGTAGCCCAGTCACCACACACACACACACACACGAACTCGAATCTAATGACAACAATGTTTAATATGGGTTGATCATATTTGTTTATAAATTATGATATGACAATACTAACTTAATTATTATGTAGTAGATAAAATCTATTTTCACAAATTGTAATAAAAATGAGACGACTGACAACAGTATTTATGAACTCCACACCTTCCCCTCTCAGCAGAGAAGAATTAGGTTATTTCTATAAAAAAAAGAGCTTATTTAATTTATATACAGTATAATTATATGTGAGAAGCAATAGGCTATAAATGAATATTTAATAGGTTTCCTGAATGTGAAGTGTCTCTCAGTCTCAGAGAATTTTGGGTCCCAAAGGAATGGTGATATAAACTTGAACTTGGATTTATTACTGAAAAAGATGTAATAATAACCGGGCAGTGAGGTGCGAGTTAGACATGATTAGCAAAAATTACACAAGTACTACACAAGCCTGCTACATAAAGTTGTATCTATCCAGTGGTAAAGACCAACATGTAATTATTGAATAGTTTAATAGCACCATATATATATATATATGTGTGTGTGTGTGTGTATA
>JAQMYF010000013.1:16018120-16038094 GCA_030014195.1 Neosilurus mollespiculum | reverse complement strand
ATAGCGCTTTTTACAGTTGACATTGTCACAAAGCAGCTTTACATAGTAAAATTAAATTAGGGAGGAATCTAAAAAATGGAATTGATCAATTTCAGTTCAGATCAGATCAGTTCAAACCAGTCATGGTAAATGGTGCGCTCATAATGGAACACAAGCATTTCTACACTTGAGTCTCATACTAACTACAGAATGGCCTTCTCTTGTAGACTGACAGACACATGAAGCTTTATTACAGCATAGGTTCTTTAAAAAAAAAAAAAAAAAACCTTCATAGAGCCCTAAAAATGATTTTAATTAGAAGAAGGGTGCCAGGTTAGATGTGGACTCGTGACCCAAGCGTCAGGTTTAGAAGAAGGCAAGGTGGCAAGGCTTCGGTTGGCTACATTCCACTGGATGATATGTGCTCAGCAGGGAGGACAGTAAGGGTGTGTGTTTGCTTTGGTGAGGGCGCACTGTGCACATGACCCCATGACAGAAGCTCGTAAATCCCACACTGCTGCCTCAAAGTGAAGGAGTGAACCAGTGCAGTGACCACAATACTGCTTTTCCTAGTGCTCGAACCAAACATGCACTTGAACCTTCTGGTTTAAATATACACCAGCTCAAAGACATCCTGCAGCCTGAGAGTGATCAGACTGAGCCTGCAGCAGGTCATGGTCCAGTCTATGAGTTGGACAGCATGGACCATGTGCACCACAGACAGCGAGGTCTGGAGTGGAAGGTATGCACTGGCTAGGAGATTTTCAAAGAAAGTAAATCATGCTGTCAGAGATACCCTCACAAGCACATTCAGAATAGTGACACTTTACATGCACCGAGCCTCTCCGTCATATTCCACCATCAAACTTACATTCACTTCCTGTATACATATTACTCTAAACATATGTTCCGGAAATGTGTGAACTGATCTGAACAAGTGAAGACACTTTTCAGCAGAAAGGTATACATTTTGCAGAAACCCAACCTCGTTCATCATTCTGAGAGCACAACTCTACAGTGAAGCATGGTGGTGGGAGATCCTTTTTAAGAATTATCTCTGGTGTCTTGCTTAATTTGTTTCTCTAATTTTATTTCTTCAAATGATGCATATATGTTTTTAGCATTTAGTGTAAAGTACACACAGTAATGGTGTTCTTAGGTAATTTAGCGCTCAGCTTGTCAGGCTAACATTTTAAATCCATTTCACAGTGAACCAAACAGTCCGTTTTGGGGTGACCTGGCACTCTGTAGGTCACGCAGCAGCAAAACGAAGATTGGGAAACCAGAGCCAGCAAGCCTGCATATATCCCTTTTCTCCTCAGCGTGCTTTCTCCTGATTCAGAACACTGCTGCAGCTGGGGGCTTGTGGTGGCCAAGACAGATTGAATTGTGCATTAGGAAGAAACGAAACGGGGATCAAAGTAAACAAAAAGCCCTTAATCAGGCTGCTGGGTCTGAGCAAATGGCAGTGAGAGAGTCTGCCTAATTACTGCCCTTACTATCAAAGAGAGAGAGAGTGAGATTGAGAGCAAGAGGGCATGACAGAGAGAGGGATTGTAAGGGGGGATGAAGTCTGTAACCCACACCAATACTATACTTATCCCATCTGATTGTTTTGTTTTGCACTTTAATCTGAATGTGGCACAGCTGGCACTGGTTAGTGCACTCACGTCACGCTGTTCCTCAGGCCGAAACTGTCATGGCCTTTAAGACCGTGGGCACAAACAGACACACACCTTCTGGATGTCGCTATTGTTGCTCAATGCTTCACTGCTCCCCGACTCCCATTACGTACTCCTTCACTTTCGCTCAACTTTCACGTGAGGTTTTTCCCCCTTCTTTCTTTTTTTAAATAAAGATTGATTAACTTGGAAATGAAAGGTGTATGTGGGTGTGGGTGTACATGGGTGACACTATTTTCCAGCCTTAAAATAAAGGGAACTGCCAAAGGGTTACGCCAACAAGTTATGAAAACAATCAGGCTCCGACACTCAGGCACCATCTGCCATAACACGGGTGAAGAGGCAAAAGTGGAGAAGCTTATTAATAAGAACTGAGCCTCCATATTTCAGCCTCATTAAAGAATGCTTTCAGGGCTGGACAGGTAAAGGTGGCAGGACCCTCAGTGCACCCACCGAAGCCCGCTTTCAATTACACCTAATGAAAACCTAGTGTAACCCGCCGTGCCCTAAAGCACTCCAGTCTGGCGCTCAGAAGGCCGCCAAAGGCACATTTCTCATATTCTCATTAGACGTAGAGCCATGCAGACTGAGTGGAGATAACACAGGAGCTGCAGGGCTCCTGACATTCCTGCATGTGGACTTTTCGAGTGAGGAACATCTACATACATGCAGGGGCCAGCTTCTGTTCTGGAGGCTGAAGAGGTCAGGAGGTCAAGCCCAAAAAGAGACAGTGGTAAAGGCCAAAAATAAATATAAGGAGTGCATCCTGGTACAGAATACTGCACACACACACACACACACACACACACACACACACACACACACACACATAAAGCTTTGATGGACAGTAGTAACAGGTATTGCTCCTGGCTGAACAGAGTGATAAAAGCTACCCCTTCCTAACCAGTATGTGTAAGTGCACTTACAAAATAGGTTCTTGTAATTTCTAACCTGACCCAGACAGTGGCAAAGCATTAGCACAGACGTGAGAAGAGCTGTAATTATTACAGAACTATTTTTCATGTTGTCTTTTAGACAAAAACATTAGACAGTTATTGGGGGGGTGAGAACGATTTTTAAATATGCACAGAGCACATGCAGTATAATAATCCACAGAAATATTTAGGGCAATATTTACATTTTAAATCCATGATATATGTTTAAATTGATTGATATAAGTGAGACACTCCAAACTTTACAGGAATTTTTACTCAAATTTAATAAAATCTAACACTAACTGAGATTTACAGCCTCCTAAAATACGGGCATACACGTCGACCGTGACTGATGCTTTAATTAAATAACCAGCAACACTAATGTATACAATGAGCACTGAAACATGTCAAATTAAAATCTGTAAATTCTACTGAAATAAAGACGTATTACAGCTGGCAGTGTAACTGACTGAACCGCTTTAAACCTGAGACTGAAATCCAGGCTGGCAGGATGCAAGGTTCATGCCATTTACAATTACAGATCACTTCAGCCTCTGGCCTAAGTTGTGTTTTGATTCAATTAGCTGATGTGATTGTTGTCTATAATCCTAAATACGTCTCTGATTAATGAGTGCAGTCAGCATGCTAGCTCTGGGGCTGGACTCTGTAGTGTCTAGTGGATTGCAGTGATGACCAAAGCTTCACTTATGCACAGATCCAGAGAATCCTCACACTTCCTGTAGCCTGAGGAACAGCGTAAACCTGCACTCATCTGGATTTTCACTAAAAACAGCTTTAGTTCCCACACTAACCCAGTTCACATTAGTCTACAGCTCACCAACATATACAAGACAAGCAGAAAAACAAGAGAACTTCACTTTAATAAATGGCATGATTAAATCTGTATGTCTGAAAGGCACTCAGTATGAATAATCATTCCTCATACTCAAACACTGTGTGCTATCGTGATCCATTGGTAAGCTGATCCACAATCATTATTTTATTCATTGTACATGGTTTACATCTTAAAGCCATGCATGCTGTGTGAAAATTAAGACAGGAAGAAAAGTTGGAGAAAAAAAGGTCGATGGAAAGAGAGAAAGAGCTTTGTTCACAACACTAAAAATGGTGAGTGTTTTCAAAAAGGCTGAAGCCATTACATCCAACAGTGCAGTAGCAGTAGAACAGTCTCTCTTTCCTCATGCTTTCTCTTATTTGCGGTACTAGAACGTCTGCAGCAGCATCCTGCTCAGAATTTAATATCTAATTAATTACCGATCATTTCCCCCCAAGCTTTACAAATGATCTATTATTAATTACTGCATGTAGGAATAAAAGAACACATATATTTAATCACAGGGAACTGATAAGTGTGACAAGTAAGCAGCAGTGAACATGCATATGTGTATTCTGAAAGTAGAAAATATTTCCAGCAGCTAAAACGGGACTCCAAACCCAGTTTCATTGTATCAGTGTGAAATAATGCTATTCTCTTACCTTCCAGTGAGCTAATCACAAACCTTAGTTCAACAGCACTTCCATGTTACAAAGTGAGTTACTGAAGTACATTTCTATTGAACAGATTTAACCAAATATATTATTTGAGAATGTTTTCCACAGATACAGTTACAGATAAGAGTAAGAGGAGCACTATGTTCACAGCAGAGCGCCTGATCAGAGCATCATAGGCATGGAACATGACGTGTCTGTGCAATGAAAAAAACTGATGAGGCTGCTGAGTCTCCGAGGTGATGCTGATTGGCTGTTTTGTATTGCTCATTTGCATCACGATGGGCAGCAATAAAAAAAAAAAGAAAAGGAAAAAATATATAACGAGACTGAAACACAAAAAAAGAAGCTCATACACCACCACTCAGACTCACAGAGAATAAAAAACACAATATAACTCAGACAGATGTTCACAAAACAAGAAACATGAACAGAAATATGGAACATGAACTTATTAAATGGATAATTCAACTAAAAAGACAGGTGATACAAACAAATGCGGAAATCAGTGAGTGAAAGGTGGTAAAAAGACAACTCTGTGTTAACCTTCTCCTGCTTTTGCTTAACCATAGTCGGCAAACATGGGAGAATTAATTTCCTCCAGAACTAAAGTTGATTCATCCCTTAAATTGAGTTGCGCTACACTTAACACCAGGCTTGGACACCTATCAATAGAGATATCTATCGAGAGCTCCGCCTTTGGCCAGAGTTGGTATATGATATCTGGTTGGAGGGTGTGCATCAGGACTAGGATCCTGAGAACCACAACTACTAAGTCTTTTAGACTTAAAAAATTTAAAAAGATTTTTACTTTTATTCAGCTGCTAGTGAGCATTCAGGCATGGAGACAATCAAAGACTGCGTTCATTAACATGAACAAACAGCATTCCCTCATTCATTCTTAGTAAACGTTTGCTCGGAGCTGGAGTTTTATCAATATTTTGGGAAGCAGAACTAATGAATTTATCAGATATTGTAGGAAAGTATAAACAAAAAAAGAATAATCTGGCATAAGCAGGATCTAATAAAATAGATGAAAAAAGGCAGTTATATACTTGACTGATGAAGAACTTTCAGAAATTACACATAACTTGATCAGTGCTAGCATTTCCACTTAATTTTTTTTGTTTTTTTAACCCTGTGTTGTTAAGTGTTTCTCAGGGGCAAAGTGATTAATAAAGGGGGGGGGGGGGATAGAAGATGAAAAAGAAAAAAGGCCATGATCAAGGCTGCCAAATACAGATATAGATATGCAGACCACTGCAAGTATTCAGGGACATATCAAAAATAAATAGACACCATAATATATATTTTTTTTATTTACCCCCATTTTTCTCCCTAATTTAGTCATATCCAATTCCCACCCATCAAGTATTGCCTTCCCTATCACACAACCACCACCAACCAGGGAGGGGCGTAAACATGCACATGCCCCCTCCGTGACATGCAATGCCCGCCATCCACCTTTTTTCGAACAGCTGCGCATGCATATTTTGGGGCGGTCTAACACACTCGGAGGGAAAGCGCTACCTGCCCCCTCATATGAATGAGCTGACAGATGCCCATGATTGGCTGGTGATCGCTCTCTGAGTGACAGGGAAGTGAGCGTATGCCATCCCACCCTCCCGTTAGCTCCCATGGACTCCCAGTCACTGTGGCATCAATCAGACACCATAATTTTTCAAAGATTTATACATAGATATACGTATACATAGAAGCCACATTGATGGAGATACCTTACAGTAGTACTCCGACTCACTTGGAGTTTCTCTGCAACATTAATTGCCTTACAGCTGGGATCATTTTCAACAGTCTGCTAGACTGTCTGAAAACACCTGTCAGAGGATCCAGGTTGACCTGAACAAGAAGCTGTTGATTCCCTGCCTTTGCTGGTGAATTGCACAATTACCAAAAATTGTACAGTTACCAAAAATGGCAAGAGGAAGCCCAAGGTTTTGTATAGTTTCTTTCACACCGTCCCTGACTACCTTCACTTCCTTTTCTGTTGCTTGTTAAACATGCTGTCTGATGCTCTGCTTTCATTTACATTTACAGCATTTGGCAGATGCTCTTATCCAGAGCAACTTTCAATTATCATTTTTATACTGAGGATTGATAATTGAGGATTTTTAAATGAGCAATTGAGGGTTAAGGGCCTTGCTCAAGGGACCAACAGTGGTGATAGTAGGGATTGAACTGCTGACCTTCGGATCAGTAACCCATCGCCTTAACCACTAAGCCACAACTTCCCTGCTTCACCTCTCTCTCTCTCTCTCTCCCTCTCTCTCTCTTTAACTTTCCCTTGCTCTTTTTCAAGTCCCACTTTCTGATTGCCACTTGCTTGAGCCAGCTGTAAAGTGCAGTCTCCAAAAAGCCCATCAAAGGCATCGTTGCCTTCCTTGCATTTGCATCCTCACTTCTGAGGCTGTGGTGTGCTCAGTAAGCCTGAGACAGTGGCACAGAGGGAAAGCTGAGACAAATGATACAACAAGATCGAGTTCCATGAACAACGTACAGATATTAGTAGAGGATGTAGAGGAAGCTGTACCATCATTGAATTCAGCATCTCACACTGTCGCTGCACATTACACTCAAACTCTCGGCTGGCCAAAGAGTGTGACCCTGGAATGAATGGGTGAGTGGTGAGGGGAAGAAATAATGATGGTGCTTTCCATTTTCCACTCCACTTTCCTCATCTTGTAGTCAGTGACAAATGATGAAATAATATTCCTGAATATATGATCCAGATAACTTAAGTATGCGTTATCATTGTTAGCTTAAGTAAGGGAGTGTTAGGTCATAGCATTAACTGAATCTGAGATGCCTTATAATGACTAAATGATTATAATCGTAGTTATGGATTTAATGGTGTAATAATGTCTATGAATGAATGATTTGCATGAAATACAACAGGTTAAGAAACCTTGCAATGAATCTTACAAAAAAAATCAACTTACAAGAAAAAAATTTTGGACCAAATTTTGTAAAATATAACCTTAAAGTCAGGGTCTTACATAAAATATTTAGTCATGTTTTTGTTGCTAATAGTTCATGGTGACTTACTAAATCAAACCTTTCAGTCTCAACATTTGTCACAGCTGTGTGTTCTGTGATATTTGGGTTCAATTTTGTGTTTCCCGGCTCCTTAATGCCCACAGCTGTCAAACAGACTCAATTAGGTCAAGTCAGGTCACGTGGTATGTGAAACGTCAGACACTGGACTTGGCCAGTATGAATGAAAACGATCCTCACTCGTGAAAAAAACAAAACTGGAGACACATGCTCAATGGCATTTTGTAGCAAGCCCACCAAGGATGGAGTAAGCCTGCATAAAGTTCTCACGAGAGGACTGTATCCCTGTGAGACACTTGTTCCCTGAATAACAACCACAGTGTTCGGCCGGGCTGGGAACCGACTCCGAGAAGACTCGATTCACTGATCCAGATATACATACAGTATATATAAAGGCTTCAGAGACGATTCCGACCCATTTGACGTAACGACGCACATGTTCCAGTAGCGTCATTTACATTAATAAGAATACCTAAGGTTAGTTAATATTTCATGGATGATTAAATTACTTTAGGAGATTGTAATAAGCCGTACCATGCACTTATACCATGCGTCTAAAATAATAATAAAAAGTTTAATATATGTAATATATACATTGTACTGCGCCCTATTTATGTAGCTACTAATTTTTATAGATGCTTGAGTAGATTTAAATACACGATATATTTATACACAGTATAGCTACATGATGAATTTACATATGTTGATATGTGTATAATTAAGCTACACAACATGGGGTTGAAATCTGATCACAATGCTCACCATACAGTGTTACTGAGACGCTCTTCCCTGTCAGCTCCATCCTCTTCACTGGAAGATGACCCCAAACCTATCATGTTCATCAATGTCAGATTCACTGACATCACTCCAAATGTCGTCAAATTGACTTGAAACTGACGAGGACTCCGAGGCGGACATGCTTGCATGTTGTAAACAAACCTACGTGACCCGCTTCTGACGTAGCAGTATCACGTGACCATGCCATGACCTACTTGTTGCGTTTTGGAGGGCTAATTCTGCTTTATTTATTTGTTACCTACATACTTTTTGCTCTACTGATTAAAACATGTCTAGAAAGTAAGATTTAACATATATAAGAATGCTCATGTCCCATGTAAGACTCTGACTTTAAATATTCGAAAATTGCTCACGGTGAAAAAAAATGTAAAGCAGGTTAAAGTAGGTCATAAGCCTTGTGGCCTAACATTTGCAACAACAACCAGTGAGCTAATCAGCAAAACAAATGTCAGCTGTGTGAGAATACTGGAAATGTTTCATTCAATGTAAAGTGATTTTTGTGTGAAAGTGTGCAACAGAATAGAAAAAGCTGTTTTTAAGTGAACTGCTTTAGATAAAAAAAAAATAAAATCACTTTAAAATGTAAAAGAATTTGAAGAAGAAAATAGTGGACGTTATTAATGTTGGTTGATACTCAAGCCTACAGTATCAGTATAAAAAATAAATAAATAAAAAACATTCAAGTGTCTTCAGGCTCTAAGGCTGGAACCACAAAACAACATGCATTTCACACTGTGGCTCTTAAGTGACGCAAAGATTCTCCATTTGTTCCTCAAGACAAATAAGACATTTGAATATATCTGCCCAGGTAGGTAAGTGCCTGTTTTCCCTATGCAAATATATGCTGTGCAAGTGTACACATAAGTGCTCTATCCCACACTTGAACTCTGTTTCAACTCCGAGTTCTCCTTTATAGCCCACAATTCAGCAGCAGGCCGAAAGAAGCCGGATTAGCACCAGGTTTGTTTGTGTAATCTATCATGCGTGTTGTCAAAGCAGGCGCTGTATGATTGATTAGCAGCGTGCTAATATCTTGCGTGGCGGGCGGCTGGGCCAGTGCACTTTCGGCTATGCGTTATTGCTCGAGATTGCTATCTTTTGCTGTTAAAACGAGCACTCACTCAGATAATGGCCCTCCATTGCACAGATGAATAAGTGTGACTCAGTCCAATCCAAATAGCAATATTACCTTCATCAACCAAAAATGGCAAACAAAATGGAGGGTTTCCCAAAGCCAGGCTCAGAAATTGCGCATGCTACATCTTTGATGAGCCCAATTAGTTATTAGGAGTAGATGATTACGAGCTGCTGTCAGGTTAAACAGGATGTTCACTTCATATTTGTGATAAACATTTTCTTTTATCTTTTAATATTAGGCAGCCATGTGTATGCATCACACTGAAATTCTCTTTAAGATCTAATCTTTACTTAACCAAAGATTACTCATAGCTTTCTCGGAAGGATGAATTAATCTAGCAAACGCACCAGTTGCTGGCCATCACAGTATATTAATACACAGCAAGCCACGACTTTGTTCTTGCTTCTATATATATATATATATATATATATATATATATATATATATATAAATACACACACACACACACACACACACACACACACATTACTGTACATATATGTCCCAAATCTGTCATTAAAGTGCACCTTTAAAGCCTTTGTGAACACTGTGTCTGACTTAAAGTACACCCTCGTCTTTGACCACAGGACAAAAAAAGTGGTAGAATTGGCAGTTCTTTCATTTCATTGTGGATCACATTCAAAGCCTGCTTAAATGCAGCTCAATCACAGCAATGCTTCAATAGCAGACCAGAGCGCTGAGTCATGGTCATCTCGATCGTTGTAAAGACTGGAAAATAAACACACCGTCTCGAGACTGTTAGCAGACTAAAACAGAATTTTGGCAATGAAACCTGTTTTACTAACTGTTATACCTTTGTGCTATAGTGGTATGTAAGTAATAAAACATGGTAGAGCAATCTGTTATAGAAAAATAGTCCATTTTACAATAGTGGTGTGATACGGCCTGATGGGAAGCCGAGTTACTGTTCCCACCTCAATGTTAATTAAGATTTTCCAATAACAGGATGCTTCAGGGTGTTTTTTAGGAAAAAAATAAATAAATAAAAATATATACACACATATATAACACTTACAGAACGACATGTTGCACGGTTTACCCATTTGAGTTTAGAAATATCACAAATAACAGCTGTAATTATAGAAAGATTCAATTAGATTCAGTTCAGTTGTATTTGTATAGCACTCTTTACAACTGACATTGTCGCAAAGCAGCTTTACACAGTAAAACAAATTTGGTAGAGAATTTAAACTTGTGATTTTTAACCTGATACATCCCTAATGAGCAAGCCCGTGGTGACAATTTCAACGAAGAACTCTCTCAGACGACACGATTAAATTTTAAGAGGAACCAGATTAAAATACAAACCATGCAACAGAAACTTCACTATCGATTAACATGAAGTCTAGTTGGTTATCTTATAACATAGAGCTATAATAATCGCTTACCTATAGACTTTTTTCTCTCTCTCGAATAGACAAAGTATGCAGCTCGTCATGTACCATACCCCTCTGTCCTTAAGATATTACTGTGTTGGAAAACCTAAAGTGACACCTTTACCTGTAACTGTAACAGGGTCCTGACACTGGAGACTCCTTCCAGCAAGGCTAAATAATTGTCTCATGATAAACTGTACTATATCAATGGTTACACAGTTTTTAATCCACTGATATAAAGCGACTGACATACAATACCATGTACACCGTGTAAGTTACAAAAGAAATGATAATGTATATGTTGTGTAGCAGTGTATTGTTGCCTGTTTTAGTACAAAACCAATGCAAGTAAAGCAGACTAGTGATGAGTGTGTATGTGTACGCCTTTATAAGGAGTGTATACTTATGTGGGTAAAGCATGGCTTGCCCCTGAACCTCCAAGCATAACTGTGTAAGTGTCTCTGTAAGTGTGTGTATGCATGTGTGACGGACTTTCAGTGTTTGTATGTATAGATGTAGCCATTTGTGTTCATCTATGTGTGTCCATGCGTGTCTCCTTGAGAGTCTGTGTGTTTGCGATGTGGAACTTCCCTGAAGGAATGCTAAAGGATGTTCTGGGAGAAAGACTTGGTACTTGAGAGCTGTCACAAACATCCTCTTTACAAAGCAGCCATTGTGTGTGGCCTGCTAGGCCAGTGTAGGTTCTCTGTCAAGTGCATAATAAAGGCATTGGATCTCATGTGTTAAATGAACTCACACATTTAGTTCAGTGAAAGAGTCGCATCTTCCTTAGTTCTTTACATTGCCATCAACTGACAACATAAAAACAGTCCTTCCCCTCTGGTAACATATCATTCCGCTAACAAAAGTATGACTATAAATATGAACTGAAATTATAAGGACTTCAGATACTCGGTCTCACAGCATTTTAAATCAGAAAACATTAAGTACATAAACTCTGAGGTAGGATGTTAGATTATAAGGTTGGCAGTAAGAGAAATCTAATTGATGTTTCAGGTGTATTTTATTACAGCAGATTTAAGAGAGTAATAGACTTAAGTATATAGTAATAGAGTAATACACTTAAAAGAGGTGATATAATTTCTGGGTTTAACCTCAGTAGAAACTGGCATACGGGTGGCATGAACTGGGGGAAAGCAGTGCCTCATGGTACTGAAAATGCTGCAGTCCTTTACTCTTCCCCTACTTCAAATGAATATATGTTGTTTTAGTACCAATCACCAAAATCGAATTTGCAACATGTCACTGGGTGAAATCTAATTTCAGGTTGACTGTGTTTCTGGAGTGAAAAACAGCCCCATCACCTGCTGAGGGTGGGGCAGTACAGAGTTCCTGCTCATCAACCCATCATGTTCATTTTCTGTGAAGAACAGAAAGAGTGGCCTGCTGCCTGTCTGCTCGTTTCAGTGAGACATGACAGTGGAGAAAGACTGATAGGAGGTAAGGGTAAGATGGAGGCTATGATGGAAAATTAGTTAGAAAGCACCATAAAGAGAAAAAGAAATAAGTCTTTTCCCATGACAGGAAAGCAATGGAATCTTCTCCATATGTGTAAGATCTTAAGTGCGGAACCATCTGCCTCTGTTTTTCAAAGTGACTGTCACTGAACCTGCTGCTTCAGACCAAGTGTGTTACTACTATAAAGAGGGCTTTTGGGTATGATATACACCACTCCAGGTATAATGTAATCCACCTAACGCCACACACACACACACACACACACACACACACACACACACACTCCTAAAACCTAAGCCTAAAAACTGTATGTGATGCATTTCTATAAGAGATAATAGTAATGATAAGCAGAGGAATATCAGTATTTACTCATCTTAATCCTCCGTGGAAGTTCAGGAGAATATGATTAGATTTCTTTTCTGGATGCTTTTCAACTACAGCCATGGCGTCTGGCTAAGACACAGACGCAGCCTGATAAAAATGATAGTCATATCTCATCAGAGGCTCCAGCAGTATGTCCCTGGTCCCTGAGTGGCTTGTTTAGCGCTTCCTTCCACAATCCATTTTCTGAGCAGTGCTCTGGGCTTTCTACTGAAGCAAAGGGTTAACTATGTGTTCATCTGCCTTGCTAGAGGGCCAAAAGTTGAGTGTAATGTGATCAGTAATGAATTTTGTGTTACATTAGGCCGTATAAATGGATGGACAAGCGCAGACTACAAGTGTCCGGGAGTCGGCCCTAATCTAATGATGCAAAAATAGAGACAGAACCAATTATGAGGAGGGCCAACTCGGTGCTGCTGCAGGGACTGCAAATGAATAGGTACAAATCAAATTAGTGCCTAATAGACGCGCTACGAGAGAGGGCCAGTCGATGCTAAATGCATTAGGGCCTTGTGACCTTGCTGCTCCAAGCGGCGGCGTGCAGGATTCAACCTCCATCTTCCTTCAGAAATCAAAGGGACTCTTGTTCAGTGAGGGGGAGGACCACAGAACTGCAGCTTCTTAAATGAGTTAAACATTTGGATTACCCAGAATGGCAATTTCTGCCTCTTTTTGCTCCGTTTCTCACTGCACACAACATAATTCATTATTTAACGTGCAATTTCCAAGTTTATCTTCAGAAGAAATCACTCTTATTTGAGGTATTTCTTTTTGAGGTATTTCACCAATTTTCTAAACATGAAGAAATGGCAAACAAATTGTACTAACTTTAACTAATTGTACATGAAACAAAATAGGCTAAATAGTTAAAAGATAAAAAGGACAAAGAATCCCTGATAACACCTGATGAGAAGTTTTTAGCAAAGTGCAGTAAAGTGACCCTGTGCTACAAAAGAATTGATGTATTTACCTAAAATATGGGCTTAAATACATAAACAGGAATCTTTAAAAGGCAATACACAAAAGACGTACAAATGATGTTGAGGTTATTAAGCTGCAAATAGAAAAAGAGTCATGACTTTGTAATTCACCTGTTCCGGAGCCTACAATGTCTCTGCTGGGTGACTCAGACATGGCTTCCGCAAGTCTCTCCCTTAAGCCCTCATCTGTGGCATCAACAGAGGACATGTGACGCAAGCCAAAACTCTCAGGCCAGCTGCCACACACCTCCAGCAGGGTCACACTGTGGTCAAATGTGCCTGAGAGAGAGAGAGAGAGAGAAAATGAATATATGATCTTCAGCTATGTGTTGCGATCATATTAGTACATTGTGCATCCAAAATATATCAGCTATCACATGCCACATAAAAAAACTTTTTTCTTATGGACAACAGAGAGGAAAACAACTGACATGTTGGCAGGAAATGCCTTGCAAAAGTATTCAACCCCATGGCTTTTTACCTATTTTGTTACATTAACCTGTAATTTTAATGTTTTTTTTTGTGATGGATCTGCACAAAATAGTCTAAGTTGGTGAAGTGAAATGAGAAAAAAATATATAAAAAATTATTTAAAACGATAAAAATCTGAAAATTGGCATGTGCATATGTATTCACGCCCTTTGCTATGAAGCCCCTCAAAAGTTCTGGTGCAACCAATTACCTTCAAAAGTCACATAATTAGTGAAATGAAGTCCACCTGTGTGCAATCTAAGTGTCACATGATCTATCTGTATAAACACATCTTTTCTGAAAAGGCCCCAGAGGCTGCAACACCACTAAGCAAGAGGCATCACACCATGAAGACCAAGGAGCTCTCCAAACAAGTCAGGGACAAAGTTGTTGAGAAGTACAAGTCAGGGTTGGGTTACAAAAGAATAACCAAATCTTTGATGATCCCCCGGAGCACCATTAAAATCATTATCTTCATATTGAAAGAACATGGTACCACAACAAACCTGCCAAGAGAGGGCTGCCCATCAAAACTCTCAGACTGGGCAAAGAGGGCATTAATCAGAGAAGCACAGAGACCAAAGGTAACCCTGAAGGAGCTGCAGAGTTCCACAGCAGAGAATGGTGTATCTGTGCATAGGACCACAATAAGCCGTACACTCCATAGAGCTGGGCTTCATGGAAGAGTGGCCAGAAAAAAAGCCATAACTCAGTGTTAAAAATAAGTATTATGATAGTTAAAATTGTAGTTGAACTGTTTGAAAACTCTCTGTTGAAATGATGATTAATGTGAAACAAGATGATGTGAGGCATCCAGGGCAATTGCAGGATTGCATAAATGGGATCTGGGTGACGCGGTAGTAACCTCTCCCCAGGACCCAAAAAAATTGCTTCTACGTAACACAAAGTTACAGAGCACAGAAGAACCATCGGGCCTTCCGCTGAGGCTCGTTGATACATCACGTCCGGATGAAGGCTTTCCATTGAGGCCTTTTGCTGAAAGGCCCAAGGTCAGTGACTTAGCATCAACATAGGGGGAAAGACTGGGGAAGCCAGAGTAAACAATCTCTCAGCCACTGTCTTCTCTGAGAGCCAGAAAGTAATGGTAGCAGGAGCTTTAAAGACAGGACTGAAAGTATATATACCTGGACTTGAGTGAGGTTTGGTGTCACTGAATGCTCATTTGGAGATCACACTTGCTTCGTGGAACTGTCAAACACTTTAGTGATTTTTTCATTCTGACTGAATAAAATGGTTCCTGATTTTGAATCTACGTTTCTTGGTGAATTGAACTGTGTATGCCATGACTATATATATATATATATATATAAAATCTCATGTCATCACGTCATGGGTCCAGTTAGACAAAAAAAAAATCTCTTCTGAGTCTACAGCTAGTTAACCAGCAAAATAATGAGTCATTTGCTCAATGGTGCAGCCAATCCAAATAAGAGCATTTTTTAAATTTTTGGTACATCCTTGGTTCAAATCTTAAAATGAAACCGAAACTGCACTTATTTTGCTGACATTCCGCATACTGGCCCAAACCTCCTCAGAAATACAGCAGCATGAAATATTTATATTTATTATTATTATTATTATTATTTTAATTTATTTATTTAAAATAAACTGTTTATTTGCATCTTCCTGCTAGTTCTTTTGTTTGACTTGTTAAAATGAGTCAAGTAATGAAAGGGATGAATGAAGAGAAAGAAAGCAACACTCACTCCTCTCCTATAATGGTGTATTTAAGACGTGTGAGACAGTGGCGTTTCTGGGGTGTCTCTGCACACACACTTATGTGCTTTGTGAAGTAAAGCTGGGTTATCAGAGACCTTCAAAAGAAGCCCTTTTGATCCTTGGGCCAGTGGCTATCTACAGTGGCCTGTGTTCTCCTGTGCAGCCTCAGCCACACTCCAGGCCTCTGACAGGCAGTAATGACAGGCGAGAGAGAAGCACGGCCGACCAGCAGCCCATTGCTGATAGGGAAGCAGGGGCCTACTGCTATCTGCTGTAAAACACCACGCCGACCAGACACACACAGCAGATAACCACTTCATAAAAAGCTGATTGTCTTGTGTCTGACTCCTCAAAAGAGTGTACACTGCGACAGAACCAGCTTCAAAGCAATAGCAGAGAACCATGACCACACAAACAGATCCATGCAGCGAAAGAACATTGCATCACACATCTGAAGCAGTTAGAATTACATTTTCTTTGCCGCAGGGTAGGACTTGTAATTTTGGAGTAAAACAAAGCATCCATATGGAATGAAAAGTACATATGTGTATATCTGAACATTTGTGAGGCTTATGTGGGATTTATTCTGTTTCCCCAAAAAAAAAAAAAAAAAAAAGCCCAGCAGTTGTATATACATGAATCCAAGCTAAATTGGAGAGAGATAGACTCAGGCATTATTATATTGAATTCCCTGTACTCCAAGTGAGCTGTCCGTAACTGACGTATTTTAGTCATTTGGGTAAAATAAAAGTTGGAAACTGCAACATAATAAGTCATAAAAAATGTAGCAAAAATGTGAAAGGATCAGAGTGAGTGACTGATTCAGGAACTGAGAGAGCACCCCCACGCCCCCTCTATCTAGATGCTGCAGTGAGGCAGTCAGGGCAGCAGACCAGAAGAGAAGAGCGGGTCAGGAGTTCATGCCGTCCACTGGGGAAGATCTCTTCATCAGTGTGGCTGACAACCTGCCGCAGCCTGCATTCCTCATTCTTCACACCCCTTAGCTTGAGACCTTGCCCAATTAAATAATAAACGCCTGCCAGAGGATGAGCAGTACACTGAGAAGTTAGTGTCCAGAGCAGCACCACATGGCCCATCCCTTCAGCCAGATGTGCACATAGAATTTTCAGTGTTTGATTTCGCAGTTCTTGGAAACCTCATCTGAGCCACTGAGCAATGAGGAGATAGGGGGAAAAAGTAAGGGGGAAAAAAAAAATCATTGTTTTTCATCACACTAGAATCCGTGTGGATTTGTCCTCTCCCAGCTGCTGGAAAATGCAGGCCTGTTTGTCCCGGACTGCTGTGATTTGAGGATTTAATGTAGCGTGCATTTACCTTCACAACCAAGTCTCGCGTCAACCAGGCCAGCTTTCCACGTACACATCCGAGGCACCAGGATGTACATTACCTGGTCTCTGGGCTACCAGAGTATGACAACAACCCAAACACCTAAATGAGCAGCCAGATCACATGAGGTGAGATTAATTCAATTAAGTTTTACTACGGGGTCATAAATGAGTTTAGGTAAATGAGTATTTATGAGTGGAAAAGCACATCAGGACCAATGATGGTCACCTGCATGTCGACGGGTGGAAAACATGGTGTGTAAATCAGAAACTGACGGGGAAAACGAATATAAAAATAAAAGTAAAGACAGCTCCAGTCTAGCAAAGCTGTATCACGCTAGGCAAGCTAAGGACAGAGTTGACAACTCCCATTTTCAGAAATGAAATGAAATCAGCATTAAAAAGGTCAGATGTTTCAGTCATTATATGTGTTTGAGATCAGACGACTCAGCCGGTGCTTATCAACGTTCAGTAGATCTGCTGGAGTGAGTGTCCACTTTAAAGTGTCCCCGCTAGCTAACTCACATGATAAGAACAACACTGGGCACTTTTGCTGGCTTTATTTCCGTAACCTTTGGCTTTCCTGTCTATGGCCTCCCTTTATAATCTTTCAAGGAGACGTTATTCTAAAGTGCTACCCCTCTCTCTCTCTTTCCCTCTCAAGACTGGTAGCACCACAGGCATGGGTATTACAGCTGAGAGGCAATACAGACCTCAAATCTGCCAGAGGCGTTCAGCAGTGTTGTGCAAGTGTTAATGTATGTGTAAGCTCTAAGGATTAACAGCGTGATACGCAGCTTTGAATAAGACTTTTCTCAGAGACACAAGTCTCTACCCTTTCATTACGCTACACATCAGCTTTTAAATCATTTAACTCCTCGCTACTCTCTTTTCTCTCGCCCTCTTTAGCACCGAGAGTGTTAGTAATCCCATCAATAACCGCCCTGTGCTTTTACTCATGTGCCCCCACACACAATGGATTCCCAGTCCTGCACTTTCTCGCAATTAGTCTTAAACCTATAATAGCACAGTTTGCAGCGTAGGTCTAAAGCAGTGTGTGTGTGGCAACTATACACTCTGATCCCATTCAGCACTAAGTTGGGTGTGAGAGCGTGCATCTCTTAAAATGGGTAGATCAAAGCTAAACTAAACTAAATCTTGCTTCATACCACTTCAGGTGAGAAAGAATTGTCATTTCACATTGAAAAAAAAGGAGTGCAAATAAAAATAAGAGCCAGTCTTGTCATGTCACACTGTTCTGTTTCAGCTGCTAAACTTTTTGCGTGGATTAAGCAAGGCAAGGGATTTTTGATTTAGAGACTACATGTCTGCATTCCTCAGGCTAGCTGTGAAAGATCTAAACCATATCCATGGCTCTGAGAAAGAGACAACACAGAAGCATGACTCACTGTGAGAGATGGGAAATCAGTCAACTTACAACTGAGCCAGCACAACATGGGTGTAAGCTACGAGAAACAACATTATATAATAACGATCAGTGCATTCACTTGGAATCAGAAGCACTTGTACATAATACACTATATAAAGCTACAAACACCTACATAGTTCATACTTGTAGTAGGCACTGAATAATGTGTATATATCTGTACGTATGCTGTGTACACAGTTTAACAATAACGGGTTTCTTTCTCAAGAGGTCTAGTCAACCTCAGTGCTGCACAACTTAGACACACCTTAATTATGCGGCTGTATATGCCAACTCTCCATGCACATAGGTATGTTGATTAGCCGTGACTCACACTGATGTACAAGGATATTTCAATAAGCGCTCACGTTTCAGCTATAAGCAAACTGAACACACAAGCCCATGGCAGGAACTGTTAACGTGGAACGTGGAACGGCATAAGAATGTCCCGAGCAGGCTTCCAATGCTTCTGAAAGCACATAAAACAAAATAAGCTGATCATAAGTTCATTGAGTGTGCTTTTGAATAAAAATTGGATTGAGTGCTATCGATGATGAAAGCAATGTGGGCAAGTCATGATTACTAGAAGTATGATAGCTGTGGGTATTCCCAGCCTCGAAACATGTTCCTCTGTATTAAACCCCAGTGAGAGCTTGGGATGGTGAGAGAAGAACCTAAGCACAATCCCTGAAAAAAACCCAACAAAAACAACACGGAAGAAACAGGGAAGAAAAACAAGTGGTCCACTTTGGGAACAAAGCTACACTACGCTTATTCTGATTGGCCAGAAGGCGCTGATTAACTGAGACTGTGGACTGCAACTGCTTACATTACTAAGTTCATTCTAATTACTTAGCTTGCTGCACTTACAACTTATATATGTATTTACATGGTGGATGCTTCAGATAAACAGATGAAAGCAGGTGTAATCACTGATGTGTTTGTTTAGCATTTTTGGAAGGAGTCTCCAGTGTCAGTGCATTTTATCAATCAGAGGTGGGGCTGCTAGTAAAGTCTTTGGTATGGATGGATTTGTGGTTCCTCAGAAACATTATTTGTTTTGTTTATATTGAGAGAGAGAGAGAGAGAGAGAGAGAGAGAGGGAGAGAGAGAGAGAGAGAGAGAGAGAAACAGAAAGGCTGGTCAGAAAACAATTGTTTGTACCTATAATAAAATAAGTCAGAGAATAGCCTGTTTCCTGGAGATGTAATTTTTTAAAATTATGAAAACAATACAATCGTTGAAAATTATGACATGAGAGGAATAAAACAGTTTAAATCCCAATGCAAAAAAAACTATTATAATTTTCCTATGAAAACATGGTCTATCATGGTTTATTTCATACCCAATGGCTAATCAAAGAGAAATGAATCCAGCCTCATTTTGAAAGCTCTGCTCTTTAAGTAAGCCTTAAGTTGGCGGTTGAGAGTTGAGATTGGTTTGGGGTGGAGTCTGACAGCATTAATAATAAAGACTGCCTTGGCCTCAGAAATGATTAAAGGTGAAAGTTATGCCTGACATGGAGCAGACGCTGTCGGGTGTTGTTACTGACAAACTGTCCCAGTGCTTTGACAGCTCTGGTGAAGAGCACATACTCCTGCTATGAACAAAGTTCATGAACACACAAACATGCATACAGAC
>JAQMYF010000013.1:15983626-16011633 GCA_030014195.1 Neosilurus mollespiculum | reverse complement strand
CGGGCATCTGATTAGAATGCCTCCCGAACGCCTCCCTGGTGTGGTGTTTCGGGCATGTCCAACCGGGAAGAGACCCCCGGGTCGACCCAGAACACGCTGGAGGGAATACATTTCTCGGCTGGTCTGGGAACGCCTTGGCGTTCCCCCGGAAGAGCTGGAGGAAGTGGCTGGAGAGAGGGACGTCTGGACCTTACTGCTTGGGCTGCTGCCCCTGCGACCCGACCCCGGAAGAAGCGGAAGAAGATAGATGAATGAATGAATGAATGAATGAACGTTCTCAGACACACACACACACACATTTTTTTATATCTACTGGCAGTGTATTGAGGAAGTGGGTTATAACCTATGAACAGAATCCTCTGATATTAAAATAATTGTAATATGCATAATAATCAAGGTAAATTTAGGACTTATGGTCCATAATGTGGTTTGTGTTGGGCAAAACGACTCACCCAGGGTTCCAGACTGAATCCCAGTGCACACAGCACAAGCCATTATGTAATTAAGAATAAGACATGGCTCAATTTGGAATGCTAAACTAATATTCAGGCAACAATAGAGATGTTGGACAAGGTCCCTTTGGTGGAACAAGGGGTCAAAGACGACAGACAGAATCAATGCTAAACGACTTAAATCCAAACCTGAATGGAGTTACTTTTGAAGCCACCTTGTTTACACAGAGACAGATCAACTGCAAAGCTACTGGATGTTTAGCAGTCATAAGCGAGTGGATTGAAAGAGGAAGAGAAAAGCGCTTCACAGCGAGTTCCACACTGAGCGGTAATGTGTGCAGTGACATCTGGGACTCTAATCAGGCGTCTTCTTTCAAATGCTGCCAAACCAAACAAGGCAATAACAAATTCACTTTATAGATCATCGATCTGCCCTGGCTCTGGCCAAGCTAAATATCAGAGGACAGGAGTCTGGCTTTTAAACCTGGCCCCTGAGGTCACTCTCATTCTCTGTGACTCTTAACGTCCGCGTAGCCTCCTTGGCTCACTGTAGTACCATCCCACTTACCACAACATCCACATAGACACGGTCATATATAAGTGTGATGAACACATGTAATCATATAGTTACTCAAACTAATGAAGACATAATATTTCAGTAAATAATAATAATTAAAAAGAAATCAAGAGACCTAAATTTCCCCTTTTATATTAAATGGAGTCGAAGACTCATTCAGACCCATCTGTTAGACCTTATCTACCAGCATTAGCAGGTACAATAAAATAAAACTGTATGTGAGTATAAAGCAGAAGTAGATTATTAAAATTACAAAGATGGTAACGCCCTGCATCCCAGCCTGCATTAATTTACTGCCAGTTATAACATAATTTTGCCTTTCATTTAGCTTCAGATACAAGATGAGATAAAGTAAAACTAATAAGCAAATATTGTTTTTGGAGGTATCGGATAATTTCAGCGGCATAAAGAATACACTAGGTTAATACTCTAGGTTAAACCACTTCCAGATGGCAAACAACACTACATGCAATGCAGGGCGGACGCGTCATTGATTTTCTTTGGGCGACAGTTTGCTGTGGTAATGAGGCTCTTGCACACTAGCGGGCCACGCAGCATGTTTGTGCATGTGCACTCACGATATGGGGCGGAAGAAAAAAAGTGGGCTAGCTAATTTGATTTGAGAGCAGTCAGACCAGCAGCGCTGTGATGCTTTCGACTCAGCACCAGGTGGCTCGTAGACAGAGTAGTATACATAGAGGAAAAAAATGTTTCCTACTAAAATTATATGCAGTCTAAAAAGGATAACCAGATCCAGGCCACACACAGCTATTATGTGCCTATACTGTCCTTAGACAAAAAAACACCAAAACACCTTAAACACCCAAAGGCGGATGCAGATGCCAGCATTCTTGCTGTGCTCTTTCTACTGCTACATTTCACAAAAGAAGTGCAAAACAAACAAAGAAAGCAATTAAAGAGAAGTGTATTGGGTTCTTGGATGGTAGTCTCTCTACGGTGAGTTTAAGTCTATTTGATGGAAGTGGAGCTGTTGATGTGTCCTGCTGTGTGAGCTCAGCAGGTTTGACCTGGGGCCAGAGCGTAGAGAACTCTTATATCAGCAGGATGATGGCACACCTCACAGTCACTGACAACGGTCAACCAGGCTGCCAGAAGATCCTTACCGCATGATGCTGGAACCACAGTAATGACTCATTCACCCAGGATCCAAAATTCGCTCAGAGCCAACGTACTTACAGCACACACACACATATGAAAAAAAAAAAAAAACTGTGTCAGAATTAGATCTGATACATCAGAAGTCAGCTCGAGCTAGAGCATGGCTTCTCCTGATTAAAGCAGTGGCTGGATTTCATGAGTACAGGTTGTAATAATAATAATGATGATGATAATAACAATAATAATAATAATGATAAATTACTAACAAACTGAATATATCCATTCATTTGCCAAACAGCTTAATCCAAATAGGTTCGGGGTGGGGTGGGGGTGTGAGATGCCCATCAAAGCCAACTCTGGGCAAACACGGGGTACTGACGTTCATTTCTTTGGACTGTGGATGGAAACCAGAGTATCTGGAGGAAACCTACGCAAGCACTGGGAGAACGTGCAAACTCCACAGGATATGTTCTCAACGAGTGTGGGACTCAAACCCAGAACCTTCTTGCTGTGAGGTTGGCGTGGTAACCACTATGGCACCCCAAAATTAATATAAATCTATGAAAATTACTTATTACAAACTGTAAAAGTATAAAAGATCAAATAATAAAACTAAAACATATTTTAAGCATTTACAATTTTTCAAACCCTACAGAGTTTTTATTCTTTCATGAATGTTCCAACAATTGTAGTGTTACAACCAGGAACTAAGAAATTAACTTTAATTGGGATTGTATGTCATGAAATGGCATTTTGGTTACATCTCCAACTAATGGGCTTCTTACCCGGTCATTGGTGGATGGCTTCCTCTAGGCAGAGTCACGGCTGTGCCATATTCTTTCCGTTTCTTAATAATGGATTTAATGGTGCTCTGTGGGATGTTCAAAGTTTGGGATTTGTTTCACAACCAAACCCTAACAGATACTTTTCCAAAACTTTGTCCCGGCCGCGATTTGATTCATTCACTGAAATAATTATGTGACTTTTGACAGGGACTAATTTCAGGGTCTCACTGGAACAAGGGTGAATACTTGCAATTATAACTTTAATATATTTTTATGTAACTAATTTAGCATATTGTACAACACACGAGAACATTAGAGCCTTCTGATGAACAAAATGTAGCAGCTTAGCTATTCTCTCTAACAGAAAGATAAACAGAGCAAAACTATTAGCATGGTTATTCTGTATGCATTGTTTTGTTTGTGCGGTTGGAATGTGTGTGACCTGGAAGTGACTGTGCCTTTTTTGGATTGGTAGTGAATCACAAGCTAACGTAAGTTCCAAAAAAAAACAAACAAACAAAAAAAAAAAACAAAACAAGCCTCTTTCAACCCGTAACCACATCATATGAGTGTGTGTGGGTGCACTTCAGTAAATCTGAATGTTCTTTCTTAAAGCAGCACTCAACTAAAGCAACAGTTTTAAATTATGTATATAAACATGCATCTGATGGTTTAGTGTTAGGTTAGATTACATGAGTTATAAAAATTTTCATTTATAGCATGAAGATGATTTTGGCATCATGTATAATGATATTAGACGGAAAATTCCTTGTTGGACATTTTCTCTTTGGAAATTCTACTAATTTGGGTAAGGGGCGAAAATGAGAGATGAGCTAACTTAAGCCAAAGAAGCACAAAAAAACGAGGGGGAACAAAAGGGAAAAAAAGAGAGAGAAAAGAAATCTGGTAGTCTGCTCTGTCCTGCTCATTGAAGGACTGAGATCCATTGGAGAACACACATCAAAGTGCCTGAGCTAGTGCCGCAGCAATGATGGAAAAACAACAACAGCATACATGGACAGAGAAAATCACTGTCACATTTGGAGCAGGCCTCCTCCAGCCTTCTGCCTTGTCATTTTCGGTATTAGCTGTGGTTTGGGTGCTGAAATCTCCCATTATGTGGGCAGAGATGCATGGGTACCCTTGCATAGGACTTGTGTGTGTGTGTGTGTGTGTGTGTGCATAAACCAGCTGGAAGTGTGGCGAGTTCCGGACTGAGATCTATCCGACCAAGGTGGTGGTGAAACTGTGTGGCCTGTACCCTGCACACATCACACACATATCTCACACACAGCTGTTTGCTCAGCCACTGCAAATACCACACCATTTAACTCACAAAACGCCACTATTTTTTACCGTCTTTCTTTACTGCATCATTGTCCATCTCACCACAAATAAAACCAAGGCTTCGAGATGAAAGTTTCACTTATATAGTAACTTGCAAACATGTTCGATTGTCTTCCTATAAGAATTATAAATGCAAGGGTTACAGCAGACGTGAGGAAAAAAATAACAAGGAAATAGATGTCAGCTAACATCTGTACTGGCGAGAACAGGATAGATCTCACGCACCATTTGCTTTCTTCTGCATCTGGGAGCAAAACGTGAGGAGGCCCTTAAGCAAACCAGCTCCATCCTGTTCCCCCTCACACTCTGTTGCTGGACCTGTTGGGTGTAATGGGAGCGCTTGTTCAGAAGCTCTGGGTCATTAGGAGTAATCGTGCAGACCTTCCTCAACTGGAACGTCATGTCCCTGAAGGCTGGCGTGAATTCCACAAAACACACTCACACTTGTAACAGCGGAGAACAACCCGTGATGAAGATAATAACTCGACCACAGCTTGAGGGATTATTACTGGGACACATGGACAGTGGCAACTGTCTCACAATTCAAAGCTGATTTCTACATTTGGAATAAAATTTTGGGCCAACGTAAAGATTATAGACAAAAAATACAACAATGCAAAAAAAAAAAAAAAAGCTTGAAAAACCCACAAATGTGGCAAAAAAAGAAAAAAAAAGAGAAAAATATCAAACGAGATAGATAGCAGACACAAAGTCAGTCCAAAACACCAAATGTTACTGCTATAAAAAAAATTATATGAATATAAAATAACACAAAAGGTAAACTTAAAACAAAAAAATATATAATTTAACAACAGATGTTGTCTTTTTTTACTGACTAAACTCAAACTACTTCTTTAGACTTTTGCTAGAACAATAGCATCCATCTTCCTACATGTAGCTTGCACCAGCCCTGTTTCATTCATACTGCTTGTGCCGAGTTGGCTGTGCAGCTCCGTACCCATATATCAAGTCTCCTGCCGTGCTGTGCTTCCTTCCCTGCTGTGCAAATTTGTCCAATTACCATGGCCTTACGGGGTGGAATTCAGTGTGAAATGGTGCTGCCACTATAAAAACATTGAACACCAATAAAGACAATTTCACGGATATGCTGATCTTCTGCCCTTCACCAGCAGGAGGACAGAGTTGAGGGGGTGATGCCAAGCGTGCTTTATTCCTCTATCATCGCAACATTCAAGTGTTTAGTCTATAGACACTGCCATATCATGCTTCAAAAAATCTTACCCAACTGTGACACACTTAAAATTTCACATATTACATTTCCATAAACTAAAATAGTCTTAGTTCTTTATGTCACATACACAAACAAAAAAAAAATCATCTCAAGTATTGCCATTACTAGACATCACTATAAACAACATGTCCATGTTAGACCTTTGCCCTGAGTCGGCTGAGGTAGGCTCCAGCCTCCCCACAACCCTAATATTATTAAGCGGTTCAGCAAACGAATGAATGAATACCTGAAGCATTTTTTTTTTTTACATTTTACTGCATCATATTTACACACTTGTTTTAGAATCCTTATATGGTCTTCTGTATAAATCGTTAAGTGGTCTGGAGTATAAATATGAAGTGACATAGAGGCCAATAATTGTAATATGTGGTTTTGTTACACATATAATGTAATTTTGATAAGGACTTTTTGATCTTCAATCTTTCAATTAACCTTGAAAGTCCATCTGTCCATCACCGGGCTTCATACATTATATTCAATGGGAAATTAAGCTAATGAACCACAAAGACTTTTTTTTTTTAATTTACCCAAAATTATACCAGTTGTGCCAGTAATTCTGGGGATGACTGTGCGCTGTATGCCCTTTATGTCAGTAAGTGTCTTCAACCTCCCTCTCTTGCACCATTACACCCCCCTGCACATTCTTCCTGACAACTCTTTTCTAACTCAGCCAGACTGCTTGGCAAATCTTTGCCCATTCTTCTTCACATATCTGTTCCAACTCTGCCAGATGTCACACACAGGCTTTTTTACATTAGGCTTAGCTACTGAAAGAGTCATTTTTGTCTCCCTCATAAACCAACAGCTTAGTTGCAACTTCTTGAACATACTTCTTCCCATAAACGTTTAATTAGTATTAATAAAAATAATGATTTCCCACACTGACATCATTGTTGTAGTTTACTACAGGATCTGCGTAATGAGAAGTGTATCTCCAATATCAGCTCAGGCAGTTATTAGGAATATACAGATAGGCTACCTAGTGAGAGTTTGGCTTAATAAAAATAAGCTTAATAAACTTGGTTTTCTACAGGTTAACCAACATCCCCTGCAAGGGGTCAAGCTTGAATACCCCACTTTGAAAATCTAGACCCAAAAAATAACAGCATCCACTTATCCTGCATAGCTAAGAACTGTAATTATCTACAAACCTAGTAGATGCATTAATAATCAATTCAGAAATAAATTAAACATTAATCTTGGTTTGACATGCAGCGCTTCAGTTACTATGAAGGGTGGATTTTGTTATTCTTTGCTCACAACCTGTTCATTTTTTTTTTTTAGTGTAACAACTTTTACGTTGGTTGCAAATGAATCATCAGCAGAGACAGTGCACACAGAACACAGACACATACATATGTGAGAGAAGCAGAGAGAAAGTGACGGAAATAGCAATCAGGTACTCGTCCATTATAATCTGCAAGTTTGAGCAGCATCTGTTTTTTTTTCATGACAGAACACATGATGCTAGGTAGACATCACAGCCATTGATGATATCACAGTTTAAGAGTTTAAAAACACTAATTTGGAGTCTGGGAAATATTCCAAATGTGCTTGTGAAAAAGTGGGTGAACTGGTGCGTGATACTGATAACCATAGGTTTAAGCAGAACACTCAGAAATTCTCTTTGCCATGACATTAAATTACAAGTAGTTTAGTGGTGGTGGTAGAGAGGAGGAGGAGGAGGAGGAGAGGAGAGGGAGGGAGAGAGAGAGAGAGAGAGAGAGAGAGAGAGAAAGAGAGATCATACAGGCTATTCTGTCAAATGTGTTATCTGGTGAGGTAAATCCACCTAAACCTCATGCTAATGTCTTCGGGAGTGGAGGAGGATTAATAAGGAACTGCTCCAAAGGCTTTAGCGTGGTTAAGATTCTTAACCCAGTAACCCCATAGAGCACAATCAAATCAGGATATGAGAAACAAGTGCCTCTCCTCCACACAAGAGCAACCACGACATATTATATTTGTCCAAGCAGTGAGCTTTTAGGTCAGTGAAGCTAAAGGGAGGGGGAGAACAAACATGATGCATGGGACAGTCAAGCAGTACAGGCAAGAGAGATTAAAAGCCCTGGAGGAAGTTTATCAGGTCCTGGGACGATTTTATATGCAAGTTCTAACTTGTACAGGGTTTAAGGCATAATGCATAGAGTGATCTTGCTTGAAGATGTTCAGATAGTCCTCTCTGATGTACACAGTTGTAATCTTTCTGTTTTGGTTCTACTGCAGTCTCTTTTCCCCTGCTCCATTTCTCTTGTTTGTCACAGAGTTGATTTCAGTAATCTATTGCTAAAAGTGCAGAGCGAGGGCAGAGGCCTTTGCTAACGCTTTAGCATGGTGGCTTTTTGATGTGGCCTGTGTGCTTTTGTTCCTGGAGAGCTGTACATAATGAAACATCAAAGGCCCGGCATGATCCTTATGAAGGCCAGGCTGGGCGGACACTTAAATCATGTGCGCTGCTAAAGTCCACAGTCAGCATCAGCCCCCATCTAGCCTTCTCTAATGAAGATCAGCCTACCTCAACCCCCCCCCCCCCCCCAACCACCAAAACATCATACCCCCAACCCTAAACCCGAAAACAAACTCACCTTCTACTCTAGAACAGCCACTCCCACTGAAATGTACTTAATTAAACAAATCAACCTGGATGAGGTCAGAAGAGGGTCAGGGGGAGATGATGGGACTGAATCATTTCGCTTTACATCAGGCATTTGAATATTAAAAGATGAAAGTCACATTAAGGCAATCTAAAGTAGTTGAAATGCTGGTGTGGCACTAAAGAAAGCTCATCAGCATGATAGAGTGTCCCATAAAGCTGTTTGACTGGATTATCAAAAACAGGCTTCTGCAGCCAGTTATTTTTGTTGTGGCTGAATCCTGCTGTATAGACAAAGAAAGAAATTGCATGCAATCTGTTCGAGATAAAGTACTGATCTGTCAGCTTCAATAAACCTAAGAAGAAAACGATTTGGCAAGCCAAAGAAGTACAGCTGAATTTTGTTCCAATAACCTGTTACAACAAACTAATTCCCAAGACTGATTCGACAGATGGGATACTTTTCTTTACTTCATTAAAGTCAACACTTTATCTTCACATACTCGGTTAAAAAGGGCTGGACAAAGATAAGCTAATGACCATTTAATACAATGTGACATGGCAATAGAACACAATATTAAAAAAACTGCTTTAAAAATATGAATTTATCCGAGATCAAAAGAAAACTCAGGGTCATTTACTAATCACTGAACTGCTGTGACAAGGAAAATGACGCATACATCATCAAACTTGGAACGGCAAAGTACAGTTTGTTCCCTGCCTCAAGCAGTGACAGTATTAGTGTTTGTAAGGACCTGCCAATATACACCAACAATACTGGGAGAAAACACACCATTCTTCATGTGGTTCCCTGTCCAAATCTGGCCACAGCTCTGGAGCCCTGTCTGCCACCTTGACATGAGCATGCATCAGGATGACTCTCTGGTCTAATGTTTCCTTAATGTAATGGAGTTTGATCTGGGGTGTCGGATGTCCGATATTGTGCTGTGTTATTAGCGTAAAGAGCGCTGAGGGGCTCTCGGGTTGAAGCAGGCAGGCTTCTCTCCCCTCCGCTCCAGCACTAGACACTGTTGTTAAAGGTTGTCTGTACAGACCAATAACCAGAGACGAATCTCTACTGACAGACCCTCGTGCAAACTGATACACTCCCACCGAGTGGAGCTGACAGTGTCTCCGGACACTGGATACTGATGAAGAGCTTCGGTGCCAAGTCCCGGTGGACTGCCATACCCACTGCTTTAGCACACACACATACACACATACACAAGGATCTGAATGATACATATGAAACTCACTCAACCTAAATCATTATCACTCACATGCACAAGGGCTGAAAGACACACCGAAGTATTGTATGGCCAAACAGCCTTCCAACTGTGTAACATTTTTTCCCCCTCATGGTTTCGTTGTGAAACAGCTAATCCAGTCCAGCTCAAATCATGGTGGAACTTGAGAATGGTTTGCTAAGGATATACGATCATTCTGATCAACTGTAAAAAATCTCCATGGGCTGCTTAATGTTGCACTACTCAGTTCAAATCCCAGAGCTGCTACAGAACCATTGATGGGTGCTTGAGCAATACTTTAAACCCTCAGTTGCTCCACTACACTCGTGGACTGTATCCTGTCTAAATTCAGTAGTATGTCACTTTGCAGAGATGAATAAATAGAATGAGCCATAGAGTAAAACTATTCCATGATCGCAAAGCTGTGATCACATGAATTGAATAAAAAAAGAATCACCTATTAGAAAAGCAGTTTTCTCTCATGTGCACAGTACACAGGATGAATTCTCCAGCTAGTGACTCTTCCTAAGCCCCTGCTTGACCCTGTCTCTTGAAGAAGGAATGATGACTCTGCTAGACATTCCTCTGGCAAGCCGAAAAATACTTTAGATGCAGAGGCTTATATCTTCCTCAGACAGTTCCTCCATGCATCAAGCAGAAAAAAATATCACATTAACTGCAACGTTTACTATCACTGATTATTGTGCACATTTTTATTTTTCCACATGAATAGAACTTTTTTTATTTCTTCAATACACAGTTAATTCTCATTCGGATATATGAACTGCAATAAACTTTTTTTTTTCTTTCTTTCTTTTTTTTTTTTTTAACTGTAGGTCATGGTGAAGATCAGGTAATAAGCTATGCCACATCAACCCTAAAGTTCAAACTCTCAGACAAAACATCCTGGATGGCTCTAGTGACTTGAGTTCCCACCAGTCAAGAGATTCCCACAAGAGACAGACAACACCCATGACTGGTGTAATTGATGAATCAGTGAGCAGTGGGTCAGACAGAGATGGACTGGCTCATACAGCAGTGGCGGTGGTATCAGTGCACTTTGCCCCACCTCCTGGTCTCTCTGTATGTGTGATAAGCAGAAGCTATGCTACAGCCCTGGCGCTTCTGTGGGATAATGGATGAGTGGTTGGAGGGTTGCTGACAGCCCTGGAAACATTTGGCCTGGATTTTTCAGGGACACAGCTCTGTCACTGCCTCTTGAAACTGGAATCGGCATGTGCCAGAGCTACCTGAACCAGCCGCCACCTGCTCTAACACTTTACACTGATTGGGGCGACAACTGCAACAGCTGGACAGGGATTAGGTGGGTACGCCAGGCAATGCTGCCCAGCCCACAGGGTCACAGTGAACCATAACCAGAATGAGCACCTGTCACCAGCCCCAATGTAACCCAGAGGAACAGCTCTGATCCCATATACCAAAATCCCAGATTTTGCAGTCCCTCTCTCTCTCTTCCTCTTAAGTGCAATAGCCTCCTGTACAATGTGTGATTTAGTGTTCTCACTGAGCTGCCTGAGATCAGTGGGGTATTAATGCTACTTATCAACACATGTGGTGAAAATGGGCCAACGATTTTACGCTCTGATCCACTGGGTGAAGCTCAAAATCCTCTAGAGGACAGTGAGATCCATATGTAATTGGACAATGACAATTAAAGAAAAAGTTACTATATGGGCAAGCATCAGAATTGGGGGAATAATTGCTTTTTTCTTCCTTTTCCCCATTTTTTCTTTTAAAAATAGCAGAAACACAGAAAGATATCTGAATTTGTAGCTTTTGACACCATAAAATGAGATTGATGATATTGGCAGTGTCCAAATGTACAAAAGAGTAAAATATCCAACAAAACATGCTGTGAGGTCAAGCTGAGCATGACAGCATTGCTATACAGGAGGGGAATGAAGGGGTTGTAAAGATGAGCATGGAAAGGTTATGAAATAGAAGTGTGTGGGAAGCCAAACTAACACTGAAATAATTGATAATGAAAGATATAAATGAGATAAATAAAAGGCTGGTTTAAAAAGTCATTTCAAAGATATAATATGAAACATAAAAATCAAAGTTTTGCCCCTGAGTAAAAGAAAGACATAATACTCCTAAGTGTCTTGCTGTGGCTCTCACTCTAAGTGGTGTCAGGGGTCATTCTCTAGGTGTATTCAAATGGAGGCCATTAATAGCAGAAGAACACAAACATTAGCTTGACGCCTCTTTGCTTCCTTTCATTCCCCTTATATATAATAGATGGACATATGCTGCTGGTATTAGCTGAAGCCTGACTGGTATTAACTGCAGCACAGTGAGAATCACTGTTAACCAAAAGACTTATTATCAGTATCTCACCAAATTATCAGTGAGAGAAAAAATACCAAATCCTACAAGGAACCAGCGGGTTCTGTTGAAAAATATCAGGCCTGAAGCAAATGTGCTGTTCTGGCATTTGCACACAGCGGTTTGGTGTGAAAGTAGAAAATATGGAAATGGTACAAAAGATGCAAAAACCAAACAGACAAAAAAAAAAAAAAAGCAGTTTTACTTAGAAATTGTGTTTTCTGGTTCATCTAGCTTAGTTTGGACATAACATATATTTCAACTGCATCTGATGATGTCATAATATGCTTTACAGCATATTAACACCTTACAGGACCTCTTTTGTCTCCTTCTTTACGTTCTTACTTTATTCTTTTTGCTTTTTCTGTTTTTTCCCCACTGCCCCCTTTCTACCTCTCATTTTCCCTCCTCTCACTTCCAGTTGTCCTTTCAGTTTCTTTCTCACTCACATTATTTTGTTCTCTCTCTGGTGTTTTATCCCATCTTGTTCAACTCACTGTAATCAGTGTGTATTTCCTTCAGGAAATGCAAATCTAGCTATCTTCTCAAGGTACCTCTTGTTTCCTACTGTTCGTCTTGCCACGTCTACCCCAGAGCACGGTATCACTGGCGCCCTGTGCCGTTCTGGGATGCTTCCTGAACACGACGGGCCCTGAGTGACAAGAAGCAGACATGTTCCCCTGACTCCCCTTGGCCCTCGCTCACTGAAGCCGTGCCCTACTGACGCCACTCGCAACACTGGAGCCTTACACACATTAAAGCTTCAGCCATGCCAGGTCTTTTCCCATGGTTAGATTGCATTACACCTTGGAGAGAGAAGAACGAAAGAAATGAGCGAAAGAAAGGAGGGGGAAAAAAGCTCCAAGTTCTAATGCCACTCCTGCTGCACTGAGGCCATAATGGTGGTCATTAAGTGAAAAACGATAACTCAAGCAGATAAAACATTTTTCAGGCCATAGGATACACTCCCTTGACATTTTCAAAGGATTCTCATATGAAGTAGCTGAACAGTAGAGGGAGATATAAAATAGAAACTTTGAAAGTTTGAAAGATGAAGGTCTATGATTAGATACACTACGTTCTCAAACTTTGGAAAATCTAAACATTATATACAGTATTGATTCTCCGATAAATATTCTTTATTGCTTAATGTAAGTGTTTATATACATTAAGACACAATGAACACTAATACAAGATGTTCCTTTCAAACCCTGGCTCGGAATACCACAAATACCTCACGTCAAACTTAAAAGCCAAATAGTTACTCGCCATTCGAGAGAGCACAAGCCTGCTGGATGGGAGATATTTCGTTATAGAAGGTAGAAGTATGTTCTTTACATCCTGATCAGTGATCTGAGATAATGGATGGTCTCAGGTTCTGTACTGCTCAAGAAGCTGCCAAAATACACACGCTAATGATTCTCTATGTTTTATATAGCATTGTATGACTTCAACACATAATTTATTGATGTTATTAGGACCATGCAGGAGTCATTACGAAATAGTCCAAGTGTCCAGCTCAGCCAATATACAACAAAGACCAAATTGTCTTCAAAGAGTGTCTAGGTCACTGTAACACTACTTAAGGTTTTTTAGTCTAAACAAGTTTCAACTCCAACAATAAGACCTAAAATAAATTGCTTTGAGGTTACTGGAAAATGAAAATGGGGACAAACCCTGTAATAACTTCTGCTATTGTACCGGATAATCTAATAGTGAAAAAAGGCCACAATTCATAGACTTGGGTGACTTGCTGTTTCTTCCTCCAATCTAATACAGATTGGTAATATGGTGTGATTTCTCCTGGTTGGCTGTACCATGAGAAGACGATTAGCAGCTTAGAGCTTAATATGAAGTGGAGGGTTTTTGAAAGATATTTCTGACTACTGCATCACAAAGGGCCGATGGAAACTCCATTTATTGTCTGTGTGCTAACAAACGGCAGCAGCAAGGTTTATGCACAGGCAGGGGTGCTACAGGAATAAAAAACAGTGCGAACTGATGACGTGTCAGATATACGAGTCGGATAGAGGAAGTTGTCTGGCTGGGACTCCCTCCCTACCTTCTCTGCTTGGTTCTCCTCTCCTCTTAACCGAGCATACTGCTCACATGTTCTGCCTGTTTAATGTCATCTGTTTAGTCAATCCAGAAGCATCCTGACTGCAATCATCCAAAGCACCGACCAGGAACTTTGTGTCTCTGGCACACTAAAACATTTGCCTCCAAACATTTCCCATTGCTCTTGAAAAGTGTTAAAGCCAGAAATGCATAGGTATGTAGGATAAAAAAAAGACTAATATGTTTATACACTGAGAGAAAGTACGGATTACAGAATTACAACTTGGCTAAGATGTGCTAAGCTCTCACGCCAGTGGTAGTTTTTGGGTGGTCTACTGCCCTGGGCCTCTCTCCCACGCAAATCACAGGCTAATTGTTGTAATTCTACACATGGTGTTGGTTTTAGCCAGTGCAGCACGAGAGTCAGTGCCACTAAACCGGCTTACAGGTGATAATGGAAAGCAACCTATGTGTCAAACCAGCAAATATGGCGTATATCATCAGAGCTTCTACCCACCCACATAAGGAGCTCTGAATAAAGTCATGAGCTTTGCCTGTTGATGAAAGAATGGTAACGGAGAAGTATAATTTGTAGAATGCTTGAGAAAGTAGAACTGTTAGGGGGAAGTCCTGTTGACAGCTACTGAGAGCTCCTGTTAACCTTGAGAATCATGAGATCACCAAGGTTTTGCACAAATCTTCTGTCAAAAGGTCTGATCTCTGTTTACACTTCCTGTGGCAAAAATACATCCTGGATGGGATGCTAGACTATCGCAAGAGACGATACACAGATATTCACACACTCATTCATAGTGATTTAGCATAGCCATTCCATCCACAGGCATGTTTTTAAACAGTTTGAGGATGATACAAATAAAGACACATAAAATGTATTTGAAAAATGTGTTGTAGTATAGAGAGAATGTGGGGGAAAAAAACAAGGCATAACAATGGTTTATGAATTCACCTAATCAACTCTAGCTATAAAATTCCCACAACTGAACAAGTATTGATGCCAGCATTTCTGCCCCAACTTCAACCAAGTGGCTGAAATTGCTTCCCCAGATTAGTCAGACCATCCCAAAATGGGACAAATTATTACTCAGTTACGTTGATTATTATGTATTTTTTGGCTGTCAAAAGGCTATATTTAACTGTTCCCATAAAGCTTGTAAGTTTTGGGAATGGCCTGGCCTTGGTGTGTGTGTGTGTGTGTGTGTGTGTGTATTTGAACAACGGAAGTTTCTGCTCTCTTCAGACAGCTCAGTGTGTTTAAGGGCAGTTCTGGTCAAAGTTGTCACACAGACCCGGATAATAATAGGATGTGTCATGTTCTTGATGCAAACACAGCCATTCCCACGTTACGCATGCTGGTGTCACTTGGTGTGTTTTTCTTGTATACTAATGAAAATCCCTCCCCTTTCAGAACTTCCCTCAAAACTAAAAAAAAAAAGAAAATAAAAACAGCCCACCAAAGCTCCCCCAGTTCACTCATCTCCCAGGCATATGTGCATTCCTTGTTTATCTTCAATTATAAATAACTTTGGGAAGATGAGGATCGATACTTTCCCTCTGCCCAAATAAAGAGTGGGAGGGTGTTACGACCGAACATTTTAATGATTCTCATCTTTGTGACTTTTCTCAATGTGCTGTTCCCATGGCCTGTCAGAGAGTGTATTGTGATAACTACAGCACAATCAGTAGAGGCTCAAGCAATGAAAGCATGTAAGGGAGAGAAACAGAGATTTCGCTGCACAACAGGCAGACTGCAAAAAAAAAAACACCCTAAAAGCTTTGACTGTGTTTAATGGCCAACACGTATCTGACAGCAGAGACATGAGGTTATGGCTGCTAGTGCTTGCTTTGGCCTGAAATCCCATTCACATTTCCTCGGTTTTCTCTCAAAGATGCAAAAGCACTTTTTATTACAATATGAGCTATAATTATGACAGGATTGGAAACTATAATTGGATTGTGAAGGAAAAAAGTTGTCAAAATATAATTACAAGTAAAATATGGACAGAAAAATCTAGAAAGCCAGCACTATAATACCATCTGGTTTTTTTGTACCCAAAATAGGAAAGAACAACATGAAAACCAATACTTTATGTCAAGAGTTTTAGATTGCTGGAACATTATGTGGAGTAGTGATCTTCATGACCCAACATGAAAAGGAGCATTTTTTCTTCTTTTGACCGAGAACAGAGTTAAAAACTGAATCTGCTTCTGATGCTCACAGAATACAATACAAATACAGTCACGTCCAGATGTTTTTGGATAAATGGCACAGTTTTTATAATTTGCTTCTATAGAGAGAAACAAAGGATTTAAAAAGAGAAAGCAGTTAGGATTTGATCAAAATGCAGACGATCAGTTATAATTTAAGAGGTTTAACAAAAATCTTGCACCAACCAATTAGAAATTACACTTATTTTAATCTATTTATGACTCCCCCATTTTCAGAGGCTTAAACCTCTGATTGGACAAATTAACAATTATAAATACAAGCATAACTTTTAATAATCTGATGCAAATCCTCTGAAGTTAATGAGGCCCTGAAGTTTGGAACCTCTGGGCATCACCAAATGCTGAATTTTCTCTCTTGAGTTGCACAGACGGGACTTGACTTTAGCTGACTTCAGTTGCTACTTGTTTGTTGGTCTTTCTGCCTTCGGTTTTGTTTTCAGTAAGTAAAAAGCATGCTATGTTGAATTTACCATTAAATAACATTAAATTTCATTGCCTTTAGAAGCTGTAATGTTGCTTTTGCTGCATTTGACTGAATCTAAGTAGAAGGTATAGATCTATAAACTTCAGAATTCATCCTGCTACTTCTACCAGAAGTCAGATCATCAATAAACACCAATCATTCACTGGCAGTCGAACATGGTCATGTCCATCATGTTTAACAGATGATGTGGTACGCTTTGGATTACAAGCCCTTCCTTTCCTTCTCCATATTCTTCCCATCATTCTGGTACAAGTTCACCATGGATTCATCTGTCCAAAGAATCATGCTCCAAAAAATGGGCATGCTTTCTAACAAAGACTAATCTGGCCTTCCAGTTCTTGGGTATAACCAATAGTTTGCATCTTGAAGTATACCCCCTGTATTCACATTCCTAAATGTGTCTCTTAACTGTAGACTCTGACAGTCATTCAGACAAGCCTACTTTATCAAGTGTGTACTTGACTGGATGATGTGAATGGGTTTTTCTTTATCAAGGAAAGAATTTTACGATCATCCATGTTTAGATGTCATCCATGGTGTTTTGGAGTTGCTGAGCTCACTAATGCATTCCTTCTTTGTAAGAATGTACCAAGTTATTGATTTGGACACAATTTCTGCTATGCCTCTGATAGGTCTGGGATTCTTTTAACCTGATGATGGCCTCCTCTACTTGCATTGACATATCTTTGGAACACATAGTGAGAGTTCACATAAACAGCTGTATATGCAAATTCAACACTTGAAATAAACTTCAGACCACTTATCTCCTGAATTTGTCATGAAATAATGAAGAAACAGACCAAAACTGGTACTGAAACTGCTTATCAAAACTTTTTCAGCCTCTGAAAATGAGGTGACTCTATAAAACTGGTTGTGAGTCCTAAGCACTCAATGCAATATTTTTGTTAAATAACTTAAATTAAAGGGGAAAAACTAAACTTCAATCCTTTCTTGACTGCCTCATTTCAAATTCAGTGTAGTGGTGTACAGAGGCAAATTTATCACTGCCCAAAAACTTTCACTTGCTCAGTGTAGAGGAATCACATCATATCTTCCCCCTGATGTTTTGATCCCCACCCTTATGTTTATTCTCTACCACTCCATTAAATACTCGCCAAATACAAACCATGCCCAAGTACACTCTGGAGCTCTTGTTTGAAGTGGCAAAAAACATGTGAGTAATCCACAGACAAATAACCTCACATCCAACACATCTTACAATGACAATATCCACAAGGATGACGAGACACTCTGGCTGCAAGCATTTCAGTTGTTAATGCATTACATAACATTCGATCTTAGCACAGTGCAGTTCAACTTAGCTTGGTTACTGGACACCACAAAATAAAACTAATGTTCTGATTTTCAAAACACATATGGTCACCAGGCAAAAAAAAAAAAGAGTGTCCCACAGTGTTTCAAGGCAAAAACCACTATAGCTAATCACAAAGCATGCACTTTACCTGACACTGCAGACGGTACACACTTGTGTTTTTCGTTATGACCTTGACAGTCTGTCAATGTGATGGAGAACATGAACATGAAGAAAACGCATGTGAGAGGAAGATGCAAGTAGATGAGCATGTCTTAGAAAGAGCAAGCGGGATAGGACATTTAAGAGTGTGTGCTGTGATAACGTTTTTCCACGAGAGCACGAATGGCATGTAGGATTCTTTGTTCAGGCCGTGTTGGCTGTCTCTTTACAGCCTATGATTTGTCTCAGCCATGTAACAAAACAGCTACTTTGTAAATCTCATCCTTGTCTCTTTCATGTGCTGTTACTGGAAAGATCGTTTGTTCCACTCTCATCCTCAAACCCTTTCCACCTCCTTTTTATTATATGCTTATGTGATTCGGTGAAGAACAGAAGACAGGGCAAGGAAGGAGTACGAAACCAACAGACGGAAAGAAATGAAGAGTGTGAAACAGAGGAAGCAAGGAAAGTCAGAGTGAGTATGTGCATGTGTGTGTGCCTGTGTGTGTGTGAGAGAGAGAGAGAGAGAGAGAGAGAGAGATGTTTAAGTCATTGGTTAGGCTCTGACATTAAGCAGTGCAGCGTGCGGAGCATGGCCCAGCGGCCCCTCTAATCTGGTCTGATTTATGGAGCGCTCTTCCTCTTTTGGGGAGGGCCTCCAAGCCTGGAGACAGCCTGGCGTCCTCCCTACAGCCCAGCACCAGCCCAGGACACATTGCTCAGATCAGCTTCACACTCACACACACACACACACACACACACACACACACACACAATCCCCCTGCCCTCTAGCACTGCACCAGGGAAACCATTGCATCACTAACACAGCCATACACGCATGCACAAACACACATGCACACAGTAAGAGTGGAATATATGCAGAGATTGTTTCACAATTCACAGTGGCACATATGAGAACAAAGTTCTTTACCTCAAACACAACACTCCCAAACAATGGCCAAAGTTCAAAAATCAATATTATAAGGGATGAGAAAAGGCACCAAAGATACTTTTTCACATACATTCTCCCCATGTTAATAACTGTAACTCCCACATGGATGAGGGCAGAGGAGGCACAAATTGGCCGTTGACAGACGGCTCTGGCCATCATTCTTGAGGAGACTGTGAAATGGAGCGTGATAATTGTGAGAAGGGTGTGCTATCCGCTTGTTTTTCTGCTGGCTTTGACACTTGCTGATATGGCATGGCTCTTTCTACGCCATTCATCAGAAGATACGCAGACATCTTAATACACTCACCATCATTTGCATGCCCTGGAGTCAAGCTTTCTAAGCCTAATCTGGCATAAACACAATCCAAGACATAGGTGAAAAACACAACACACCTTAGTACACTTGTTCATACGGTCATTTAGCGTTAATTAGATTGAGCGACACCATCACTTCATAACTTCAATGTACATCTGTACATAAATCTAAACTCTTTAACACAGACAAAAAGATACAATACACTTGCTATTAGCTACCATGCTATCAGACCCCTGGTGTGGCTTGGAACCACAGGAGCTTCACACAGGCAGTCCTACATTAACACTCGCCCAGAGCGTTTGCTTTAACGAGGTCTGGAGCCATCAATCTCCATTAGGCTTGTGGGCCCAATCCTTGGCAGCCATTAGCTCCTCAAACCCGTCTAAACATGGTACATGCAGGCTGGCCTCACACCCATCGATTCTCCACACACCTTTTTACTGGAAGCTCGGCAGCGGCCTGAGCCACCCTTAGTCAATAGCACTTATGCCAGGCCTGCACACTTGTGGCCAAGCACTCACTTTATTTGGGAGCACGCGGGTGCATTAGTGCCTGCACTTGTTTGGATTAACGGCTTGGAGCTCCTGCAGAAGCTCTCAGGCAGCCGCGAGTATTATGAGACACTGAAACTGTGGTCTATCACAGGTCTTGCATAGCTTTAGTTTAGAGCATTTCAACTCTGGATGACATGCATTCAATAGCAGCACTGAACATTTTTAATATTATTCCTGGTTAGTCAGCCATTTATGGTAAGCTGCAATCGGTGTACCTGTAACCCATTTTATATGACTAACAGAAGATAGCGTGATCAGAGGAAGACAACAAACAGAGGATAAACATTGTTCTAACCCTCAGGATGTCTCTTCTTGCATCTGGTTGTCTGAGCAGACGACAAGGGAGAAATCTCCTGCAGGTGGCTCCTGCTGTGTTTTAATTGTTTTCGGCAGGGGATCGGCGTGTGATTCAGCTTTTTAAAATGAAATTGGCGACATAAGAAAGCGTGAGTCGGTGAGCGGGCAGTGAAGTTCATAGAGAGTTCAGTGCTGAGCTTTGCTCCCCAAAATCCCTCTCATTCTCCACCTCCATAGTGGGGGGAGCAAGAGAAATGGATAACATCTCTAGAAGGGAAGAGTTACTGTGTGAAAATTGCCCGCCTTGCTGTGCATTCTGGTTCTCAGGGCAACGCAGGATTTTTAGGAGAGTTAAAGTAGGGAGAGCTCGACTTCATCCAAGGAGCCTAATTTTAACCTGCTGCTGTGTGTAAGGCCCTACTGGGTCGGTGGGAAGTTGCAGGGAGAGCATGACCCCTATGGCAGGAAGAGATCCAGCCACTTCTAAGCGTAACTGCGTCCAAGAGTCTCATGGGATGGCAGCCTGGCAGAACACTGAGCCTTGCTTTCCCACCCCTTCAAACAGTAATGGCCGCCCTGGACCACATAGCCATTGGTTCCCAGGCCTGTGCCCTTCTCCAACAAGCCAGAGTGCAGCCTACCACAGCTTATTTTCTTGTTCCCAAGCTCTGAGAGGAAGGATGCTGTACTTGATTTTCTCACACCAACAGCATTAGAATATCTAGTAGTCATATTTGGATGATGTGATCAGATGGAGAGTTCTGACAGCCTATGTGCTGGCCTCATTGTTTGTAGTGAGAGAGTAAGAGGCTGTGAAATACAGGGTCATCTCCCTCCACCAATCAGCAGCAGCATGCCTGCAGCATCACCCCTCTCGCCAAATCAATTTAATGAGGCACCATGTCTGAGGCCCTTTGTTAAGGTGTTTGCTGATGTACACAGGACACCCCCACTCCTCACCCCTATGCTAGTGGTGAGTGTGTGCATATAATTACGCAGAATGACACCCTGAGAATGGGGACAAGCAATGATTGCAGTCAGTGTGGCATCAGAGGGTGTTCATGTGAGAAGAGCAGTGAAGACACCTCTCTAGTAAACCGCCTCACTGACTAACCAAGGTGTCACAAGTGCTTTCGTTTCATAAATAATGGCTGCATTCATGGCAGAGGCAGCTCAGCCTCAATATAGAGGGGGTGGGAGTGGGCAAAGATTGTGTGTCCAAAGAGGTGTGTTTCTAGCCAGACAGTAAGAGCCATTGTAGTGAGCTGACCTGCACTGAAGAGACGCAAGATGTAAAAATGGTCATGCTGAGTTCCATGCTTTCTTAATCAAAAGAAGCATCAGAACTGACACACTCTGGCAGCTGGATGTATGTGTATATGGATGTGGGGAGTGTGTCACTCTAGGCTTTTCATCATGCATCTCTCCAGTGATGGCTTATGATGGGCTGCCACACACAAAATCCCATCTGATTGTGGAAGTGTAAGCACGATGTGGTAAGGATGAGGTGATTCAATAAAGGTGTTAGATCAGCTTAGAGATGGCCACCATTTAGATGTTACATACAAACATGTGTTATTATGTATGTAAAAACTGCCATCATAAGAACAATTCGTTCTCACTAACAGCTAAATACATGATCAATGACACTGCATCACTGTAAATGGTGAAGGTTTGCAAAGTATACAGCTTCCACAACTGAGCGACTCTACAACGGCACCGACAGCACCATGAGTGTTCTTCACTGGTGCCTGGGAACAGCTGTCAAGGTTTCTTTTAAGGGTAGTGTGCGTTCCTGTGGGCCTGCAGTTCAAATTCTGAAAGCTCCAAAGCTGTATTGTGTCCATAATGGCAGTGGGAATATACCATTTGGAGAATTAGCAGACACCAAAACATATGTATGAGGTTACATTTCGAGACAACAGTTATACCAACAAAAAAGGCTTCACATGTTGGAGACCTCACATAAGGCTTCAAATGTTGGCAAGGGCTAAAAACTGAAAAATTCTGCTGAAAAAAGTTTCAAACTGTGAAATCTTATGTATGGGAAAAACACTGAGAATGAGACAGGTCCAGGTAGCTGTTCAAATCTGACAGATTCAAAATCTGACTAATTACTTGCACAATGAAATACAGGGGCCTCTTGATTATCATCCGATGCGGAAGTCATCAGAGCACAGGCAGCACAGTGGGCTGAGCAGAAGGAGAAGATGGAGGCTAAGGCTTGGTGTTATTTATTCAGGGTGGCATTCATCTCTCATTGTGAGCAATGACGTGTCATGACCCCAACATGACAAGGCTAAATGTGTCAGTGAAAGGGGCCAGAATTCATATTTGGTTCCCATGCTGTCAGATTTACCCTGTGCTATTTTGGACATTCTCCGTGATCTCTGCACCCAGTGCTGCTCGCATCCTCTCCTCCCCTCTGAGGCCTGGGTTATGTGAAAAGCCAGGGAGGTGAGAGAATTACCAAACTGGCCATTCCAGCATCCCTGAAGTCGAACTGCTCCCTATGGTCCATGCGACCAGAGAAAAGGGGAGGGTGGTTTTTCTAGATGTGAACTCTGCTTCCTGGCTTGACAGTCATACATAAAGACCCTGTTAATTGTTATTTCCTATATATTCTGCACTTTCTTTCAAATTTTCCTTTCTCTGAAAGTAGATCTGGAAAGACAAACCTATCTCCTCCCTCAAAGCAACTTCTAAACCTCTCAGTTTATTTCTCGTTTCACCCTTTGCAAAGTTTTTTTTTGACACTTCTCTCTTTTTCAAAGTTTCTTCCCCTGGGAATTACTCCTTACCTCTCAGCTGTAATTTGTAGAGCATTTGGTACCCATCAGGAACCTAAAATCTAAACAATGTTTTATTATTGTTTAGTAATACAAGCCTGAAAAGAGCAGATGAAAGAAGCAATTTTATTGTTGCTCGGTTCTAAGTAGACTTTTTGACCCCTTCCCCCCAGTAAAATAAGCACATAACAAGGATACGGATGTCCACTCTAGAGCAGAAACTACGCCGCTGTGTGTGTGTGTCCATCTGTCTGTGCTGGAAACTGTACTATGATATCTTGATGAGTTGCATGCTGCTGCCTGATCAAAGCACTCTACAATCTTCCTTGCTAATTGCACAATTATCTTCAGAGTGGCTCTAAAGCCAAGGCTTGTTTATGAGGCTGTGTCTAATGGCAGTGACTATCGGTGTTCGCCTTGTGTTCTGATGCATCGTTATAAGCCTGGCTTTTAGGAGGAGCAATGTAGCCGTAGCAGCCTTTAAAGGATGTCTGTTTTACAGAGGCTGCCAGGTTAAACCCCTCTAAATAAATCTGAGCAAATGGAGCTGGTTAGGTGGTCCACACATGCACTAGGTTTATCAAGTTTGAAAGCAGAGTAAATGAATTTAAAAAACAGCGATGAAGAGAGAAAAACTGGCTGCTCTTATGAGACATACAGAATTATAAAAGGCAAATGGCTTTTGTCTCCTCTGTTTACAGCAGAATATTTCACAAAAAAGAAAACACCTAGAAAACAATGTATTAGTTTGTCCTTGGTTCTCAAACAGTGTGAAATGTGATTACCATCACAAGTGCGGACCAGACTTCAAGTTCGGTCACTGGGATTTATTCCTCTCCATGACATGGGGGTCAAAGACAAAAAATAAATTTCAGAGCATATGGATTCCTGCCAAATGCCATGAACCACTGAGTAAATACAAATGCAGATAGTTGCACTGACGATGCAGGCAGACTTCCCATTCTTTGCAACCTCAAGGACACAAGGAATCGTCTGATGTAACTCACGCCAAAGAAGTCATCAGTATCCAGGAACTCCTAAGCCATCAAAACACACTCAGCCCTGATGTTTGGGTTTTGGAATGGACAGCACCCTGCTGCCACAGTCAGAAAGGTGAACTGACTGACCTAAACCCAGACAACCAATGGGGCACAAGTTCAGTCTAATATACTCATTAAGGCAGTCACTTCTAATCCATCAGCCCATGAGCCTAAATGCTGCATTCTACCTGAGTAAGCACATGGATGAGGATTTTAATTTGAGAAGAAAGAGGAGACAGAGGCTGTGAATCCAATTATCTAAGAGTAAAAAAAAAAAGCTTAAATCTGGCAGTCTTTGTGGAGCCAGTGAAAAACAGTACTTCACACACGCTACTGCACTGTGACCCCAGGATTTGTCACACTAATTCAATCCTTCTGTGGGGGATTAAATAGGTGAGCCCTAATTGTAAAGCAAGGTAACAGCCAGCTGGCCTCTGGTTAGGAGAAAAGTGACGGTGTTCGGGTTGGGCATGAATATCCTTTCCAATCCATCTAATACTTTCATAATAAGCTTATTGGGGAAAACAATGTGTAATCTTCTCTAACTTCCTTCCTGGTTAATATCAAACAATAGTCTTACAACCAAGCCAAAAATTCTGCCAGATAAAAAGCAGTAGCCATGAACAGATTTATATGGTCAGATTAGTCTTAGATTAAGTAAAACCATCTAATTAGGGTTTGAAAACACATATCAATCACAGACACTTCTGAGCAAATCGAAGACATGCCCATCATTATAAGGAACATTGCCAAACTACCCCACACATCAACTCTTACATAACATACATTAATTTATTAATTCATTTGGTGAACTGCTTAATCATACTATGGTATGTACTACATTGTACAGCCTCAGCTATCTATCTCAGCCGACTCTGGGTGAAGGTGGAGTACTCCCTGAACCGCTCATCCCAAGGACGTAAACCCAGGACCTTCTTCTTGTGAAGTGGGCGTGCTAAATTCTGTGCCCCGTTGCATAATAAACATTTAGCAAATTTTACAGTGAATGCTGGACTTCAAATCAAGCAAGCATCAAGGCTTGCTAATCAAGGCACTGTTAACTAACATCTCAACATGTATTTCTATCCAGAGTGGAGTTCATTTTTCACCGACATCTTGAATTGGTGATGAGAAAAATTGAACCACTCCATAAAGTCTTCTCTAGCACATCCCAAAGACTTTCTCTAGGGTTAAGGTCAAGACAGTTCATGTGTGAAAGTGATTCCTCATGCTCCCTGAACCACTCAGTTACTATCGAGGACCCATTTTATATCTGAGGTATCAGCAAAAGAAAAAGTCCACTGATGGGATAACCTTGTATTTCAGGACATTTAGATCATCACCTGACTGCTTTTTACTGTCATCTAATGTTGTCTCGACTTGTCCAACTAAAGCAATAATACTATGTCCATTACAAACTGCAACTGAGTCTAAAGGTTGTCCAACCAAATTTTACAGTGTAGGATTTTTTTTTTAACAGGCAGTAATAAATCTTAGGAAGAACAAAAGTGAGTGGATATCCTAACTCATTGACTCAGATGAATGTCTGGTATGGAAATGACACTGATTAACTTACAGGTCTAACACTTGTGAGTTTCTGTTTATTTTCCTCTCACACTATCTTCCCCACATTAAAATAGAGTGCTTCAAAAACAAAAGAAGTAGGGATTGAGAGGCCCAGATGGTAGATGGATAAGAAGAGAGGACAGGCCAACTCTCTGGATGTACATGAAAGAGTGAGAAGACTCCAAAGCAGACGGAGAGAAAAATTTGCCCTCTGAATGTCTCGATGTGTCCCTAGGCCTTGGTAATGTTTTGTGCAGACTACCTTTCGAAGGACATTCAATAGCTGCTCACCCAGCTGTTTTAATATTTAGTTTTTGGGACTCCTTGTCACTCATTTGCAGATTACCCACACAGGCTAAAGCTTACAGCAAAAAGACAACAATAAAAATAAAATGTAATCTTCCAAGCTCTTAATCCTCAGTGGCTAAAAACAAGTGGCATCTTTGTGTAACCACCTCACAGCAGGTCAGACTGCCTACAGCTATGAATGTCATCCAGCGTGGCGAATGCACAGGAGGGGACGGCTAGGCAGAGAGGCTGGGACTTCGGCTGAGGAGGTCATCCTCTCTCTGTCTCTGTCACAATTACACTCACTTTGGCACTGTGCAAATAGCTGAAGAGGCAGAGAGTGCAAACAGAGAGTTCCTGGGGCTATGCAACTGCCTGCAGCTTGGGCTCTGATTTAGGAGAGGCCTGAGGGAGTATCGGGAGAGGATAAGATTACTACAGAGGTGTCCAGTCCAGCAGCATTTCCCCATCTTCACACACATAACCTGGATTCGCTAGCTCTGAAAAGCTAGCTCCTCCTTGGTTGGTGATCATTAAGCCCAATTCCATGACTGATCAGACACAGGAGGTGCATCTGAACTTCAAATTGCCTGGCAAAGAGCACAGTTGGCCCACACACACAGGGTGTACAGGTGGCCTCCCTGTCATTTGCAACCCCTGACCCCCGAACTCAAAACTACCCCTGCATACGCTGACACACAGCTCTCCTCTAACACATGGCTAGATCTCAGAGCCACATGCCAAAACAAGTGCTGCCCACCTTTCGCCACCTCTTCACCCTGCTGACGTCTTCATGTTCATCTGTCTCCTTGCCCAAGCTCCTCGGCTCTAAAAAAAGGTTCATCCTCAGTGTCGATGAGAGAAGGAATGGTAAATACACAGACATGGGAGGTTATGAGTGGGTGAAAGTGTGCTGATGAGACCAGAGCATTCACGCCAGCTAGTGACCGCCGGCTGACCTGCCATGCTCAACAGCTGCTGTGTTTGAAGTTCCCCTTTGCAGCTCACATTTCACTCAGGGACTTTTCCTGACAATATTACTCAGAAGAATAATTTGCTGTGTTGAATTCTTCAGTATCACCCAACCTGATTCTACTGCTGTTCAGAGCTTAGCATCGGCTACTGATCTAATACAACCCGGACACCTCTCCCAGACTTCAACGCACCACTACCAGGAAAGCCAAAGTTACTTCTGTGAAAATGTATACATCAGCACTTGAGCACTCACACTCACACACTCACACACAGAGCCACGAGTTGATGGAGGGAGACAGGCTAATGCTTCTGTAACATGCTGAAAAACGGCATGGTCTGCTCTCTACTGTGGATCTACTTCTATACATACTTTTGGGGTGTCTTTTGTCACCCTTAAGGGTTTTCTGATGAGGTTTCAACTTCTTAAACAAAAGAATAGATTTGGGGAAAAAAAACTGTTTAGAACTGCCAACCTTCCAAAATAACCGATGAGGAACCCTTGATATATACTGCACCAGTGGAAAAAAATATGAGACTACATTTAATAATTTTAAACAATTAAAAGTGATCTAATTTTGTTGTACAGTATATATCCATGATATGTCCCCCATTTTGTCACTATGACAATTAGCCATTACTATAACAAAACCCTCTGATAAATTAGATTAACACTTTTGCCTGGGTATCTTGAATATGCAAAAAGAGATAGAGCTAGACATCATACATCCCTTTGATTTGTCAAGTGCAATCAATCCAAATTTGACAAGCACCATTTTGACAAAACACTGTCTAGCTAAAATGGCTTTTTCTAAAATGACACAGGAAATGATATCATCACCCTACAATCTCCAGAGAGCTCCTTCAACTTTTCAGGTAGCATTGAAGGGACCACCTCACCTCCTGACAATTTATTTGTTGTTTCTGTACACAACTGTGACCTTGACCGCTAACTTTGCTAGCTTTCTGTGTGATCGGGTCATTGAACAAAAAGCCTTAATACGTTTTGTGAATAAAAATGGAAGTCACAGATGATGATTATGACGAGGCAGTGTTAAGACTGAGGCTACTGTTTCTGTCATCTGTGCCTGGAGCTCTGACCTCCTCTCCTTAGTGCCAAGCAGCCAGTCACCATTAAATGTGCAAGGGATATTCCCAAAAAAACAATCCGTAATAATTCATTGGCATCTAAACACCCTAAATTTTAATGTGAAACCGATGATATTTTCTCAAAGTATCTATATTTTTT
>JAQMYF010000013.1:15973359-15983526 GCA_030014195.1 Neosilurus mollespiculum | reverse complement strand
AATAATTCATTGGCATCTAAACACCCTAAATTTTAATGTGAAACCGATGATATTTTCTCAAAGTATCTATATTTTTTTATTATTTTAAACCTGTTTTTGTTATTCCATTCTGATACACCTGAACCTGCTTGGGAATAAAAAGACAAAGCATACAGTGTTCAGGGAAAAAAAAGTAAAAATATGAAAGTAAAGTATCCATACTCTGTCTCCTGAGCATGCAGGGAGCTAGCGCTGCTAGTGGCCAAGTTTAAGATCACGATCACAAAAAGCTAATTGATTTGTGGGCAAAGACTAAAATAGTGTCCAAGTATCTACATCTTGAATAAAACAGACAGTAAGAAGCTTCTTTCCCTTAAGTAAGTAGTGGTTACTATAAAACCTGACGTATACACACCTTTTAATTATCAAGTCTACTTATTAGATGTGGCTCATTGACACTTTATATGAAAATGAAAAATATGACGCATTCTAATGTTAAAACTGTGTAGGGCTGGCACAAAATGGAAAACAGACCACAAGAATCAGAATCAGAATACTTTATTGATCCCGGAGGAATTGTCCAGACACTCCCGTAGCAGAACCATTTGAAAATATAAATATATAATACTTTAGAAAGTTGACTGCTATGACCTTGGTACAAGGTCAAGGTGACCCATATACAATCCCATTCAAAACCTTCCTGAGCAACAAATTTGGTGATCCTGTGTCACTGTCTTTCAAAGTAATCGCACTAACAACCCTAGACAAGGCAAATATAGAAAAAGTGACCTTGAAAAAGTCAAAGTGACCCATATACAATCCCATCCTATTTGCCTCTGAGGGGGACCCATCCACCAAATTTGGTGATCCTACGTCATTTCCTTCCAAAGTTATCGCACTAGCAATTTGTATGGATGGACCGCCGGAACTCATTTCTGTAGCTCCCACTCTGCTTACCTTTGGTGACAGCAGGAACTAATAAATGCTGGCAGGCCTGATGTAGCATAGAAAGCTCTCTGTTTGAATTTCTACCCGTACCGTGCTGTCCAGCACTTTCTGGAAATGCACACTCTCTCTCGTTCTACCTCTTATGTATCGTGGGTCGTTAATGATAAGAGCATAGTTTCCTGGTAGCGAAGCCCACGGCAATAGTGCAGCTATAGTCTGTTAATGGTACAAGAGTACGAAAACAGCTCCAGCGCCTAACAGACATCCAGTCCAGAAATAATGCACCTAGCCTACCACCTCATTACACTTACGCCTGACCGATCAGTCTCTCTCTCTCTCTCTCTCTCTCTCTCTCTCTCTCATATACACAAAACCTAAAACCTTACTTATGCATTAGAACATGTTCCTAAAAAACAGGCACTGTCCAACTAGGTAGCAACACAGTGTGATTAACCTCTTGAGACCCAAAAATGAATATTGGGTGTCTTCTCATTTCTTCACACTGCTTCTGTCCCTCACCACCCAATAACTATTGAACTTGATCAATGTCTTCAAACAAGAAGTTTGGGAAAAGAACCAACTGGCCCTCATATGAGGATCTTACAAGGTCATACACACAATATTGTTGGGAAAAAATATGATGTCCTCATATGAGGACATTGGGGTCTCAAGAGGTTAAATATAACAGACAATAAATGTCTGAGAAAATGAAATAATTTCATCACATTTCTCTGCGAACAAATACTTTATGGACAAATATTTCTAGGCTTACCCTATGATAAAGCACTATGTTTCAACAAATGTGCTCACAGTATGCAGGCAATAAATATCCTGTGACATTCCTCACACCTAATGCAGTGAACCTGAACAACTTTTCACAAGACGAAAAAAAAAAATACAGAAATAAAGCCAACACTGTCATATCTCCTCATTCTCCCACTTTCACTACACAGCTGAGTCACACCACAACAAAGACTTCAGAGGTGGAGCTCCACTCAAACATGTACGTAAAATGGGTAAAGCTTGAAGTAACAGACAACTATATTCACGGCTTTGCTGCTAGCATTGAATGTATAACGCTTTTCCATTTTTATGAAACTTCTGTTCTTAATAGATGTGTGATCCCTTACAAAGCGTATTTGTCCTGCACGCCGTTCTCTACAACCTCTCCTCTGAAGTTCAAGTAAAGTTGAGAGGTGAGGAGGTCAAGGCGGTTTGGTTGCTGAGCTGTTGGGAAGGGGGCAGACACACATGCTGTCTGGACGTTGGATTGACGAGGGGGTGGTATGTGTATGTGTGTGCGGACCCCTACTCGTCTCCTTTTATCCCTCACACTTCCGCACACACACCACAGTCTCTTGCTGAGGACTGGGCCCAGCTCCCAGAAACACACAAGCAAGCACGAACACATGGATGTGTACCCAAGCAAGCAGACTCTCTCTCTTTCCTTCTCTCTCTCATACACACACACACACACACACACACACACACACACAGTCCTCATCCACACATTATACTCACGCATAACTAATCTCTCCTCAAATAAATAAGCGCACGAATCATGATGTATATGAAATGTAAGCCTACAGTTTACAGTAGGAGGAAGAAACAAATATGAACTTGTGGAGTGATGCTATATTTTCAGCCCTGAACATGTGATAACATTCACACACTCCTGTTGAATGTGTACTTCCTGATGTGCATGCCTTCTGAATATAGAGTAGGTTCCATAATAAGGGAAAGAAATACAAATAAGATAATACTAGGTTTTGGAAGCAATTGGTGCCAAGCTAAAGTACTTCTGACCAACCACAAAGAATTCTATTAACAAATACTTAAAGCAGCATTACAGTAAAACCTTAACTCACTTTATCCATTGTAACTGTAATGCACAGCCAATTGACAAAAAGTATTTTCATACGTTGCCTTGGTGTGAGAAAATTATGGCAAAAATTATGGAATCATCACAATTAAAGAGTCTTCACCCTGGCTTTTTTTTTTTTTTAACCACACACACACACACACACACACACACACACACACACACACACACACAATGTTTAGGGAAAAAATGTGGCTAGCACCTCTTGCCTCATATCAAGAAGGTCCTGAGTTTTAGCCCCATACCTGGCAAGGGTGTTTCTGTGTGTAGTTTGTTTGTTCTTCCTGTGGGCTTCCTCCTGATGCTCTGGTTTCCTCCCACATTCCAAAGACATGAACCTTTAGCCAACTTGATGGTCATGACTGTCCCTACTTGTGAGTGGAAGTGGTTGTGACTGTGTTGGCCCTACGATGGTTTAGCAAGCTGTTCAAGGTGTACCCAACCTTCTCCTGGTGTCAGCTGGGATGGGCTCCAGCCTCTCCGTGAAAACAACTGATTTGGAAATAAAATGAATCAACAAAATACTTTACAAACATTACTTTGTTTGTCCTTCTCAGTCCTGAATTCTTGGAGGCGTGGACTGCACCATTTTAAATTTTTTTGTAACGGTGCTGTTGTGTGTGTTGCCATTAACTATAGGTTGAGTAAAATGGGTAGGTTTAAAAAAAAAACCTCTTGCTTCAGGCTACACCCTTTCTGTCTGTAAATTTCACTATACATTCATTGATTCATGGAAATAAAATTTAAAAAAAAATTGTACATTTTATTTTTATAATAATAAAATGTAAAATTTAAAACAGCAGTCTCCATCAAGTCTGTTCCAATTTTCTCAAATAGCTGCGGACAGATCAGCTATACAAGACGGAGCCATTGATCAAATTTCAACAGTTGAAATCTGGACTGAATGTTACCATGTCATTGAGTTTAACCAACTTTTCTGAAGAAAAACTATAACACTCTGTGCTCTGTGAGGAAAAGATGTGTTGTCTTCCTGAAAAATGGCTTCATCACCAAACCCATTTTTCTCTTAATGGAATGAGAAATGTGGCAAGTATTTCAATGAACACCTCTGCATTGACTGTTAAGGTAGTAATTACCAGTTCCCAGATCCTTCACCTGGCATGTACTCCATATCATAAAGGATTGTTTTTCCTATCTATACAACAGCATCACACAAAAGTTCAAGCATCATCTCCTTGGCCAATGCAGTGTGATTCATCAGTGAACATCTCTTTCATCCAATCACCATCCCCGCTCCATGATTGCTTCTCTTTATCCCTCTGTAACCTTGTATTTTTAGTCCTGTCTTTTCTTCGGCTTATATAATCCAGCTGATTTCCTGCAGTTCTGATGCTTCTGCTCATTTGTGTTTTTTTGTGCATTTTCTGTTTTCAGAACTATTGCTTTGAGCTCATATTCTATGACGCTTTTACATCTTCCTTGGTCTACCTGTATGTTTTCCTTTTACGATCTTCCCATGTTGTTTATAGGGCTGCCAGATAGAAAAAAACTTTTGACTTGATCCATTTATGGTGTTCCTAATTTTCTCTAGTTGCACAAAATGCAGAACATCCTTAACCCAGGGTCCTTAACTGGAAGGTGTTGGTTATTTTCACTTTAACAAAAACGGTCTTTTGGTTATATGCCTACTTTTTGTAGAGTATGGAGAAACATTCTATAAAGAAACTTGGTGTTTTAAGGGTTTTCTGGACTACTATATATTAAACAATACATCCTTTTACTGATTTAAAATATGTTTAATGCTGTCTGGGCTTTTACCTGGAGAGACAGAAAAACTATAACACATTCTCCGAGAAACCTAAAACTCCCGACCAAAAAGCTAACAAGGTTCATTTAGTTTTTATTGCAAAGGTGCATACAATATTAAATACTCTAAAAAACTGTAAAAAATTTTAAGGGTGTGTGTTCACACAATTTTTAAAACTTTAAAAAAAAGTATCCAAGAACAGAATAGTTGTATATGAATCAAGAAGAGTTCTTTTTTAAAAATGTTTACTGTGAAAATATTAAGGTTATTTCAGTTAAACTGAAATTCATTCATTTGAACAATCAAACATTAATCTGGCCAGAAAAATCTAAAATCTTTGTCCCTCTAGCCAGACACTTGCATTACACCACATATTTACATTACTGGCATGTCTATGAGTGTTTTATCTCAAACACCCTGTAAATGTGCCTGTCTTTAATAAAGAACTCGTTTAGAGTCCCATTAAGAGAGTAAGCAGTTAGTTCCACAAGGATTTAGGTTTCTTTTTTTGGTGTTGAAAACCCTTAGACTGGCAGTATGTATGTAAACAAAACCATTACACCTTAAAGCTCTGATGAGAAAGCTTTGCACATTTGTTTCTCTTTAAGGTTTAGTTGTATTCATGCACTGTCAGGTGGAAACAGAGGCATTTTTGTTTCCTTTAAACTACACAGACTACGCTGAAATCACATAACATCTGGCACAGATTCTTATTCCTAAAGAAGTAGTCTCATCTCAAATTGTATTGTTTTGGGTTTTTAGATTAATTAACAAATACCACTGGGTGAAATATTCCTCAAGGTGTTTTACAATAATAGGCATTTCACATAAACACTTATTTACTGCCCTGTCTGCCCTTATACTTCAATTAGAAGAGATTCACAAACAGGGTTTCTGTTTTTGTACAAGGGGAAACATCTTAAATTAATTTTGGTGTTAATTAGACACTCTAAACACAGATTAGTTTAAGAAATAATGGAGTATTGCTTTAATATAGATCCACTGTTTAGTCAACAGCTCAAGTAAATAATATTTGATTTTTCCAAGCTTTCCACAAACAAATCTAGATAAAGGTTTTAATGTGAGGTCGATCAGCTTTCTAACCCATTTTAGACTGAAGAATGAAAAACAGGACTTCCTCCTGACCACTGGTGGCAGCATTGCACCTTGAAGTGGAAACTGTACCAATGAAATTATTCTATTCTTCTGAAGTTTACAAAATACAGGGGAAAAAGATATTTGCTCATTCGTAAGAGTTGTATGCAGCATGAAAGAGAAGGCTGCACACCCAACCCTTCTTTCTCCCTTTTTTAGAGCTGGGATCCTGTACTGCTGGCCCTGGCATATTCCTGTCATCACCCCCATAAAAATGACAAAGCCATGATCAAAGTCACTAGCTGCCTCCTGGGTTCATCCCAACATAATGTCACTAACAGTGCAGGGGCAAACACACACAGACACACACACACACACACAGATCACATGGTATCCGAGTGCCGAGTCCTAGGCAGTTTAAAAATAGGCAGAGTTGTTCAAAAGCCACTCAGAAGCGTGTTTGGCTGAAAGTGACACCAAACTACCCATAAAAGAGAGGAGAAAATAACATAGCTTTAGCATGTCAGAACAAAACGTGCTAATGGAGAAGACATGCTATCTGCGCACCAGGGCTCTGTAAAAACCATTAGCTGGCCTTGCTCCAGTCAGTGATTTCCGACGGCCGTCTTCTCCTGTCTCTCTCCTCCTCTAGCTTGTCCTGCTGTGGGAGGAGGCTCATGTTTCTCATGGGTGTGAGTGCTGGGCATCTCCAGCACTGAACTTGACCATTTGAACCGGTAGTATTCGACAGCTTTCAGCATGCACAGCAGGAAACGAGGCGAGGGGAAGTGTGCTTGAGATAGTTCAGAGATGCCTTTGATCCAGCAGAACTCCTCAATTCTTTTCAGATACACATACTAAAACAACTGGGGGAAAAAAAAAATCCTATCCATCAGTTTAATGCAAATATTAAAGTATTATAAAGCGTACTTCGGAGCTGACAGCAGGATGAACTGACAGCTCAGAATGTCGGTGTATAGGGTGTGAGCTAAGATTTTCACATAGCTCAAAGCCTCAGTCATGATTATATTGACCATGAAGGCATTAATGAGTCTGTACTGGTGAATTGTTATCTAGCCGTCATAGGCAACACGTTTTATTGTGTGATTGTGAACACATGCATACCCTCAGGTCTTAAACATAACCCAATCTTATCATCTTTAGGTTAAAATAATAAAAAATAAAAAATAACAGCTTCACAAGTTCCTACTCAAAGCTGTATAAATGAACAGCCAAGCACCTTAAAAATGTACGACTTGCATGGTGTGTGGCTCAATTTTGTCACTCACACCCAACAAATGTGTTCTCATCTGTCTCATGCCACCTTGATGGCCTTCTGAATGTGGACCACTTAATTTACTGAAAGCATGTTCCTTCTTGCTCTGCTCCCATAAATTTGAGCAGCAGGGCTCAAGTAGTTAATGAGTTGCTCGTAAAACATGAATGCAGAGGTCAAGGCATTACAACGCGTGATATTGTGCATGAAAAGCATGTGAGAAGTTGGAGGGGCTGCTGGCTGTCTCCCAGGCCATCTGACCAGCTGGCCAAAAGTGAGAAAGTGGGCTGCAGGAGGAAACACAGGAAACAGAGAGAGTGAGAAAGTCAAGACGGGAGGTTGATCACCTAACCATGAGCAAGGTCAAGTACTGGATGTAGTAACCAAGAGACATGTCACACCTTTTGGGGGAAAAACCCAAGTGTGAAAAGGCTGAATGGCACTTTAGATGTTTAAATAACATACAGATCTAGACACTGCCTAAAAGCAGAGCTCTCAATAGATACCTCTACTGATAGGTGACCGAGGCTGGTGTTATAAGAGTAGTGAGGCTCCTTTAAAGGTTTCCTTGTTTCCTGACCAAGGTCTGGAGTGAAAGCACGAAAGTGAACACTGAGTATTCTTTTCACCAACTTTTGCTTGCTGATTGCAATGTCAACTTGTCTTACCTGGCTTTTTAGTATAATTATCCATTCAAAAAGTTCATCGCACATGTTCCCGTTTATGTTTGGTGTTGTTTTGCTTGGCAAGTTTTTCTGCCTACCTGAGTTAGATTGTGCATTTTTACTGTGTGCGAGTCTGAGCAGTGGTGTATGAGCCTCTATTTTTTTGGGTTGGAGTTTTGCTATTAATAATAAATCTGCTTTTTATATTGCTTCCCATTATAATGCAAGTCAGCGATACAAAACAGTCAATCAGCATCATTGCAGTCATGGACATAGGTCAACCATCCAAGTCATGATCCATGCCTATGGGGCTCCGCTCAGGAGCTCTGCTAAAATTACATTCCATAATAAACACGCAACCAAAAATTTATTTTCTTCTTGTGGGGCTGAGAGGAAGTAATTGGAGTAAAGACATGATATTGTTGCAATTAGAAAAAAGAGAGCTCATGTAAGGGGGAGCCAATCAGATGTCAGGACATAGGGGCATGGGGAAGGATGTGCAATTAACCCAATCAGCTTGATAAGGAGGTAAGGGTGAGCTCTGCCCATGTGCTGAGAACAGAGGAAGCAACATTACCTCCCACCCTGAGGCAATGGTGCAAACATAAACACAGACACACAGATACTAACACACGTGCTGATGTGAATGTGTGCATTCATCCACAGCATAATCAGTGTGAGAGTGTTCGGGGTCAACGCTGAAGATTTGGAGTCCAGGAGTGTCCAGGAGACGTCAGTGTCCCTCAGTATGTGAACACGTATGTAAAGTATAACCAGTATGTAAAACCTGTTTTACTTCTGTCTCATCAGTGCAGCCAAGTGGTGAGCGATAAGCTTGGGTTACTTGACTTTGACTGATTTTAAGAGGACCCTTACTCAAAAAAGGCACCGCAGTTAGGAAGGGATGTGTAGATAAAAGTTCCCACATCACTTGGCCCTTCTGTGCTCACCTCCAAGCTCAAGCCACGGATGGCCTTTGCTCTGATCAAAAGCAGGAATGTGACTGAAAAAGATGGTTGAGATAGTGAAGGGAAAAGTTTGCATTTCTGCCTCGTCACACAGACGACTACACTGAAGTGCCCTTCTATGGGCAGCCATGTAAATGAAAACAAAATTATTTCTTAACCTGTTTTGAACTGTATGAACCTGCCCTATGCCCAATAATTCTTAACGACTCCTTAAATGTTTTATTATTTTTTTTTTTTACAGGCATCAGTGAGAGGAAATTAGATGTGACATGATTTATCTGATAGCTTATAGGACATTACATGAGTTTACTTGAAATATTTAGTGTGTGACTGCAGTAAAAACAAAAGAGTGAAGAGTCACTTAATATTATAAAGCAGGAGTACAAATATAATAAGGCTTCTGGTTTTATTAACAGGCCTGACACTGGCCTGACAGAGCCTGACTGAAGAGTGTGACTGCTCACTTTCTGCATGCTTAGGGATGAAAGAAACAGAAAAGGATTAAGTGAAGGACATGCAGGGAGGTTAAGAGCTAAGCAAACAAGATGACGGGGTAGTGTACGAAGGCCAGTGGTAATTGCTAGGAATCAGCAAAAAGAGATGGGAATAATTTGTTGACTTGAAGTGCTGGTTACAAAACCTGCCATTACTGTGAATGTATCATGAGGAAGGTGCTATTCTGTAGATGAGGCTGTACAGCGCTGCACACGTAGTGAGTGTATATTTACCTGCGGCTGGGTGTACAATTTGCAGCAAGTTAAAAAAAAAGTGTGAATACCAGAGAAGTGGAAATGACTGCTTTGGGCAGCTTAACCTGTCTATGACCTATCGCCTTGTCTAAAACATGCGGTCCCATGTGATGAACCCCATGGCGCCCTCCATTCTCCCTACTCCCTGTCCTGGAAGAATTTAGGCTTGAGGATCTGAAGGGAAAGGGACAGCAAGCCAGATTTGCTCAATAGCATAGAGACAGCCACAAGAGCAGCGTAGCCGTAGAGAGGCGTCAATGTGGAGCCAGGCCCCAGGCGCACCTTCAGGCTTGACCATTGTGTTGCAACAAGCCAGGCCATTCACAGAGCCTACGTGTGGCTAAACTGCACTAATGAGTGTGACCACATTCACAGGGCCCTTATTCAGGACCACAATGCGTAGGCCTGATCTAAGCAGCGGGCATGGGGAGAAACAGAAAGGGGGTCAGTGCCGGGTGCTCCAGGGCACTTGCCCAGGCTCCCCCATCACACATTTTAATGACCAGCCAGTCAAGAGTAAGACAAGACAGAGGAGGGGAGCCGCAAAAGCTTGGTCATTCAGCTTGTCTGCCGCACAGAAACATTATGTTCTCACTTCCTTTTTTCTTTTTTTTTAAACCACAACCCAAGGCAGAAGCTCTAGCCAATGTAAACAAGTCATGTTTTCTGTCTAATGGAAGTTGTGGTTTTATCAAAGGTGCTGTCCTGGTTCAGTCTTCCTTTTGATAAATTACCATATAAACATAATGGCAAAAGAAAATACAGTTGTGCATGATGCTTTTGGTTTATTTTATATCACTTTTTCCCACTTTTGACCTTATAAATAAATTCCAATTA
>JAQMYF010000013.1:15945555-15973345 GCA_030014195.1 Neosilurus mollespiculum | reverse complement strand
TATAAAAAGCTGCCTGAAACCATATAACTATAAGACACTACGAAGCTTTGCAACTGACACTGTGGTCCAAATAAATAAATAAATAAAATAAAAAAGCCTGGCGGCACCAGTCACATCATCATGGTGACTGGAAAAGCAGGCCATGTCAGCTTCCATCAACTGGAGGAGGCTTTTTCACAGGAGCTATTTTCAAAGCTCCCAGGAGCAGAGCAGGATGGCCATTAAAACCCTGTTAAAACACTTCTGATGTTGTCAGCGGCCGCGAGGTGGAGTGGCCCGGTCTGATCGTCGAGATGCTATCTGCCTGCAGCAGTTCACCACTGCTGTCAATAGTATAAGCTGGAAGGTGCAAGATGAGCAACAACCTAATTTGGCCATCAAAGTTTCATGCATTTTCCCCAGGCAAAAGCAGTGGAGAGCTGGAAACGAAGGAGGACTAAGAGAGGCCTGCTTTAACTCTGCTGAATGACCTTCACTCCTGAACCTTTTAAAACCCTTTAAAATGCACAGCTTACACTCTGATGTATTAAAAGGAAGATGGGGAGGAAAAACCATGCTGCTCGCACTTTTAAAGTTCTGACCTCGGGCTGAATTACATTTGCAGCATTCACACGTATAATAGTGACGCTTTCAGCAAGCTTGCTCTGACCTCGGGATGCTTTCACCTCAAGAGGAGAGAGAAGAAGGGCTTTTATTTATTCAGTATAACTGCCACATCACCACATACCAACATTTGAACATTTGGAGAAATTTTAGCACCACATCCTACCACAAAAACACCCTTACCCAGCTGTTATTTTAATGCAATACTAGCACCGTAATGCAAAGAGTACAGAAAGATCGATATAGGGTCAAAGTACTTGAGAGCACTCCGATAAAATGAAGTAGGTAAGGGAACGGTGTGTTGATGATGCTGAAGGTGTAAATCGTGACGTCTGTTTGAGAATTATTTTAGAAAAGTTAAAAAAATATAAACCTAAATAAACAAGAATAGGTATTGTTAGTTAATTTTTTTTTTCAGGTGCATAAAACCAAATGATGGTTTGTGTCCATACTGTTGTGAACTTCATCAGTGATTGTGAGATATATGCATTTATATCATACGATAAAGAGAAAATAAATAAATAAGCATGCATATAGGATTTATTCTGTACTTTGACAGATTGACACTGATGTATGAGCCTGTGGTCCAAAAAAAAAAATTACAATGTGAAGAGCATGTGAAAGGATTGAAAGTCACTTTACAGCTATACAGAACATGGCACTGTGTTTTAGGCTTCGGGCAGCCAATGGCCACCATACAATAACTGGTTGAAATGCACACAGAAGCAGTGCATACTTTAACAGCAGGGTCTAACTACATACAAATCAAATATACATTACATAATGTAAGTTTTTTGTCAATTTATGGCTTTCAAGGATCAGTTTATGGCTGTCATAATTACATCGTCTTCATATTGCTCAAAAACATGCTATAATGATAATTTGACTTCACATTAAATGAAGGGAAAAAAGAGACATCCCATTAAATAACCGGGGCTGCTTAAGAGTTGTTGGTTGCCCTCATTACTCTTTCAAAAGTTAGGGGAAAATAATTTTTGAAGCATGTCTGAGTTTTCTGGCTTAAGAGATATAAAATCTGAAACTGTGACAATAAGGAGTCTGCACATCAAACCATATTCCTTTTGAAATCAGAAAATGGAAGAAATGTGTTCAGTAGTGACAATGAAACAATGTTTTTTGTTACTGTTTCCCCCCCAAGAGTGAACAACCAAGCACACTGTCTGATACAGGGGTACTCTTTGGCTAAAATTATAATGTATATCTTATTAGGAGCAAAAAGGGTGCATACATGTTTCCACACAGAATATAAATGGTACAAAGAAGTACATTTAAGGGTGCTGCCCCAATGACAAGCCTCACTGATGCACCTGGGAAATGAAGGCTAGTACGTTTGTTCTGATCCCACAGAAGAGCTACAATAGCACAAACTGCTAAAACGGTTAATACTGGATATGATAGAAAGGTGTCAGAGCAGACAGTACATTGCTGATTGCTGTGTATAGGGGTGTCTAGCCTTAGACCAGTCATGTGGTGTTTATTTGTATTTAAATTCAGACTATATGATAAAAGCCGTCAAAGAACTTCAATGAAAGGTGAAAAAGGGAAAAGGTCTTTGGATGTCTTGAATATATATATATATATGTACGTATACGTATGTATACACAAGGATACCGGCTTATGAACATGGTTTAGCAGAAGAGAGTCTTGAAGAGTGAATGTGGCATGATTCACGCAGTTTTAACCACAAGTGATGTATGCGATAGTGCGAGCTCATTTTCCTCAGCACTATGTGACCCATGACATGGCCAGGAATACACACACTGTGGGAGAGAAGGCTCATGAATAAATAACAAGAGGGGAGTCAATGTGTGACTGAGGTTTCCGCTCTACTGAGTTCTGACACGTCAGAAAAATTGTCAGTGAGATCGGAGGAGGAAGAAGAACAGAGTTTGGTAGGCTGACTTAATTATGTATCTAATTAAAACAGCGAATCAAAACAGCAATGAGCAACAGTTATATACTTATATGAAATGTCATGCAGCTTAGAATTCAGGTGGTAGAAGAACACTTTCACAAAGTAAAATTCCTGCATTGCACTTACATTGATGTGAAAACCATGCATATTTTACTCGCAGGAATGTGGCTCAGCAAAAACCACAAAAAAGTGGCAAAAATCTCACCTCGGGGGTGGATATGAGTATTGAGGACAGTGTGACCCGGACACAGTGTTTTATCATAAGCACGGCCCTGGGAAGAGGCCAGTGTGATAAAAAGAGATTTAAGGATACTCCAGGCTCCAACTCACTGAGCTCTTTCACAGCTTGCAGAAGCTCTCAAATGGGGAGGGGCGCACGCATTATCCATCACAAGAACTATCTAGGAATCAAGAAGGGCCTGGTGTGAGTGTGCACCAGTGTATTTGTGTATGATGGACCAATGCATGTGTGTTTTTGAGCACCTCCTTGCACACACGTCCCCTGCTGCTCTGGAGTTTATTTACAGGAAATATGCGCCTGGCTGCCTGATGCAGAGTGACATGGCGTCTCTAGTGAAAGGAGAAGTTAGCATGTCAGGCAGGTCAGCATGGGGCAAGCAGACAGTCAATAAAATATTCACTGCACTGCTCTACTATCATGGATCTAATGCGGTAGAAAAGCTGGCCGAATTCTGAGTCATTGCAGTCGTTGGAGTAAACTTATTCCGTTCTGATCTAATTGACTGTTTTGGCCCGTGTGCTCCTTCACTGGAAATGGTACAGGGTTTTTTCCCTGGAGGTAACACAAGGCCATGGTCCAGCTCATGGAAGTTCAAAAGTGCACTCTGACCTATTGAAGAGGTTGTTACAATATCCCACACAATACACAATGCTCGCCACCACCGCCACCATGACCTATTTAGAACTCATTTCTATTTTTTACTTTTTTTTGTCAGCATCCTTCCTGCCTCTTGGTACAAACTAAATATATGTCTGACTGCAGCAACCAATGCATCTTTCTTTTGTGTTAGTGTCACTGAGGTGTAAGACATAGTGGTTTATATACTCATAACACAGGACAGTTATTCACTGGCTCAGCTATAAAAAAAAGATGATATGCAGATGTTATAACAACCTAACAACAAACATAACTTGTATGATATAATTTGAATAGTTCCAGACATGCTCAGTAAGTCATTTTATATTATTACTATCATAGAAATAAATGTTAGTTTAGAAAGACGTACACAGATCAAGGCCTCGCCAAAAGCCATAATACTTTACAGGATTACTTTTCAGTATAAAGACATTCTTTCCAAACTGGAAAAAAAGCTTGTATTCTTGTACAAATTAAAACTTTTACTCATCCATTATCAATACCGCTTTGGGCCAGAGGTGGGATAAACAATGAACAGGTTGTCCATCAATTGCTGGGCTCACACAGACACAAACAACCATTCACACTCAAATTCACACCTATGGTCAATTTAGAGCAGCCTATTGACCTAATGCACATCTTTAGAATGTGGCAGGAAACTCATGACAAAAGCTCCACATAGAAATACCTTTGGGTGAGATTTGAACCCTGACTTTTCTCTCTATGAAGGGATAGTTTTGTGCTGTAAAATACATTCATACGAAAGACTTCTTGGTATTTGATGTCCTGCTGCTGGAGTCATACTAACTCACAATGGCACCACTTTGGTAAAATTATAGAGCCACAACTCAGTGTGCTCTAATACAAACAGCAGACTAGCCTCTCAGCTAGACAACCACAGCTTGTGGCCTGAGCAACTGCCTGGGTATGTAATACACAATAGGAAGACAGATTTTCACAGAGCACCTGCCTTTGATTTCTGTTTCCAACACGTCGGGATGCCTTGGGAAACAAGGAGGGAAAAAAGGTACCACAAAAAAGTCCACAATTGGGAGCTAACCTGAGTGGTAAAAAAAAGCTATGTTTCAGCCCTAGATGGTGGTGGTTTTTATTTTCTGAAGGCACGCCATAATACATCACAGAAGTCCCGAGGCCCACAGCTTTCAGATGCTTAGCACTGCTAGCTCAGGCATGCTTTTGCACACAGCCTGGACTCAAGTAAATAGCTCTGATCAAAAACATTCCATTCCACAACACCATGAAGAGTGCAAGGGGAGAGGAAAAGAGAGAAGCGCTCGGTTTGAAAACAGACCCTCACCTTATTCTATAATTTTCACAACAGCTAATTGTACCGGACCTCCCGCAACTTGTTGCTATCAAAGTGTTCCATTCCACGCTGTGACAGTGGGCTAGGAGATAAAAAGACACAGGCCTCTGGTAGGACACACGTCAATTTGACTGGTGATGTACACAGAAGTAACTCTCTAAGCATACACCCTGTGGAAAGTGCTTCAAAACTCCGTAGATGAACAATGGCTAAGCGTAGCTAAGCTATCCAGGGGCCAAAAAGCACAGATTGCACTTTCCCCTCTAGGCTGGCATTCTGCAGGTCAAGTTAAACCACACTGGGGTGACGGAGAGGATAAAGCCCCCGCCCACAAAGAGACTTGATGAATGTTCTTGGCCTGTTGTTGGCAATACAGAGCTGACCTTCAGGACAATGGGGCATATTTTTCCAAGATGGATAAAGCTGATAGCAAGTGCGCCAGCATGACAAAAGAGCGCCTCTCTTCTAGCTGCTGCCATGTCGTGAGAAAAGTGCCCTGGTTGCGCATGTTAGCACAGGAGCCCGTTTCATTGATGGCCATTCATTACCATCTTAAACGTGGCGTCGCATGAATGAAGCCAGGGTCTTGGCATAGCTCAGCCTCCTACTCACATGAGTAAATGAGACGCTCACACTGTGCCTGGTCTGCAGCACTGCCCACCCTGGGAAGAGCGACTCGGAAAGGCGGCCACATTTGTTTCCACTTAGGTTATATGATCTCTGAAGGTCTAATTTGAACAAATCCTCCGCTGAAGCCGCAAAAACTGTACTGTTCTTGTGAGATCCTTAATACGCAGGCTGGCACTAATGTTGCACTGAAGTAAATATAGAGACGAGGCGAGGGTTCAGCATGGCAAGGGCTCGGCATGGTCAAGCCAGAGCCTTCCTACTCATTACTGACACGAGACTGACATAAAGTAAACTCCAGCTCCTGCACCCTGTCATTTAGCAGCAAGAAAGCTTTCGCTGGCACACCCTATAAACACCCTTTCCCCCCTGACAACACGATGCTCAGCACTTTACAGCTTCAGTTATTAAAAGCAAGAGAAGCGAGAGTGAGCAAAGAAAGAGCAGGCAGGAGGAAAACACTGAGTAAAAGCACATAACTGGGAGAGGAAGAGGGTAAAGAGAGAGAAACTAAAAGATGTACCAAAGGCTAAGGTGTGCCTGGGGACATGCAGGCTTCTCTCCTTGCTATAGATTGCACATATTCTGTTTTTGTGCTGTGTACTCTTTCCACCTTTAACATGGTTGCTGCGATGCCTTTGGGAAAGCGGTGCCTGCGAATATATGTATCCTGGAGAAATCTTAATGACTTCTTCTGTCCAGTTCTAATAAAGACCTTGAAGTCTTATCCCTCTCAACAAAGCAATCACTGGGGTACAGTGGACTAATCAATGGTGCACTCCCCCAAGTAAAAATACTTAAAGTACTAGTAATGTTTCTTATTGGTATTTCTCAGTGAAATGACAGTAAACATACAGTTCCTTAGATATCAAAGGTAAGAGGGCCAGGATCAAAATTATATGCTACTAATTCTGTACATAAAAGCAGTATTTATTTAGGTAAGAGGAGGTAGATTTTTACACCTTTCACCCACAGTATGGTAAGTACCCCTCACTGGAGAACTATGTTTCGTTGGTTGGAGGGTGATAAATGTGTTGTACAGTGCTGCATGGGTTAAGTTTTGGTCTTTTGTAGCCGAAATCACTTCATGGTAGATGATGCTAGGTGATTTTTTTTGTTTTCTGGCAGTCAACCAGCATTATCTCGTAAGTGTCCCTGCACTTCCTTCATAATACAATGGGGGAGCTACTCAGAAAAAAGAGGGCGTGGCATCCATTCAGACAGCTTGGTCATGTTGAAAATTACTGTGGATCAAGCACCGGACCAATGTATATAATCCCATGTCTCCATCGCATTTGATGTCGGCAGACTTGAGCTGGCAAAAAGTACATCTTCTCAGGCTAGTGTACATTTTCTCCACCCAACTAGGGACCACCCCAAAAATACGCAGGAATAGTCACCGTATGGCAATGACAGTACCAGCCAGGTACAGACAGGTCTGTATTAACTGGCTATATCTGCTCCATCCCCTGGAATTTCAGTTATGCGGGAAGGGCTATATCAAATTTAACTTTTACCCACTACCTAGCCCTCACCTATCCCAAGTGAGCTACCAGGGAATGTCAGAATTAGCATGTGCATCCTGCAAGATATTTGAAGCCAGCCACTGCATTTTTTTTTTTAACTACTGCTAATGTGTATTAATAATAAAAATAATAATAATAATAATAATAATGTCAACTGCCATATATGCATACACAAGCTTGAAGACACTCATTACTGTTTAGCATCATGTTGCTTGGCAGAGGACAGAAATTGCCATCCATCACACTCAAAGACGAGAGCTAATTTTGCTTTCTTGGACCCTCGGCCATTGATGGCTGTGTCAACACCAATATTCAAATCTTCAGATGATACTGTGAAGACTTTCCTTTCAAGGCAATTTAGAGTCCAGTTCTGGAAGCTAGAGTTTTTAACCACAACAAACACTGAGATGCTAAAACTGTTGACCAAACTGAATGAACCACATTCCACTGAGGTGAATAGGGGAAAAGCAAAGGCAGGGTTACCTAATGTCTGGCAGACAGCAGAGCCCTAAATTTCTTGCTCACGCCTATATGACAGCAGCCAATCTGGCTGGACACTGTGGCTTTGTACTGCAACTTCACTGAAGGGTCCGATAATGATTAAAATGCTGGCAGAAAATAAAAACTGCTCATTCACAGCACTGCCCTGAGGTTCTTATCTGAAATCATATTTTGCAGCAGTGCACAGGAACAAAGCTGGCCCACTTCGGCATCTCGCCTTTTTTGTCACTTTGCACAAAGAATGCTCCTCGAATGTGCCCCCGCATATCTGGCCCCTCAGGACGTGAAAGGATGTCGAGCTAACCAGACAGAGACACTTTTTAAAACAGACTTTATGCAAACCCTGACATTAGAGATTAATGTAAGCCCTTCTAAAAAAGTTTTAATGAAATTCCGTGAGGGGGCAGCCCCTCCTTCAAAGAGCTTTGGAGTGCAGACAGGAAGTTTTTTCAGACCGATGATGTCCCTTTTTTTTTTTTTGGTTCTTTGAAGAGGCACCTCTGGTAAAGATAGAACTGGTGTGAAACGGTCCTCAAACAAGCTAATCATCCTGATAATTGCAGCAATTGTCCTTTATTAAAATAATGACTAAGTAGAATGGTCCTGGATGAGCATACTCTGCACAAAACTTTGACTTGCTACAGGACCCAAGCACCATGTCTACCTCTAATTCAATTCCATTTTATTTTTAATAGCAATTAAGACATGCATAAAAGACCTCAAGAGAGATCGGACACAAAAGGAAACCTCTTCTGGATGACATGGGCCGGTGGGAACAACCCCAACAGCTCATTGCTGACTCCTTATTTTACTTCAAGGCAACAGCATCACCATTTTCACCCTTCTATATCGAAAGAATCTTTGCCTATTTAAGGAAAGAATAAAGAAAAATAAAGACTTCAACAGTACACACTGAGTACAAAGTGTCTCTGGTTAAAAGTGATGCTTTAAGAGGTGCAAGCCAATGAAAAACCAGCCCCAACTTGAACAAAAAGGACAAGTTATATGGAGCCAGGGTGAGAGCAAAGAGGACCGACTGCTGTGTCTCTTCCTCAATTCAACATAAGAGAGACAGAGTTCAAGAGCCTTCTCGCTGTCACAGCACTCTTACTCTGAATCTCAGCATTCCAAATATTTACACTCAATGGAGCCTAGGGCTGAGAGCACTGTTAGAGTTACGACACATCTTTTACAATGTGCTAACGTTCTGCAATGCATAACAGACCCAGAAAAAAGAAGATTTCTGAATGAGGGTACAGATGAATAATCATGAATTTAAATTATGAGCTGCTTGTTTTTTTCATGTATCTCTCTGGTTCCCATGACTTATTGGACAAAACGCCTACATTATAGGGCAATCAGATTTTGGATTAAATTCAGCCATACTGTTTGTATTTGTGGTATCTTCTGTTCATCAGATTTTTGTACATGCTCGAGCAACTACCCGTCATTGACGTTGCTGTTCATATTAGATTGTAATCATATATAACACAACAGCCATCATTACAGTATGATTTTAGGGCATGCCTAAATTCAGCATTTGCGTAATTTACACATGGAAATGATCAAGTGGGCAAGAGTTTGGCTTATACTTTTTAGGTTTAGGTTCGCATGTCTGGATGGTGGGAGGAAACTGGAGAACCCAGAGGAAACCAACAGAGAGAACATGCAACCTCCACAAAGAAACGCCCTCAGGGATAATGGGACTCGAACAGTGAACTCTCTCATTGTGAGGTGAGAGAGCTGACCACCAGACCAGTATATTCTATGTTTCTCTATGGAGATTAGTGGTATATGTAAGTCTGTTGGGCTTTTACACCAGAGCCTAGTGGCTCATCAGTCCGGTGCTTATCTCCGGTTTCTGTAGTGTGAAGCGACTAGGAGTTCAGCTCCTCCTGGATGGGACGCTAGTCCATCGCAGGTTACCTTCCCAGTATTTTTACTGGTACCCATTTATACTGCTGGGTGGACAGAGGCACACTTGTATTTAAGATCTTACCCAAGGGTCTTAGCACGGTGGGGTCCAACGGGGATTCGAACCTCTTCTTGATCGTGAGCCCGGCACCCTAACCGCTACGTCACCGGCCCCACATTTCAGTTTATTAGATTAGTGGTATACAGTGACTAAATTTACAAATACACCTATTTCTAAAGGTGTTAATGTATTTAGAATGAAAAGTCTTCAACCATGTGCAGCACAAATAACTTATTTCAATATAACAAAGTAAAACAAGACTCCAGTGTAAGGCCTATGCAATTTATTCGATAAAGATCTTAGATGCCAGACACATCTTTTCTCAGAGTGCCTGAGGCTAGAGCAACTAATTTAGTGACCACTCCATTATTCCGGGTCTTCTCATCAAACTTCACCCCCTCTGTAAACTTCCTCACTTTAATCAAATTCAGATCAGCCTGTATTACACATTTTTCACATTCTTAGAGATAAGAAAAAGCCACTTGTGTCCTCACTGAGCCCTTTGTGTATGTGTGTGTGCGTGCCTGTCTCTATGTGCGTGACATTTAACACGAGGAGATGAAGTAAACACGCGTATCCCACCACTGAAACTGGGCGGACAGTTTAGTAGACTGGCTGGCGTTTTAGGTTAAGTGGTTGTTTGGGTAGGCGCGGGTGGGGTGGGGTGGGGGTGGGGGGTCATCCTATGACATGCTGTAACTTAGAAAGGCAGAGGGGATGAAAAATCGCAGTCTTCGTATTTACACCAACACAATCTTGCAGAATGCAGGTAGAGGTCTACCAGGACTGGGATCAAGCAGGAGCCAATGTGGGAAAAAAGTCACAGGTGTAGGTGGTTTACTTTTTAAATATAATCATGTGGGAGGGTGGTCAGATATAAAGCTCATGGGACAAGGAAGTACCATGTTGATTAACAGAAGAATACTGAACATGGTGGGTGCAAGTGAGATGCTGTATTTACCTTGTGTGGTGTAAACTGTACATTCATTTATTAATTTTATCATCTTCAGTGGTCTCAATGACGATTCTTTATATTCCAGAAACAGAACCATCTCAGCGCATTAGGAAATATTACAGACAGATAAAACATCTACAGGGACAGAAAGAAGGGAGCAGGACTTAAAACAATTTATCTCTACAATTTCACTTTAACACTAGGCACTGAGCAAAACTCATGGAGATGAAGAAGGAAGAAGGGGTAATGACAAACAACATGTAAACATTAGACAATAAGATACAGTGGCGTTTTGTTATGATGCAATTTTGAAACCACAAAAACTAAAAGCCGTGCGTAAAAGTCGACGGTTGGGGTAATGCCCCTTTCTGCGACATCACGGCTTTGTGATTTGGATGTTAACTTTTTGTAATCCAGAGTTCTGTCAGTGTATCCCTTGATGTGTTCTCCACTAGCAGATATGAACATCTCAGTCAGTACAGCGAGTGATCCAGCAAGGAAAGACCAAGTGATGTACAACATGTTTAAATATTATTTCAGGTGTATTTGACAGATATTCCGTAGCCTCGGCACACTGTAATGTTCTGGTCCAGCACTTACTGGATGTCAACAGTGTAACTTATCAGGAATCTTCGAATCCATGCTGACTGTAACTGGTTAGCTTAGGGAAAGTATGAATTATTAAATCTCCTGATCCCAGACAAAGACTAAGCTCCGTTTTCAGAGAAGGAAGCATGGACTTGATTAAATGTTTATCACAACTTATGTTAAACAGTGATATTTTACGAATAGCATTTTTTTAAACATTCTGCTATACACTCAGACGTACCGAACCCTGATCCTCATATTAAACATTATAATATGATATGCTGTATCGTTACAACTCTAGTAATCATGGACTGTTCGAATGCCTGAAACTAATTTTAGCTGTAGCGAGAAGTCAGGAGGTAAGTGGCATTAAGTTCCGAGAGGCACAGGCTGTAATTTGTGAGCCTCTAGCGGCTTTTGGTGAAGGCCTTCATTAGAGACGTGTTGGCAGTAATGATAAAGCTGAGCTTGTTTCCGAGTGATGATCTGCGCCAGGGACATGGTGAGAGGACAGACCACATGCAAGGCATTATCGATTCACTCTATAAATAATTAGAAACAAAGACATGGAGTGAAGTTTGGATTTAGGACCTTGTGATTAACTGTGAAACTTCAACTTCTTAGGAACTCGTACACTAAGAGAAGAACAGTAAACCTGAAACTCAAGTAAACATGAGGTATTTACCTCTCAGGGTGGCAAGACATGGATCAACCTGGACCTGTTTCATAAGCAGTAATTAAAAAGTGTGTTAAGATTAACTACTCCAGTCTAAGGTCTAGAACAAGAGCCCAGAGGAAGGAAGATAAGTTTGAGTGTTTTCCTGGCAAGCCTCGAGAGACTCCCGACTACACTTCAGTGAAAACATTTGGACTAAGAGATCACCGCTATCTTCTCTTGTATAATTTCTACCACATTCCGTTTACATTCTTCCAGACTTTTTAAGCACTTTACTTTCGGAAATTGAGACACTCTCTTTAGATTAGGACACAATAAATCCTGCTGGCTTGTTGTGGGGCACAAATAAACCGAAGTAAGTGTTGATTTAAAAATACAAATTTGGAAATGGGGAGAGGCACTCTTCCTGAGGAGGTTTCCGGAGAGCCAGTAAACATCACGCAGTCTGTCACTGCAGGAGTCAAGACGAGTCACGGTCAAACCAGGGTGGGGTGTGTGTGTGTGTGTGTGTGTGTGTGTGTGTGTGTGTGAGGGAAGACAGGGAGTCGGTGGGGTCAGTGTTCTCCCCATGCAGGCCTGTTTTGTTGCCAAGTGTCCAGCTGCTGATAGGTGTCTGTTTACAGGGTGGCCCAGAGATTCAGAGGCCCAACACACACACACACACACACACACACACACACACACACACACACACACACACACTCAGAGCTCAGAACTGCACCTCGGCCATATGACTGCCTGTTTGTTTTCAATCACTGGGGCCCTATTCATATAAATGATTAACTTGATGAAACATATAAACAAAGAAGCACAGGACAGTGACAGAGGTGCCAATATTGCTAACAAGAAAATCCTATCAGGCCGAGAGACAAAACTGAATTATACAACAAAACTCTAGTGTATGTCAGGGCAAAAGAGGTTTTTTTCCCCACAGATATGGACAAAGCAACAGGAAAGAAACAGCAATGATAAATATGGTGTGACTTCTGAAATAATAAACAGCAACTCTTTTTACTTAAGGATCTACAATCTGACCATCTTTTCTATTGGCTCACAAACCCGAGGCTCGTGGATTCACAGGTCAAATTACACTTAGAAAAATTAGTTTAGTATAAAAATAGTAAAAATGAGGCATTAATGTGCGTATTACTCATTACTGGGTAGCAAAAATAGGGTAGGTAGAGTGGCTGATGTGCTGTTAATATGGTTCACTGTATTATTATTAACAAACATGAATTTCACATTCTGCTTCTATCCCGCAAGTGAGTTAAACAGTTTCCCTCTTCCACTAAAAATAAAATCCAGAAAGGTGTAGTTTTCAGGTGGCTGTGGTACCACTGCTAAATGCTAAGGCTACACTATAAATGTTGGCACATTTGCAAGTGAGAGTAAGGTGAAGAGTGAAAATCTTTTGAGTTAGGGTAAGAAGGTTAGAAACAGTGATGGGCCTTGGCAGTCTTTACCCTAATTCAAGCTGACTGGAATAAACACAGTGATGGTCGATTTCATTATCCAGGCTAAAGCCTGCCATTTCAATCAGTTCCGTGAATCTTGTACTACACAGGAGTGATGAGGGGATGGAAAATTCGACAAATTACTACCTAAACTACTAACAATAAGTTGACAATGTGGCGAAAATGAGTCTTAAAGCTGCAATTAATAAATCTGCTGCCAGAAACCAAAACAAACAAACAAAAAAAATCACGGAGACTACAAGAGGAACAGGAACATGGCTGAGGAGTAAGAGAGAGAAAAAATAGAACAGCAAAACAAAAGGGCTGCCCTCCCACACACACACACATTTCCACAGTTTAACACTGTGAGATTGTTTCATTGCGTGTGAAATGTGATGATTGGTTTCCTCTCTCCATTTCTCTCTGACCTTCCTCTTGCCTCAGGCACTTGCTCCATCTTCCTCCAGGTTTGTCTTAATTACTGCACAATTAGGCCCTACAAATGGCGTCAGTGCGCAGGCGACTTGTGTCTGTGCGGAGCTCTGTGTTTTCAATTTCCTGCAGTAATGGGCCTGTAATGCCTGCCCCCGCTGGCCGCCGCTGCGACCCAACAGGCCCTGAGGTCACAACCCCGAGCTGCACTGGTGGGCCCAGGGGGGCTGAAGGATCAGGTAGTCAACCATACGGAGACCGGCATGCATCACAAGACAAACACACCATGACACGCTCACACAGACACACGCAGTCACACGCATGGAGTGTGTGTGGGGGATGATGATAGAGATGGCAAACAGAGAAAGAATGAGAGAGAGATTTGTCTTTCTCATGACTCCTTGACAAAAAATGCATACAGACAAGCAGGTCACACTGTACCAGAAGTATCAGTGCTCTGACAAAGTGTCCCATTGTACCAGAGCTGAGTGTCTTAAGCACATCAGAGCTTATTATGTCGTATCAGTTAACACATATGAATTTAAACTAACAAGATTATTATTTTTTTCCTCACACAGTTCTGGGGTTTGTATATATCTCAGGTGGATCTGATGCGAGGCTACGATACTAGCATCAAAGATTAAGGATCATGTTTCCTGAGCTTCACTAATTCCATTTCAAATCCACAAGGAGGCAAACTGACTGCTCTAGACCGCACAAGCTGAACTTTACTGATCACAATCCACTCAGCTACACTGTTATGTAACAGAGTGTTTATTCTCTATGGGAGCTTCTTTACCCATTTGTCTACTTCTTTCATAAGAATTAAAGTGAAATTGATATTTATGGCTTGTTTGCTATTTGTTTTGATTAAGATCTCTGGAGAGAAAAAAAACGGAGGAAATTTGGAAATGAGGACTTTAAGAATACTCATCGTATTTTTATTTATGGGTCAGAAATTTCCATTCATCCATCCATTCATTCATTTTCTTGTCCTAATGCTCATGTCTTTGGACTGTGGGAGGAAACCAGAGTACCTGGAGGAAACCCACACAAGCATGGGAAGAACATGCAAACTCCACACAGAAACACCGTCTGAACCAAGGATCTTCTTGCTGTGAGGTGAACATGCTAACCACTATGCCACCTGGATGATATACGTTACATTTATTATTATTATTATTATTATTATTTCACAAAACCTGTAGTTTTCAAAAATATATACAGACACATAATAGAAAATGTTAAAATGTCAGCACAGGAAGTCTATGTGTGCATGTATAAAAAGGTTTGAAAGTGAGTGTTATACAGGAAGTTATTCTTATGGACTGCTTTATATTTTCCAAAATAATGACGTGAACAGGGCAGCTGCTGCATGTATGAGAAGGCACTATTTTGCCATATACACTTATAAGTAATGGCACATAATGGCACCTAATGGTGATCACATCCTCACCGGGTACATGGAGCTTAATACATCAGTGCTCTGTCTGCTTACAGTAAACCTTAGTAGTGCTTTCCAATAGCACATATCCTCTAAATAAAAAAAAAAAATAACAGTTGTCAGGTTGTGTGGACCCCATGTCAACCTCACTGTAAGAGGTTACTAGCTTTTGACATGGGTTCATGCACCTTCATTATAGAGAGCACTTTGAATCTGTTCCCAGGGCTTCCATGTGTACATTTCTCTTATTAAGGCTAAATCCAGAGACCGCTTGTCAAGTTCTGACGCAACCTAAAAAAATGCAACTGCACATGTTAATGGAGCCAAATTGAGCCCAGGGTAACACAATACCCACAGCAGGACCATAATACTTCTACACTGAGCTGAGTGTCACATCAACACAAGACTGGAGAGGCTCATCAATTTTTATTTAAGACCTGCTCCAAACAGCAATTTAATCCAACGCCTACTATTACTATAAATTGACCCGGGCTTGGCAATTTACTTGCAGTAGAAGCACAGTCGCTTGAAATGTCCCGGTGGCTCATGTGAAGTAAATTGTAACGTTAATGAAAAAAAAATAAAAAAATCACAGAGTTGTAAGTTCTCCAGAAAAAAATAAAAAGGTTCAAACACAGGCAAGTAAAAAAAAAAAAAAAAAAAAAAAAAAACTTGCAAGAGTTCAAAATGACGGAGAGGACTTTTAAAACAAACAACACAGAGTGCGCGCAAATATCAATAAACACAATTCTTCCGTCTCGGAAGCTTCCTGCTTTATTTGATTAAGCAGGGTGAAAAAACAGAGCAGTCATGCTCATTGCTTTTCTTCCTCTTCCCTTCCCCTGCAATCTTCTCTGCACCTAATGGGAATCGGAAGTTTAAGTGGAGCGGCCTGGCTAGCCCCGGACTAACCTCTCCATCTGGAAGGGAACTTGCCAGCCTTGGGGCTACTCCCAACCCTTCCCAGCTGTTGGGTTCGGGGCTTTTGTTTTTGTGGGCTTGAGAAAGCATATTTTTATAAATGATTGCCATATCCTCCACCAGCTGCTGACCCCGCTCCCGTCCCTGAGCAGGGCACGTATCTCATTTCAGCCGGCCACGCTCAGGGCCTGACCCTCGCACTGCTAGCACGCTAGCGCAAAAGCACTAAGTGAAAGAAGTGCTGGTGGGTGTAAATACTGGCCTCCGTTGTTCTGCATGGTCTGATCCAATGGAGAGGGGGAAAAAAAAAAAGAGGGAGTTGACGCCAAATCAGTGGGAGTGAAATCACCCTTAATGCTGCAGTCAGGGATTATCGTGGTTAACTATCATCTAATGATAGTGCAAATATAAAGTCACATAACAGTGTTTAGTCACTTACGTCGCTGAAGCAGGGTGTAAAATTGCATGTAAGACGCCTACAATGGAATTGGAAGCAGGATTTCGGACCTAATAAAGTATAGCACTACATGAAGATCAAGAAACAACCAGTGTATCTACTATAGGTCATGTGACTATGAGGCTCATAACATCTCTGTGTACGCTTTTAATCATAGCCGCAGCAAGTGGAAACGTGGAACGCTGCCAGCATGGAGTCAACTGCCCGTGATGAGTAACTAGTGTTTCCATGGCTTCCTGAATAACACTACTCCTTTTACCACAGTGCTGTTGAAATCCTAATTTTTGATAACAACGCTGGCTGTAATTCAAACAACAGGTTTATATTAATGCACTCACTCTAATACATTCACATACAATCTAATACATTATATAGTAATTGCTCATTCGCAATTGTATGTTCGACATTCTACATAATCGAAGCCTAATAATAAACAAAATATATATTTTTTTAACATTAATTATACAATGAGGCTTTCTATACAGAGACATTTTATTTAGATTTCTGGAAGGAGTCTCCAGTGTCATGTTTTTAGTCATGGAGGTGTTTTAAGGACAGACAAGTATAGGGAAAGAAAAAAGAAAATAAAACATTGAGGGAGTGACATAAATAAGAACAGTAACCAATTTGTCTCACAGACATTGCACAATATTATATATTATATAACTATTTACTTTAGGAAGCATGATATGTCAATCAATAATTACATATTTCTTCATTATTATAAGAAGCAAATTGCTGTGGTACTGCATATGAGAAATAAATCACTTCAGGGTAGTAACATCATTACAACACCCATGCACGGATATTTTCCCTCAAACAGCACACCACAGTGTTTTATTCCTAAGTTAATCCTGTTACAGGACAGTTTAACAAACACAGACATAAGGCATTTCCAAATCTGTGGGCCATCTGTAGCACTTCACATCACTCCTCCATAATTTAGTCCATGGGGCAGAGCCAAGAGACAGAAGGTATAAGAGCAGCCAAGTAAAGTGTTTAAAGCTCTTGGTGGTACCTGGGCACTAGAAATAACTTCACGCCCACTTTTCTAGCACACTGTGCCATGGTCCTGGGTGTTGTCAAATCAAGAATTAAAGCTAAGTGTTAATTAAAAATGCATTGTCTGTGAAGATGCAGGCTCGGGCAGCATGATGTAGGTTTGTGCCTGCAATATTAACAAGATAAGCACTTCATAATTCATAAAGCCTGGCCACCTCAGGTGAGGGCCACCCAGTACGGAGCCAAACATGCTTCACACACTGTAGCACAAGCATAAACACACACATACATACACACACACACACACACACACACACACACACAAAGTGCAGCAAACACTCATAGAACAGCAGCACGCTACCTCTCGAGTTTCAGCGCCTGCCCTCTGCTCCCAACACCACATTGCACTTTCACTGCTCTGTGGCTCTGTGCACTAAACTGCTGGGTAATTGCATGGCAATACTTCATTATGGCAGCACTGTAATTTCAGGACTGGACACTTCAAAGGCGGTGCAAATTATTGTGAGTCCGCGCAACCCTTGCTTTGTTTTGACCGGTATTGTTTTTGGCTCGGCTGCTTGGTCCAAAATACACACAGAGAGCAATCAGCGCATATTTTCAATGGTATAATTGTTGGAGCTGATTACAAAGTGCGGTAGTGTGCATGAGCCGGCTGATAATTGGCGTGTGCCATCATGTGAAGCCAAGAAGAATAAAATTCTATATCATAAGGTTTATCTAAACAAATGGCAGCTTCTGGTCGCGGGCTACTGCTGGAAGGTTTTACAGAGCAGGACATGTTGGATAGAGCTGAGGTATAACAGGGTGCAGGAGTCCTGGAGAGGCCCGGTGTCGTCAGCTCACGTCTTCATTGGAAAACAAAATTCACACTTTGATGTTATTTAACCAAACATTTCCTGCCAGACTCTGAGACAAGAAAATGTAGAAAGAATACTCCTGATCCAGCCAATACACATATAAATGATAGTCTCATATAGCCGAAATGAAATCACGATAGATGGGTCAAGCAACGTCATGCTTCTGTATGGCATACATGGTTTAATGGATGCTACTTTATATTTCCGTGGAGGTAAACATGTACGTGGAATAGCACATATGCATCACAGTTACCGCGTGTAGACTTGACGACTGCGACTTATGCATCACAGATGCTTACGTTTCTCAGGCAGGTGTCAAAACTTTGGCATGAGGCTGCCATGACTTGTCATGGACTGGCCATGATAACCCCAGCCATGTGTCAACCAGTTAAGTAAGCCCTATGCTTAAGATGGCTGGCTAACATCACAGTGGTATGTTTTACACCTGTAATGAGGATGCCAGTAAGGGCATCAACAAGCAATATCCTGTTGATGATCATGAAGTTTAAATGCAGCAGTGTTCAGTGCATGAATAATACATCATTCACACTTATTATTACAGCCACTAGAGCATTTACAATGCAGGTGGTAATAAAGACTTTCCCTCATAAGGTTTTTCTCAAATACTTTATTACACTATTAGATTGATATTAAATACAACATTCACAAACAATCACATTACAGCTGAGATCTATTGGATTTGTTAGAGCTACTTTAGATACAAATATTTACAGTATAAAAGACATACTGTGAGATCAATGAACGTGGGCTGTGCTGAAGACTTTAACAGAGCAGGGAATATTCTGACGCAGAGGGAAATGACTCTACATGAGCACTACTCAGTCACGGTGCATTTCTGAGAACACAGCTCAAGGATTTCTGATTATTAATGAACAATATAACAGTAATTACTCTGCTCCATCTGGCACTAGCGTTTCTAACCTTGGGAATCAGGAGTGCAGACGTCTTCCATTGCGCTCTAGCATGGCCCTGAGCTGGCTGCGTCCCTCCTCTGCTCTCCTCTCATCTCCCTTCCTTCTTTACAGACAGTGAATGACAAATAAATATGGGGAATGAAAGAGGATGGAGGAGACAGTGATGTGGAACATGTGCATGCTTGAAAAAAAAAAAAAAAGGAAGACAAAAACAAAATCAAAAGCAGCAGGAAGGACCTCCTTTAGGATATACCTGTAGAGAACAATAACGGAAATAGAAAGAAAAAAACAAACAAACAAAAAACAAGTGTGCGTTTAATGGTGAGGTGGTCATCCTTTTTCAAGCATGCACATGTACTGCATCATTCAGTCAGGGACAGTGTTGGGGATGCAGGTGCAAGCAGACAGGGACAGGATGCCGCAGTGATCACACTTCAAATGCGTGGAAACATGTTTGCTTGGTGGTTCTGCTTGATCAGGGGTTCACTCTTCGTGGATTTGCTCATGCTGCATTAGTTTGAAATTATTAGATACCATACTATAATATGATCTAGTATATTGTGTACAGGAACAGCAAGATCATACTGGCCCACTAAAATTGGAGTTTACAGTGTGTGTGTGTGTGTGTGTAAATATAATATATATATATTTTTTCTGAGTGAATAATTTTTTTTAAGCAAAATGACAGACTCACAATTTGGCTCAGTGATGACATCATTAAAACACTTTAAATGGAAAAATAGCTTGTTTTAGCTTGTATATCTGTATAGTTTATACCAAAACACCTCTACAGAGCACTAACTTGCTTGAATACATCACCGTTTCTGTAGTAATTGCTCATTCACAGGGACCTCTCTAGAGAAGCAGATGTGCTACATTCTCATAATCTGATTAAATATTTATTATTGAATTATTTAATAAACATTTCTCTGTCGAAGGATAAATGTATAATCGATATGGTAAGATGATTATTTAACATTTATGGAAGGAGTCTCCAGTGTCAGTGTTTTGTATTTCCACCATGGGAGAGTTTTAATTACACAAGATTCTTTACAAAAACTTCTCAGTGGAAAATCCAAACCATTAAATTTAGCTAACTGTGAGTAAAATGCATAAAATGTTACTATTATTATTACAAATTATAACTGTTGGCCAATTGCTGTGGTATAAGAGCAATTTTGGGATGTGCTGCAATTGGAAAACAATGAGGTTCAGGATCCCTCACACTGCCCTGGTATTTACTAACTTTCTGTAACGGTTCCTTCTAGTTGTATTTCTTACAACCAACAGTAATATTCATGGTTCTGGGAAATTATTTTAGAGGAAGGTAAATTGTGATATAAGTCAAGTGCATCAAATTAAGAGGCCACTTTTTGCTATTTATATATAAGGACATGCAAAGCTAGAAAAAAAGACCTTTATCAGTGAGAAGCAAAGAAGAACCAGGCTGAAATTTGCATATGACCACAAAGATTTGACCACAGAAGAATGGAGTAAGGTAGTCAGCTTTTTTAAACACCTTGTAATCTAATGGTTAAACGGAAACCTGGACAGGCCTACAAGCCATAGATTCTCAAACCCATTGTGAAATTTGGTGGATAATTAATAATTTGGCGGGGTGTCATCAAGGCTGGAAAGAGGCAGGTTTTTGTTTGTGAAGGATGCATGAATCAAGCCATGTACAAGATTATCCTGGACGACATTATACATCTTTCTGCTCTAACAATGTTCCCTAAATATAAGGATTGGGATTTCCAACAGGCAATGCACCATGCCACACAGCCAGGACAGTCAAGGTGTGGATAGTGAACCAAAAGATCAAGACCCTGTCATGACCAGCCCAATCTCCAGTCCTAAACCTCAGTGAAAACCTCAGGAATATGATAAAGAGGAAAACTGATGGTTACAAGCCACCAAACAAAGCTGAGCTGATTGAAGTTTTGTGCCAGGAGTGGCATAAAGTCACCCAAGAGAAACGTGAAAGACTGGTGGAAAGCATGTTGAAAGCTGTGATTAAAAGTTCAGGGTTATTCAACCAAATATTGATTTCTGAACTCATCCACAGTTCAAACATTAGCTATTTATTATTTAAAATTGAATAAGATTATAATTTCTGTCTATTATTCAAGTTCTGAAAACACCGGATCTTTTTTTTTTTTTTAAAAACACTTTCCATTTTCATTAAATGCACTAAGTGACAATAATTTGATGTTGGAAATTGGGGAAAATGTCATCGGTAGTTTATGGAATAAGATAAAAATGTTTATGTTTCTATAAACAAATATCTATGAATAGTAAAAGAGGAGAAACTGATAATTTTGCAGCGGTTTCCTAAATTTTTCCATAGCTGTATGTACAGACCCATACAACATGTGCGTGTGTGCGTGTGTGTGTGTGTATGTGCGTGTGTATACATATTGTGTGTGGTGTGACACAAAAACTGTCAGACACCAGAGGCTTCAATTGGACCACATCACTCCTCTTTTCTTCTTCTCCACACACAGACTGGCATTGTGTAGGCCATGCTGTGGCGCCTGAGGTGGGAGCCATTACCACAGCACTGAGAGAACAGACAAGAGGAGAAGGAGAAAAGGCGAATGACACTTACGGAGAAGCAGCTATGTGGACTGACCACTAAGCGCTGGGAGCTAATGAGAAGAGAGAAGAGCTTTAGCCCCGGGCTATAAATATCCCAAGTGCAGGGTTCAGCTGCAGTGGCACAGGGCAGGAAAAGAAGGAGACGAGCTGAGCCGTGGCCAGGAAACTCTGACTACTGCTTACATCCCGAATGTGTGAAGTGTCCGGCTAAAGCTGAACACTGATCGATACCGCTGTCGGTTTCTGTAGTGCTGGAGTGAGAAGCCAGGAAACATGCACAGGATTAAAAGATATGATCCAGTGCCAACAGCTGTGACACAGAAAGGCCGGTGTAATGAGACTGGGGCTAGTCAATAACACGTACACGACGTGCATATGATCCATACAGCACAGGACGAAATTGTTTATCGGTCACTTTAATCACTAAAACCTTTGGATCAGCGTGTTCCTTTAAGATGCTTTTAGTCTCATGTAAGAAACAAGTAAGAGAAAAATCTGAGAACTGACCATATGGTGATTTTTCATGCCCTTTTTGCATTTTAATAATTTTCAGCAGGTCACTAGTGTTAAGATAAGGATGTTATCTTATTCATTTGTTATTTGGTGTTATTTACTGACAGCAATAAAAATCTAAAATGTGTTAAAGGGTCTATGATATACGCAGAGTTTGAAACTGTAAGGGCATTTGGCTGGTCATAAAATGACTACACCATTATTAATCTATGTGGAAGTACCTCACAAAGCTAGTGAAACTGCTGGTATGTGTGTGCATGTGTGTGTGGGTGTACTGACAGCTTTTGCACGGATTAAATTACAGTAATATATTAGCGCTGTATGTAACCCAACAATGTGAGCAGAAAATCTAGTTTCCACATGAATCAAGCTAAAGTATGAAAGCATAAGAATATCAAGATTTTTTCCCTTTTTATTCTGTAAACTAATCACTCCCTTTGGTGCTACATTTATTTTCTTTGAAAGATATTTTATTATTCGAGTGCTTGCTTCATCGTTTCGGCATCTGATTTTTTTTTTTTTTTAATTTTAGGACTGTGAACAATGCTTTGGGATTTGATCCAAGGCAAAGTACTTGAATTAATAAATGCTACTAGTACTACTACTACTACTACTACTACTACTACTAATAATAATAATAATTAAAAAAAAAAACAACCTTCTATTGTTACTCATTTCTAATGTGTCAGGTCAAGATGAATCATGCGACGAATGACAGATGATGAAACATAAAGACAGATTTCTGAGGTCGCCTGGTCATGTAGCCAGGTTGCAGACCTCCCACAGTCACTGTAAACAGAAAGGCTATGGACAAATCTCACAACATTATCCAACTGTCCCTGCTCCAAGTTTAAGGAGGTGTCAAATGGGGTAAATCCCCTCCGACCAATGCCTGACAACAAAGCCCAAACACACGCTTAACAAAAAATGGGGTGGGGGAAGAAACAGGGGTTAAGCCTGGGGTACAAAACAGGGTCAGTGCAACACACTGAGTGACGAGACTGCCAGAAAGAGAGACGGTCTCACAGATGTCTGAGTGCAACAGCAACAGCTGTTTACGTCTCTGTTTTCCGCTCATTTGCGAAAGGAGATTTAAGAGGCGGAACCTCATTTACATAACGAGAGAGCACTCTCAGACACATGGGTCTCTTTCACATGTGTGCACACACACACAAACACACACTTACTGCACATTTTCTAAAATCTATGCCCACTTATCAGCTAAATGGAGCCGTTTCCATTTTCCTCAGTCTTAATCTAATTTACCGTTCTTTACATAATAATGACCCACAGCAAACATAATGATAAATCACAGTTGAAAAAAGTGAATAAATTATAAAAATAAATAAATAAAAAGCCTATCTACCAGTGTTAATGCCAACAGCGGATGATCTCATACAGACATGAATGTCATCATGTTTCTCCAACTGTAGAAATAATACAACAAGGGAATAATTGGAAACCATACAAGCCTCCGTGGCGTTTTTTTTACTGGCATTCATCAAGAAGGAAGCTAAATTTTACACTAGGGTCAAGAACATACAAATGAATGATTAAGCAGCCCTGCATTTCCGATGAGTTGGCAGACAGACAAAGCATCATAACTGTCATAGTTAAAGAGGTCAGTGGCGCCGTGAACGGTGTCTGTGGGTGTGAGCTAATCCTGTTGAAGAGGGGAAAAGGGAAGGGGGGAGGGGGCAAATTGTGTGGGTGATGTGTTAAATGCACCGAACAGACATAACCTCCCTGTATCCGGTGTTTTGGCTCGGCTACTAATTCATTCCGCTACGTGTTGGCGCGCAACGTTCACGCTGCTCAGATAGCATTCCTTCTTTTCAAAAGATTCCTAGCACAAGCAATCACATATTCATATCTGCCACAGAGCCGTACCCGCTGTGTTCAATTTTATGCCTGGAAAGGGTAACACGAGCAGTCAAGCACGGGCGTCAGCACCAGTCCTACTTTAATGTTTGACAGAAAAGGAAAATAAGGTTTGTTGCAGCACTCAAGGCATGGAGAAAAAGAGAGAGAAAAAAAAATGACTATTGCCGATTTGAGGCTGATGCTCTCTCGGCTTTATCCCTCCTTCCCCACAGTCGTCCTTCTTAAGCTCTGGTTCATGGCCTGTGGCTCCCAAGCCTTTGATACAGCAGAGGCAGAAATCCAGGCGGAGAAGCTTTATTGAAAACATGGCCGGTTGCTTTGGGAGGACTGGCGCTGCTCTGCTCTCCACAGATCCAGCAGCAAAGGCGCGGGTGAGCCTGCTGATTATAGAGACAAGCCCCAGACTCCTGCTTTAATGAGCTGCAAGCCATGAGTCATGGTGAACTCTGCCAGAATGTAAAACTAGACGAGAGGCCAGTAACATCCTCGTTCCCTTCTCCACCTTGTTTAGAGGGCATCTAGAATTCGCCTGGCTTCTTGTTGAGTCTCGGGTCCAATGGTGCTGGGGAAAGCTCAAACCTAGACCCCTTGCTGAGTACAGCCTGGAGAGAACATAACACTTATGCATGTTTTTTTGTAGACCAGAACAGCTAAAAATGTGCATATTGCTGGCGATTCTTTGTTGTAAGAAATGATCAATCGTTATGTGCCTGGTGATTAAAAGAAAAGTTGCTTCTCTGCTTCACAGGCGTGTAATGTTACTCTTTAGCTGATGCGTTAAAATGTACAACACTGCAGGACATAAAGCATGAACAAAGTGCTGATTTTATTTATTTACATTTTATTCTTCAAGCATTTTTATGTAAAATGATATTAAAAGCAGGATTTAATCCAGGATTCCTGCTTCGTTTACTTTAATGTTCCATGGTGTGCGTTCAGAGCAATGACCATGTAAATGGTGTAATCTCTAAAGGGAGACAACACGGAGGTGTGCTGCAGCAAATTTATGCATAAATTATCAAAAATCCAAAGCCAGTGGCGCAAGGTGTGACACAGCTGCCACCACATTTCAAACCAAGAGTAGAAAAACCCATAAGTATTATCCCAGAAGCCGCAGCATTTCCGCTGTAACGTGTGCTTCTCTGGGTCTGATTCGAGTCCGGGGCATTAACAGACACTGGCGTCTTCAGCAGCAGGCTATGTGGAAGCTGTTAGTTAAATCAAGTTAAGCCATTTCCGTACTTTAAAGCCACTTCCCAATCACCATGCGCCTGCAGGAAGGTAGAAGATTTGATGTACGCTCATGTTTGCGCCAGATCTGGTTTAAAGCCCTCGCTCCACCCCATTCAGAATTCATTTATGTGGAGAAAAGAAATGCACTTATCCTCTGAGTTTGTAATATGGTTGCATTTTATCCGTTCTGTTGTAAAGCCTATGCCTACCTCTATGCTTTGGTGTAGAATGCATGCTATAAGAAACCGTGCCTCCTTGTGGTGGGAGAAAAAAGATTTCAGATTAAAAAGAACTTGACTATGCAACAATATAGACTGATGAATATATAAAATGGTTTCGGATCCTTCCTCTGCTCTGCTGGATCAACACATAACAGGAGCTGTGCACGGATGAAGTGTAAATGCATTGGTGTGAATATTACATTAACTTCCTACACTAAACACATTTGCACAAGCAGAGCAGATTATACTCAACACAAACAGGGCACCCCCACCCCACTAATACATACACACACACACACCTCACCCAGCATGGCCATGAGGGCCACAGCAAGATTTTTACACTTGAGCCCGCCCGGTTCCTTGGGCGATAACCAGATGCCCTGTACTTATTAGCCAACTGTGTGGAACTGCTCTAACCTCACATGACAGTATGTGTGTGCGTGTCAGGCCTGAGACAGATGGGCAGAAAGGTGGAGTATGTCATGTGTAAGACAAGAGTGTGAGTGTGTCGCATATACATCATTCAGCTCTGCTTTCATGTACAAGCACTTGCACCATCATAGTTAAATTCATGTTTATGATGCAACTTCTGAACTTCCCTTCTGTTCAGTGTGTGCTACACAGCATCATAGTCCACTTTTGTGTGAAATTACCATATTCAGTAATATTTACTTTCATTTTATTTGAACACTATCATAACGTGCCAAAATGCATTCATGCAGCATTTAAACTATTTATAAACAATTCATATTTACCATTACGCTAAATATGAATCTTAACAAGATGCATAAAAAAAAAAACAATTTACCAATACCAAGCAACCCCACCCTGCATACGGCATCATATTTAATTATAGACAGGCTTTAATGTGTGTCACCTTATTATAACATAAAACATTATCACCAAAATAAAAAGTACATAATTATTTTAATTCATAAAAATGCCACTTTACTTCCATGAAAAGCATGAGATTTAGCTTAAAATATCCTGAGACTGTCAATAATCTACACTCCCAAACCAGCTTTATATAATTAATATATATATCAAGGCAGGTCTTAGTGGATTTATAACTGCACTGTAATTATGTACTGGATACATAATTCATTGTGAACACTGTGTACAATGCATTCTGTGTAAAATGCTATTAGGACATGCTATTCATGTATCCACAGGTTATTACACATACAGTATAGGGCCCTGATAGAAAGCGTTAGCCACATATTTTTCCCTATTATAATAGAAATAATTTGTGAGTCAAATCTAAATCCAATAATACTAGAATTAAAAGTTATGAGTATCAAAAAGCTTTCACCTGGTTAATTTATAATCAAGACCAAAGGTTGACATTTTGCTTGTGGTGTCATGAGACAGACCTTAAATTATCTAGAAAATAGAGAATAATTATTTAATCTTTTCATGAAATGAAACAGTTATGGTATTATAACAAAGGTTTTACATTCTGCCTTAACGCTCACTTTTATTTCACAGCTAAATTCACGGGAACACTTAAAAAAAAAAAACCCTATAACGTATACCGGCTTGTTAGGTATAGCAACAGGTTGCTATTTGGATGCCACAAATAAATTAATATAATATAAATAAAATCCCTATCAAAGTCCTGGAGGAAGGGGAATATCCGAGTACAGTGTTTACATTGGAATATTGATGAACCTGACGCTGGTGTAGTGTATCATGAGGTACAGCTGTCTGATGGCTAAGCGTGATGGCTAACAGTAAATATTAGGAATGACCCAGTACCTGGGAATTGTGTGACGACAAGCCAAAACACACACGACATGCAGAACATTACACAAGGCACTGTGTTACTGCTGGCTTCATCTGCAACTCTTTCCTGCCCAGACTCCACTGACCAAAATACATGCACACACACGCACACAAGTTCGTGCACACACACAAATTATTACTGGAGAGTGAGAATACAGAAGCAGACTTGGTCAAAATAAGAATGGAAAAAGAACTTCAATAACTGCATAAAGTAATACCTCTGTGTGTGTGTGTGTTACTTAGCAGGCCAAGGCTCTCAGCATAATTTAATGAACTGAGAACGACCTTGATCGGCGATTCAAAGCTAGGAGCACAGGCCACTCCCCCACTCCCACCCTCTGCCCTCACATTCATCAAGTGTGTGTTTTGATCTCTCAGGCACATCACGTGTAACCCCCCCACCCACCCACCAGTGCCAGCAACATCGCACTCCTATTGACTT
>JAQMYF010000013.1:15909875-15925379 GCA_030014195.1 Neosilurus mollespiculum | reverse complement strand
CCTCCCTAATTTAATTTTACTATGTAAAGCTGCTTTGTGACAATGACAATTGTAAAAAGCGCTATACAAATAAAACTAAATTGAATTGAATTGTTTGTCTTGTTAAAGTTCCCATTCTAATCCAGAAGAAAAGATTATGCACTTTGTGTTAAATACTAGTGTTATAATTAAAAAAATACAGCTGATTTGTTTAAGCCATATATGATGCGTTTGTTTTTCCGTTTTGACAGATGTACTGACTGACTGCAATCTAGTTCAGTTGAAAGTCTCCTGCAGCTCATTTACATGGGCTTTCCCAATTATTTTGAAATGTGTTTTTTCCTGTGTTAGTCACGTGTGATTGGTGCTGTGCAACATTTGACCTTTATGAAAGGCATGTTCTGGCCCACAAACACATGGATTTAAGGGTGTCCCACATATTGCCACTAATTTAAGCCTTTACTCCACTTTAAAGACAGACCAATTTAACTTTGATGAAAACGGGACTGGCTGCACAATATGTCTTTTAGTTCGGCACTTCCACACACCCCTACACTATGCTAACCACAATAGTGTGTTTGAAACCTCTGCAGTATCTGCCACAGGGTATTTTTTTTTCTCCCCACGATGCTTGAAGTGCCAAGGCGATACTCACTTTATATTATCGGTGGAGTCTTCCCGGCGTGAACTGCTAAATTAATCATTTGAGGATGGAAAAGGAGGAAATTTTTCTTGCTCCACCGCACACCACAGTTGAACGGAGCCCAGTTCTAGCCTCGCAATAATTGAAGTGCTCATAAGAGATCAAAGCAGTAAGTTTGGTTACATCTGTGTGGGGAATTCCCCTCAGAGAGAGAACGAGAGAGAAAGGATGGGTGTGTGAGTGAGTAAGTGTGTGTGATGGTGTGTGATGGGTCACTTTGACTTTTAAATGCCAGCTTTTCTGCCCTTCATCAACATAATACCACGACTGGACTAATCAATATGATTTAAGATGATGTTTAAGAGGGATACTGAATCAACACTTCATCACCGGTAAACTTTCTGGGGGGTTGCGGTACTGGTGCTGTACTCTGATTCGCACGTATCGGTAATTTTTCATAATTCAACTGATCAAATGCTAACATTAATCAAGATTTCAACAGATGTGAGAAAGCATGCATAGTCCTAAGCAACAGACCTGGAGATCCTCACTCTGATGTACTGCACAATCATGTGATGAGAAGAAATGTTAGAACAATATCAACAATACACTATTTAAAAAAAAAAAAATTATAATAATAATGTAGTGGCTCCTAAAACCAGGGCAACGCTTACTCGGCACAAAAAAAAAAAAAACCCTCCCAAAAAACATCTAGATCTCGAAAATATTACCTTTCCATCTTGGTAACCGTGCAACTGAAGACTACATAAAACTGTATTAGGGCTTGGAATTTTGGGAAACTTTAAAAGTGAGCTTGGAATGAAGAGTGGAAAAAAAGTACTCAGCATAGACTAGAATAACAGTCTGGCTGATTCGCTTTCGAAACATCTGTATCCAATTACAAAGTACATCCTACCAGAGCTTCTCAGGAACAAGAACAACGCAAGTAAAGCTGAGAGTTCAGGAGCGATGTCAAGTGCAGGGTCTACAGCACATGAGTGTTGGGAACTGAGATATTTCATTAGGCCATGAGTCTGTCGTGCATCAGAGTGGCTTTTGGGGAGCTCTTTCTCTGGCTTTGAGCCTTTGCTCTCTACTTCAGGCACTAATGCGCTAGATTTGGCCTGCTCTAATTTCCCAGACAGTTGGCAGCCTTTTGCATTGCTTCAAAGCAAAAATAATCAAGAAGTATGTGAGTGTGGTGGGGTTTTTTATATGGAAAAACAGCAATATCATGCATTCGTTAATTTACTACCCCAAGCAAAGGTCCTGACTTCAAAGGGGAACAGAGGGAAGAACTCAACCAAGGCTCATCCGTAAACAAAAGTGTAATTTTGTTTAAAAAGGCCGTCTTACTACTTAAAAATCAGAGGTACTCTGTTCAGGGGCGGCACAGTGGTTAGCACATCCACCTCATAGCAAGAAGGTCCTGGGTTCGAGTTCCAGGCTCGGGAGTTTCTGTGTGAAGTTTGTATGTTCTTTCCTGTGCTTGCATGGGTTTCCTCATTGTACGCCGGTTTCCTCCAACAGTCCAAAGGCACGCACATCAGGCTAATGGACTGTTCCAAATTGTCCCTAGTTGTGGATGAGAGTGTGAATGGTTTTGTGTGTGTTGCCCTGCGATGGTCTGACGAGCTGTTCAGGGTGTACCCTGCCTTCACACAATGTCGGCTGAGATCACTAAGAGAACGAATAAATGGTTTGGCAAATGAGTGAGGGAGATGTGTTACCCTGATCAAAACTGCTTATGGTATCTTAATGCTAAGGTTTATGTTAACTATAGAATTATATGATCCAGTTAAAGCCTTTTATTTCTTATTTGAATAGAATATTTAATTTTTACTCTATTTTACACCTAGTGCATGTAAGACCAAAGCTTCCTGGTTGAAGAATAGTTCAATCAAAGCACTTTGGCAGCTTACACCCTTTGTGATTACTGAAATAACCTCAAGCTGCAAGCAGGCCTGGGAAATTAGAGCAGGCAATCATTTTCCCATTTTAAAAAGTCAGAGGCCAAAATCCTCAACCAGTACACTCACACACAGTAAATACCCATGTCAGCTGTAGCATCTGCAGGTCTGTCCTATAGTTATCTGTACATGACTAACATGTGGCGGTGGTGATTGTAGTTAGTATAAAAGAATGAGTAGTGGCAGGCCGCTAGTGCATCATGCCTCCTGTTAGCCTGCCAGCGATCTATTCGAAAGAGACAGAAGCAGCTTTCAGCCAGAGTGACACTGAAATGGTTTACTCTTACATGAACTGAAAGGCCATGCTCTACCCATGAACTTTAATATTTCATGCGGGCATAGAGGGAAAATAATTCAAAAGAGGCATCCATCCACCACTACTTATCCTTGAGGTACAGACAGTGAGGCATGCGAGCTGTCTTATGCTTGTGGTGTGAGCCCAGCCAATCCTAAATTTTTTAAAAGCCAATTATGTTGTTCTAGGAGCTCTAATTGCCCACATACAGTCAGTGATTTTCGTGATCTAATTAATTACAAAAAAAAAAAAAAAAACACCAACAAACACAAAGTCAGAGGACAAAAAGAAAACACTGATGAGAAACTCAACAAACCATGGCCCTTAAAGCATAACAACTCTGCCGCGGACCTACCTTAACCCTAAGTCACAGACTCTAATTTCTACATACAGCGGTGATGAGGCTGGAACCTGATTAATGATGGATGGACGAACCAGAAAACATAATACCCTCAACACTACACTTAAAACACCTCGAACAGTCGATGTAATTTTTATTAGTGTATACTACACAGGAACGGCGTGATCTGATTGGTCTGCTATCTCGGGATTTCAAAACATTATTCTAAGTGGATAATGCTTGAGTCAATATGGTAGACATTCTCATCATCATAGTTTAAAATAAAATATACCTATATATAAAATGCATGTTTTAGCAGGGGTTCTTAAGTTTCTGTGTAGTATATACTAAGCACTTATGAGCCGGCTCAAAAGATGCCATTTGCTACATAGCACTTAGCATGACTTGAAGCATAAAGCTTACCTGACCTGTCTCTGTCATGGGTAAAAAGTTTTAGTTCGCATTTATGTTTCCATGTAGAGTATACTCAAACTCTCAGAGTTAAAGAGATGCCATTGAACAGCTCTTCTGAACCTGCCCATGTGCGCACTCTGAGCTCACCCACTATACAGGTAATTGTGTACCGTAGGGATTTTAAATCACACCACCCAAAGATTCACAACTGGCAATCAGTGGTGTGCTGAGGACTGCTGTAGTGTTTTAGTTAATAAATAAATTGTGCAAAATCTTGTTTATGGGCTAATTAATGTGTATGATATAATTTTATCAGCTAATAAGATTTGTACACATGTTCATCCTCTCCTTAAGGACTATGTCCTGTATCCTTGACACAGATTGTATTTGAACAAAAAAGGCTACAGCAGTAAGTGCCTCATCTTCCATCAAACTGAGTCAACACACTAGAAACAACAACAGGCAACATGCTCTGCGTGTCGGGCTTTCTGCTGCATTATACCTGATTCTGCTGTATGTGCATAAATTAAGCAGTATACCAAGTACTTTAACAGGGCTCCGATGGCCAGTGGTGACGCCCAAGGTATTAGGCTTAGAAATGCCCATTCAGAGTTCTGTGGTGAAGTGACATTTATCTAATGCATCTTTAAACTTCTTAGTAATTAGTGGGTGCCTTGACAGTGATGCAGGGTGACTGGAGCAGGCGGCGCCGGCTCTAAAACCAAGCCTCAGTGTACTCATACAGGCGTTTGTTAAGATCACTGGGGCTAGAAGGGTTAGCCACGCTTTCGTGCCTCGATTCACACCCTCTAAACAACAGGGTCAGATCAGTCGCGCTTTAATAGACACATTCTCTTTGGCTATTGTGACCTTTTCCACAGTAGCCACTGAAAAAACTACTACAATTAAAGCCTGGACTCCAATCAAAAGGGGTGTGAGGGATCTAGTTTATGTGAAAAAGTTATATCGCTCAGACTTTTATACTTCTCAAAATAACACATTCACAGTGTGCGAGATGAAGCTGGGATGTGGTACAGCAGGACAGCCTGCCAGAAGCAAGAGAACCAATCTGGATGGATGGTCTGCGTTGACCTGTTTTTTCTATGCTCTCCTGAGGACCACACTGTTCTCACCAAGCATTTTTACACGTGTTCTGAACATCCATTAATGTCTTGGAGGTTAAGGAGTGACTGCTGAAAACAAATAAGGTGTGAGTTCTTTCTTTGGACATTAACTACGCTCCATATATTATCCCCAGCCTCAAAAAGCTGTGAGATTCCATTAACCTCAATCTAAATCAGCAACTTTAAGGCCGGGATATCTAATTCTTTCTTGTCTGAAGCCTTTTATGCTATAATTATATCCTCAGTCATGGCTTAGAGCTAGTCGTTTTGCTTCCATAAATAGCAAGCCAGGGATCTATTGGGTGGATCCAAAGATACTAAGCAGTGAACTGAACTGGAACTGCCAGAGGGATTTTGCCAAAGGGTCAAGGAGGCTGGAAAGCGACAGTCTCACAGGGAGGACTGGCACATTACTTACCACTAAAGCTTATCCGCAAAGAGTCCTTTACCAAGAGAAGAAACAGAGAGAGAAAAAACAGAGACAAAGCAAGATGGGAAAGTGCTAACTCTTAATTGGCGCTCTGCATGAAACCTGTTAACAAGTGACTGAGCGGAACTCCCAGAAGGCACTAGGACATTCCACCACTGCAATAAGTAGTACCTAACCTTGAGAATGTTGCATTTGGCTCACACCTCTTTTCTTTGGCGATCACCATATACCAAAATGCCCAGCAGTATTATGTCCATCAAAGCACTCATTTAACTTCAGGTCAGGGTAGCTGGGCAACTTCACATGTCAGCTCACAAGTTCCAGATGAAGTTTTGAGAGAAGTGCTAAAAGCTGACAGAGATGAGAGTATAGAAACCACTATAAAGGGCTACTCAGTCCAGATCCTACAGTGGGCCTGAGGCTCTTACACCCCTTAATAATTTCTCAAATAGCACATACTCGGCTGAGTACTGAGCCTTGGACCATCGCTCCCTACTCCGAAGCCATGTGCCAGTTACTGCCACTGTTACAATAGTCACAAACAGTCATGTCCCTAACAAATATCTCTGTAACTGCTCTACAGACAAAAAGTAAAAATATTTATACATTTTCTTGTACATTCATCCTGTAGCATAAGTTCAGAACAGTAGATATTTCAACAGCACCCCCTCCTTATGTCAATCTAAAGCAAAAATGAGTCTTTTCCAAGAGCATCCACTTCTTGTTTAAAAACAGCAGGGCTCACCCAAGGGACAGCCTGTTCATCCAAATTAGATGCAGAGAGCAGTATGTGTCCACATGGTCAACAGCCTGTCAGCTCAGCAACCTTTGCCATGGTGCTGCAGTGCCATGGTGATTTTTCCCCCCAAGAAACAGGACTTAAGTCTTTTGCAGGCATGACTCCTAAAACACACAGTTAAACGTGGGGACTGCTCAGGAACTGACGTACTGGAGAAACACTAAAGTCTGTAATTCCCAAGCCTCATTCTACACAGCGTGCTGACAGGTGCAGGTTGCCATCACATGAAGCTGCAGTAATGACGTGCTTCCGAGTGAAACAACAAATAAGCATTAGCGATATCATTCAAGTCTTGGAGTCAAGAGAGAAAACTTGGTCAGGTTGTCCAGGTGGGAAAATGGGAATTGTATGCATGCAGAAATGTACATGGAAAAAGGCAGACAGCACCTTCCTCTGAAGGTGGTATGCTGCCCTGTTATGCCACATGAGGATGTGGTTGGCTGAAGAAAGTACATGTTTGCCTTAGATGGGGTGTCATTATTTGCCTTAGCAAGGTGTGTCCATGAATTTGAGGGCGGAGTTTCTGAAGGAGCACTGAAAGGGGGTGGATGCGGGATTTAAATATGAACAATAACGTCACCTTTAAAAGAAATGATCAGAGACAGGGAGCTTTCCACTATGACCAACATGAATAACCTAATTATAACAATTAATGCAGGTTTATTTCAAACGAAATCTGTTCAGTAAAGACATTCTCATAGACTCTGGCATTTTTTGCTCATCATTCCACACCTAAGGCTCTGGTCGGAAATTTGAAAGTGGGACTGTACTAGAATGTTAATTTATGTAATCAGTGCAAATTTCCATATTTTGAATTCCACAAATATTTTTCCCTGGGTGCCAAAAACTCTGGTTGGAGAAAAAACTGGGCATGTATTTATAGAAAATATGACCTGTTATATTAGCCTTTTATGTCCAGTGCAAACTGAAAAGTCCTGGCTTCTTGCTTGCTGTGAATAAGTGTGTAAATGTAATTTAGGAAAATGTGAACTATTCCTTTACACCGAAAATGTCTGCACTGAGTGCATGTGTATAAGGCATAGTAAAATCATATTATGTAAATATTTATCCAAAACATCTTATGTTAAAAAACATAACACGCCCCTGGGAAAATAAATAAATAAATAGATAGATAGATAGGTTTACGACATGTGGACCTGATATGTGGTGAACAGGTGCCCCTGTGTTCTTCCTGCCCCACAGCCTTCCTGTCTATGGGTAGGATAAGCAAGGCTAACACTATGGAAGGAGCCTCCAGGCATCATCAGTCTCCATCAGTCATTCTATTTAACCCACCCTCAGCATTCCCAAAACTTAAAATGTAATGCTGCCATTCAGATCTGTACTGGAAGCACTGAAGAGTACAAGTGAAGCATTCATTTGCTTGCTCTGTTCTCACAGCCATCTTTAACTAGAGGCTTAGCTGCTGCATGTGGGACAAGAAAATGTATCAGGTGATGAATCCCGACAGAATAAGAGTAGCCATAATTCTTGGTCCTAAATGTCTGTTGCTTCTGTGCTCAGTTTAGATATGCAAAATTACTGGGAGAATAAGTGGGAAAATTAAGCACATGATAAAAGCAGGACAAGAAACTGCACACCATGAGGAAGCTGACAGATTAAGTCTGATGGGAGACCCAGCCACCTCGAAGAGCCACCACAGCTCTCGTTGTATCACACCTGAACATAGCCAAAACAGTTCATGACATGGGCACACATGCAGCAACACTTCCACTACAGCCTGAGTTATGGTTTGTCAGAACTTATTTTAAGAGATGATACAGAACTTTGTTATGCTCAAGTGGGAGGATCTTTGAAGGAAAAAAACAAACAAAAAAAAACAGTAGCAATAGCTACTCTTCAAAAGTTTCTTTTGTTGCTGTCTCCAGTGGTTTTTGGTGCCTGTCTGAAAATGACTCGCAATCATTGCAGCAATGATTAACAAGATACAATAAAAAGTTGAAAAGGTACAAGACGCCTTAAAATACATCCCAGAACACTTATTCCATATGAAAAGCAGTTCCATCAAGTCATCAATACACAGCTTTGAATGATTAATATTTAAACCACAGTGCTGCTGAATCCTTGAATCTGATTGGTTGAAGCTGCTGATGAATTTTCTCTGAACTGACAGCATCCTAATATAAGTACAATTGTTAAGCTTTCTGCAGGATGTTCATGCTACATTTATAGAAGGAGTCTCCAATGTCAGTCAGTATGTTTTTGGGAAACATGTCTGTAACCTGACACGCTGCACTTCACCCCAGCCATTTTATAGAGAGAGGCTGGATTATAGCAGCTATAATATGCATGATGATTGATCAGTGTGTGGCTTATCATTGCTATCATTGCATCCCCAGTCATAACTACCAGCATCAGCATGTTTATGGGTTGTGCACCTGGATGGATACAAGCTAAGCATAAAACCACACTGACATGCCCATATTCAAATCTGTGTGGAACTTGTTCAACAAGCGTGATGGAACACTAAGACTATATCCATACTGAGCTGGAAAAAATCTGAAAATGCAAATTTTATGTAAAAACATTTCTCTGTACACACTATGATTTTTGTATCATTTTCCAAATGTTCTCCGTCCACACCAAAATAAACACTGAACTGCCGTCGTGGATGCTGTCACATCATTTCTGATCAACTCTTTTTTTTTTTTAATGCAAGTGCATGAACAGCTGTTTTTTCTGAAGTAACAAGCTAAAGTTAGTAGCTCATTGATGGGACAGACGACTGTAACAATGACTATCAAGAGGCCGATTTTTTTTTTTTTTCTTAAAGGACTGATGATGGAGTAAAATTACTGTTTTGGGTTACAAATGAATATTAAACACAACCATATCTAGAAATCATGCAAATTACCTTTCAGTAAATTAGCAAATTTGACAAAGGGAACACTGATTGCACTTCTCCTGTCATGTTTATTTTGGTGTCTGGAGCACAACCTGTAACTGGTGTCATAGCAACCACCTGTCAGTGTCTGAACCTCTCAGGTGCTGCTGTCCACCTTTCACCACTTTCACAGAGCGTTTCTGAAAGGAATCGTATTTGCTAGCAGAAAACAATGTTCTGGTATGGATGTAGTGGTGAGGGGAAGAGTAGTGGTTAGCACTGCTGCCTCATAGCTAGAAGGTTCTGAGTTCGAATCTCACAGCCAACCAGGAACTTTCTGTTTGAAGTTTGCATGTTTTCCCCGTAAATGAGTGGTTTCCTTCCACAGTCCAAAGAAATGTAAGTTGTGTCAACTGGATACTCTCAATTACCCATAGAACATGAAGGTGATTGGTTGTTCGAATTCTGTTAGCAATGTAATAGACTGACATCCTGCCCAAAGTGTACCTTGCCTCTCACCCAAAGTGAGTTGGCTCCAGTTCACCTGTGACCCTGACCAATAAGTGGTGTATATATAATGGATAGATGGATTGTGTAGATTCAGACATCCTGACTTTCCTGTGAAATCCTCAAATTAACTGAAAACCTATGCACTTTTTTGGAAAAGCAGGTGGCCACAAACTAGTTACAGTGTGCACCCAGTCAGGTGCCTAAAATAAACTTGTGGAAAAGTAACCAAAAAGAAAGTACTACAGAAAAAATAACACACTCAAATCTGGCGAGGTTACATGTGTCTTGGACAACCTTCTCCGACACATGTTTGTCGTGTCACAGCTGGAGACCAAGTTCTCTCATCTCTGATGTGCTTTTCTGTGAGCTGATTGCAAATAAGCACAAAAAACAGTCTTTTATAACTCAATCAAGAGAAAAAGAGAGGGAGATGTGTTAATGTTCTTCTACTGGTTTGTCTCTGGATTAAATGAAGGGTGTCTGCACATCTCGTCAAAAAGTTGTCCCCTCTCCTGACCCTCTCACTCGCGTTTAACTCATCTCTTCTGGTCCAAACTAAATGATCCTTTCATTTCCTGCCGAGGCTGCCGGGCCCTCAGGTGGTGGTCAGCTCAGTGGCTCTGCATGCATGTAAAGTTCACAGCTCATCCTCCGAGCTATCCTCTATCATAACAGAGCTCACCGTGGCGTTTCCTGTCTGGAGATGCCTCGCGTGAGTTATGCTGTGCCTGAATCAGCCGCCAGACAAATATTCCCCTGTGTGAAGGAGAAGCGGCAACCAGCGACTCATCCTTCCTGTCACACACTGCACACCAACACGCTGAAGCAATTACAACACACACACACACACACACACAATTCTCATATGGAGAATAAGCCAGGAAAAAATTACAGACACACCCAATAGACACAAACAGATACACACATTCACACTCTCCCTCTCTCCTACACACATACAGAAACACAGAGAGAGAAAGCGAGAGACAGAGAGAGAGCAAGGGAGAGAGAGAGGGGAGAAAGAGAGAGCGAGAGAGGGAGAAAGAGACAGAGAGAGAGAGAGAGAGAGAGAGAGAGAGAGAGAGAGAGAGAGAGAGAGAGAGAGAGAGAGAGAGATTGAGATGCCAAAGCATTAAATGTAAAAGAAGCAACAACAACAAAAAAGTTATCTGACTGTAGCACCATCATGGTTTTACATTTTAAACAGTTATTCATTATAAGTAAAAGGTGTAACAGTTGAGAATCCATGTTGAGAATCCACCTCATATGCCACTCTTCACTCTCCTAATTCCAAACAGTCATTCACATCACCATAGCAACTAATGCAAAACAGCAGAGACTGGGATGCAACTTTAATTTTGGGCCCATGTTCTGCCAGATATTTGCCTCAGCTAGAAATGATAAATAAAATATATAAATGAATGAATGAATGATTAAAAGAAGAATAACAGCTGCAACAATAACAATAAAAATAGTAATAACTAAAAGTTAATGAACATAATAAATCTTATTATTTTTCCTTTCTCTTCCAAAAACTCTGTTATTTATATTCAGTAAGTCAGAAGCCTGAACTGCTTAAGGAAGGTATTTCATTCTCTCTTCCTGTTTCTTCAGGTCTGTGAGGAACATTACCAACATCTGATATAAAAAGAACAGCAGCATGTGGCACACCCTGTAATACTACTATACTACTACAACAACAACTACTACTACTGCTACTACTACTACTAATACTACTACTACTACTAATAATAATAATAATAATAGTAATAGTAATAATAATAATAATAGTAATAATAATAATAATAGTAATCATTATAATAACAATAACAACAACAATATATACCTCGGGGGCAGTAGTGGCCAGGTGGTAGGGTGCTGGATTTCTGATCCAAAGGTCGTGGGATCAAGCCCCTCTATCACCAAGTTGTCACTGCTGCCCCCCAGTGCATCTTACTGGGTTATCAAATGCCAGCCATGTCTCTCACTATCTATGGTGAGAGACGGGTAGGAGAACCATTGCTGACTGTCGTAAAGAATAGGCTGCATAGCCGTCAGCAATGGCCTGGCGAGCTGTCCAGGGTGTACTCTGCCTTTGCCCAGAGTAGGCTGAGATGGGCACCAGCCTCCCCTCAACCCTACTTAGGATTAAGTGCTTCAGAAAATGAATGGATGAATGAATATATACCTCACACGAATGGCTTAATCTAACTGGATATTACTCAAATTAAATCGATGGACCCTCATATTTTGTCGCGGTCACTCGGAGCAGGCGACGTCAACATTATTACACTTTAAAATGGACAAATACTACATAAAATCCTACTATAGTTTATTTTTCTTGTGTTTTCCCATATCACCCAGTCTAGGATTGGGGAAGGGGAGTCTGGAGCCTATCTCAGCCATCACTGGGCGAAGGCGAGATACACCCTGAACATGTAGGCAGACCTCCAGGAACAAGGTAACCTTGGTTAGCACGTCCACCTCAAAGCAAGAAAGTAAGGATTTAAAGTCCTTGGCTTGGCGAGGGAGTTTCTGTGTGGAGCTTGCATGTTCTGCAGTTTGCATGTTCTGTTTCCTCCAGGTACTCTGGTTTCCTCCCACAATCCAAAGACATGCATATTAGGATAACTGGCTGTTTTAAACTGGCGAGCTTTTCAGGGTGTACTTCACCTTGGCTCGGCTGAAAAAGGCTCCAACCTCCCTGCGATCCTAATAGGATTAAGCAGTCCAGCAAATGAATAAATGATGAATAAACGTTCTTTATGCTGATAAAGGATTGTTTTATGCAATTTTACATAAAAATGCATTAGGATGTTTATAAATTCCTGCAGCTTTAAAACAAATGAAGTTTTAAATAAATATAAACAACCTAAACCCATCTATTTATCCAATCATGAAAGGATTAAAGTGATAGATCACAGGCTTTTTTATGCTTTGAAACTCAGAGACTCCGAGCTCAGCTGCATAGTCACAGAAAGTTGTTTTTAGCTCATCTAGTAGTCAATCTGTCTTTACCAAGGGATTGCACAATCCCAAATGCACACACTGTGTGTATTCCTATGTATTCCTATGTCTGTATGCTAAGAAACAGGAAAACAGGGATATTAATCTTGCTAATGTATTCGAATCCCGGCTGCATTTCCACTGTCTGTTCTAGGATGCGGGATGAAGTCAGTACAAGGCACCCACACAAGGCAACACTGCAAAGATCATCCACACACACACACACACACACACACACACACACACACACACACACACACACACACAGAGGGGAACAAATGATTTGGAGAAATAAACTGCAGACTTGGTCTAATTGAAGCTTGTCTGAGTGATTAAAAGAGCAGGTGACTCACAGTGCCTCATGTGTTATCTCACTGTTGCAGCCTGTTTCTGATCGAGCTACAGGGGACGGTGTTACAGAGCTGTTTTCATACTGCGAAACATATGCTATGGAGTTGCTTCCGGAAAACGTCCCAGAAATATTGTTTTGCAAAGATCAGATTTGAATCCTAGCTTCGCCAAGTCTATGGTCTTGGGCAAGTGGAATGCATTCTGGTGCATCCTAACATTTTATTTAATCTATCTTTTTTGGATATTTTTTCACTTTGGGTAGTGCCAAGCACTTTCCACTTAATAAAGGACTTCAGTAATACAGTTTGCTTCGATGCTGTTATATCCATTATTAGGAAATGGAGAGTGTATGGCACTACTCAAAGTCTCCCAAAATCTGTGCAACTGTAAAATTATCAGAGGAAAACATATGCATCACTCATTATTATTAAAGATAGTGAACATAACTCATCTGAATGAAACGGTGGCAAATCGGTCCACCTGTATTACCACAGGAAATTTGTATAAAGACAGCTGAAGGATATGACAAGAACCTGACTGAAGGTTCTGCAGTCAAATTAGAACTTTGTGTCATGAATACCAACACCATAATGCCAATTACCATAACTACCGCATCCCCACCTATTTTTTGCATGTTTAAGTTTACTGAAGAATGCATACGTAAAGTAAGAGAATAAGCTGCAACGTGCAAGTAGCAGCAACGGAGGTGGCACGCGGACGAGATATATGGGGTTGTCTGTGTGGGCACCTGAGCATGGATCAAGCACATGGCTTTACATCATTTGTGTAAGTATGGTGCTCCGGAGCGCCGCTATTAGTGGTGTATCAGTAATATTTCATTACAATGAAGTTTCTTATTGAAAAATGTGGATCTATCATAAAACGCTTCTTAAGTGAAAACATGTCTCTGGTGGACACCAACATTTACTTACTGTACAAATCAAGGAATAAATTATAAAATGGTTTTTTTTGGTTGGTTGTTTTTTTTATTTATTAAATAAGTCATATGGGTAAGGCTCATGAAAAACATCCCACCCAGTTCGAGCATATGAAAAATAAAATTTTGCTAAATGGAATTCAACACTTTTTATGTTGAAAGTAGGAGTGGTGAGGATCCATGTCCAAAAAACTGTGTTAGCCAATGATCAACAGGTTTCTGTGTTGGGTCCTTGAATAAAGGCATGCCAGAAGTGATTTCTGGCCCTGTCATTCATGTTATTTTCTGATTTAACCTTATTTATGGCAGCCCAATCAGAAATAAATGCATAGATTAATATGTTTAAACCTATTTTCCACTTAGATAACATTCCTAATGTTAAAGTGGTATAAATACAAGCTGGCTGAACCTCTTTTTTGTCATGTGTTAGACCTCAGAAGTAGCGTAAACGACATGCTTAAACTGTATACTACTAACCTTGTGAGATTGTTTTCCAGCATGAACCATATTGCCAGAGCCTTATTTTGAATTGGTTTCTTTAACATGACACTATTTTCGATTTAGATCGAGTCTAAGAGCATTGTATGATGCCAATTTTTAAATATTATATGGATTATAGAATGTCAATAGTAAAAATGATACAATATCATACAGTAGTTCTCATGAGCCTTACCCATATGATCGTATGCTCTTTGTTTATTTTTTTACGTAATGTTGTGTCATATGATCATTTTTGATGAGCCAAAGACAAATTTCGACTCTGACGGCCAATAAAAAGACGCTTTCTATTCTACTGTATTCTATTGTGAATGTTTTATCTTGCATATAGAAAAAATTAAAGTTAATAGATAAGAAAAAAATAAAAATACAGAAAAAATAAAACTTTTTTAATTATTGATGTAGCTTTATCTAACCGTTAAGTCTGCAACAAAGTTAACCTTATTTAGATTTTTAAGAAAAATGTGTCAGATCTTCTACCATGTTATTATTCACAAACCTCCAATGCCAACACTCTGAAACAGCAAACAGTGAATGCAATAAAAGGCACTGCTTATATTTCATCTCGCCAGCCAACTTCAGTTGTCTGAGCAAGAGTAAAGAGGACACATCTGTAGTTATACAGTATTAATAGCGAGTATGAACTTGAAATATGGCATCAATAACTAATCAAAAAAGCATAAAGACAATACCCATAACAGAAAAGGTGTCATCCTGAGAGTATCGGCAGCTAAATAGGAAAGAAAAGTGATCTGTAATGGCAGCCGGCAGGTATGAACTTCAAAGACAGCATTGAGAGCTGTGTCATCTCATCAGATCTAAAAACTAAAAACACTACCAACAGGCTGGCAATAAAACTAGAACTGTCTGGGGCCAGATTGCTAGCGCCTGTAGGAATACTGACAGCAACCAGTAAGTGAGCAGCCTCAGATAGACTTACATAGACCACAGTACTTACATGGACACTCATTTGTCTGGTGACCTCAATGTATTCACACAGGAATTAAGCAAATGTAAATCAAAACCAAGTTTTAATGAAAGCTGACAGACTTCCAGATGCATCATGAGTCAATAATAAATTGTGCATCCAAAATTTCATCCGGAAATGAGTCTAATGAGTCTAATGGAGCCTTCTTCGACCAAAAGGAGAACTTTTGTCTTTGTTAAGCACATCTACCTCACTGGAAGGTCCAGGGTTCACGTCCCAGACTTCAGAACCATAATCAGAATACTTTATTGATCCCAGAGGAAATTGTGTGCACACAGTTGCTTCATACCAAGTAAAGAACAAGATAAAGATAAAAGTCTCAATATAAAGATTACAAATATCTATCTATCTATCTATCTATCTATCTATCTATCTATC